>CM062817.1:772367531-772967531 GCA_031772625.1 Pinus tabuliformis | reverse complement strand
TTCCATTTTCTGTTTGTAAGCATATCTCAGTATTTTACATTAATGAAATGAAGTATTATTTCCATCACATCTTTGTGTTTATGGTTATCTTTGTAATTTGTTGCGTTCCTGTTTAAATCCAGATCAGTGGTATCAAAGCAGTCTGCTTTTTCTCTGTTTTTCTTTGCATGTCCCCAACGAGGTCGGGATATAAGGAGTTAGGGCTCGAACTGGTCGAACCTTTGCAAGACCAGCCTCGCAAAACCCGACGGCCTCCCATGGCGAATGAAAAGAAAGACGAGGGAGCAGGAGATCCTATCAAAATCTTGCTGGAAGAAGCCCTCGAGCGACAAAGGAACGCGATGATGGACAACTTTGCCTAGATCCTTTAGCGACTACCCAGGGGTGACGCATCGGCTTCCCACAACTACTCTGGAAACGCCACACCGTTTAAGGTACAAGTTAATTTTGAAATCCCCATATTCGAGGGTTAGATAGATGTAAATGCCGTCGATAAATGGTTAAATCTGCTAGAGGGTTATTTTTCTGTTCATGATTTTTCCAGTCGGGAAAAGATTATTTTCGCTCTTCTCAAAGCAGCCCCCCACGTCAAGGACTGGTGGGAAACCTACTGCAAGCAGAAGGATGAAATTACCAGCTCACTATTTTCAGCCGCACCCACCTGGAATTCATTCCGGGATGCCATCGAGGAGCAGTACTACCTTGTTGGAAGCTATGAGGATCAATACATAAAGTGGACCACTCTGCGGTAGGGAATGGACCAAGACGTGCCGGAGTTTACCAATATTTTCCATACCCTTCGACAAAGTTGGGTATCAAGGATTCGGAGCAACATTTGATACTCAAATACCGTGACTACTTGCACAAGTACATTTAGGAAGAAATAGAATTCTTGAACATCTCCTCGCTCAGCACGGCATACCGATATGCCGTTAAGGTCGAGCAAAAGTTTAAACAGAAGAAGCGAGACTTTGGATCTGCCAATCCGAAGCAAGGGAAAGGTGCTCTCAAACCACAGAACAAAGGACAAAGCCAAGGTGGGGTGGCCCAAGACAACCCGCCAAATTTGCAAGCAAAGAACAGCGCTGCGAAGCCGAAAAAGGACACGGGAAAATGGTGTGAGTTCCATAAGAGCTCCACTCACAACACAAGTGAGTGTCAGGCCAAGCAGTCACTGGTCGCTGAGCTAAAGGTTTCAGAATCAGATGCATGTTCCAACTCTGAGTCGGAACCCAACAAGGGGAATGACAAAGGGAAGCAGATTATCGATGCGAAGCCCAACACCACTGTTGCCACCATGAAGATCTAGAAGGAGGAACCGAAGATCGAGAGGAGGAGGAGAGTTTCTTCCTCTCCCAGATGTGGGTAAAGGGATCCCTGCTACAGTTCATTATCGACAACGAGAGCTGAAAGAACCTCATTTCGGTAGAGGTCGTGAAGCAGCTGGGATTACCGACCATAGCACATCCACAACCGTACATCATTGGGTGGCTTCACCAAGGATGGGATCTTCGTGTGAGCCAACAGTGTCACCTTCCATACAACAGCAAGCCCTTCACGGATGAGGTATTGTGTGACATTGCTCCCCTTGAAGTTTGTGATGTATTATTAGGACAACCATACTTGTGGAAGCGACATGCTGTGTATGAATCAAGGCCCCATGCTGTTATTATTACTTTGGGAAATAAGTTGTATAGGATATTGGAGGTAGCACTGCCTACCGCCATCTCTTTGGTTACTATAAAAAACAATGCAGTAAGCTCATTTCCAAAACTGGGAAATTTGTTTTCCTGATGATACGCCCTCAAGGAAAGAAGAAGACAGTGGCCACGATCTCCAGACAGGGTCCCTCCGCACAACAACTACAGATGGACAAGGTCGTGGAGGAGTATAATGACATCTTCACCTCCCCCGTAGGGGTTCCTCTACACTGTCAGGTCAAACACTCCATCGATCTGACCCCAAGTGCGCCGCTGCCTAATGGACCAATCTATCGGTACTCCGTTCTTGAGAACGATGAAATCAAGAGGCAGATTCAGGAGCTGCTACAGAAAGGTCACATCCGTCCAAGTTCATCACCCTGTGGGAGCCCGATCGTGTTGGTACAGAAGAAGGATGGGACTTGGAGACTCTGTATTGACTATCGGGCGCTGAACAAGATCACTGTCCATAATAGGTACCTGATCCCACAGATTGATGACCTCCTGGACCAACTGAAGGGGGCAAAATATTTTAGCAAGATCGATTTGAAGTCAGGATATCACCAGGTACCAATCGAACCCTCCGATGTGTGGAAGACTGCCTTCAAAGCCAAGGAGGGCCTTTTCGAATGGTTGGTTATGCCTTTCAGATTAACGAATGCTCCTGCAACCTTCATGAGGCTAATGGATGACATCTTGCAGCCATTCACCAACTCATTTGTAGTGGTATACTTGGATGACATCGTGATCTTCAGCTGATTTGATAATCACCCTATGAGTGACCTCAATGAAGATTTATTAAACAAAAGGTATTACAGACTCATGTGTTGGTGTGTGTTATGTGTTATTAAACAACGAATCAATCAGATTTCCAATACACAGAAAATAAATCGAAAGACAGCAGAGAAATATAGTAAGCAACACAAAGACACAAATAATTTTTAATAAGGAGTTCACCCTATCCTCCAGGGCTACGTCTCCGGTCCAGCTTCAGTGGTGGCCTTATTTTATTATGTCTTTGAGCAGAGAAATTACAATACAAGGACTCAATATGAGTTCTCTTGAAGCAGATTTTTGCTTGGCAGGGTGGTTCTTGGATTCCCCAAGCCACTTGGAGTACACAGACTCTTGTTCTTCCTACCAGCTCTGTGACCCTCGGTCTACAGTGGAAAGAGCCAACTGTGATGCTCAATCCGGAAAAATTCCTCTAGGGGAAGGCTTGATACTTCAAGATTTTTGGTGCTCGATGCTGCCTCTGGTGAGCTCGGCCCTCTATCTCCTTTGCTTGGCTTTGCTGGTCTCTGTGCTCAGTCCTCCTCTCAGGGTTCACTGTTCACTGTCTCTTTCGGTCGCTTGGACTCTTTGATCTGAATCTCTCTTCTGATCTCTGTTCGTGGCTTTAGCCATTCGACCTCCAGGCCTGTTCGTTTCCTCTCCCGCCCGTCGTCTACGTGCTTGGAATTCCCTGTTCGGCGTCAGCATGAACGCTCGGAAGTAGCCATGTGTCCTCATCAGAACTGCGCCAGCCCGCTCGTCGATTCGTTGCTTTCTCCACCGTGGCGGTCAACGGACTCCAAATCTCTTCAGAATTCGGTTTAATCCCTTGTCGATTCCACTTCTGTCTATCGGGCGCAATCTCAGCCGTCCAATCTGGGCTCCTCCAGATCCAACGTCATTAGCACATCGAACGCCGTTGACTTGATCGACTGATAATGCTCGATCGCGACAGTTTTTCTCTCTCCTCCGCTGCCACGCGTCGATCGCTGAGGGTGCTCGACCTGTTTTCTCCAAAACCACTTACCATTCAAGGGCGCCCCGGGTAAAACCGCTGGTTTCCAGGTTGTGGGTCCCACCTTTGTACGATGGCGCCTTTTCACTTTTTCGCCCACGGTCCTTTGGCTCCCAACATGACCGAGTGCTTAAGCCCTACCATTTCAGCCCTGTTTGCCCAGCTAACGCGCATTGCTGGGCAAACAGGGCTGAAATGGTAGGGCTTAAGCACTCGGTCATTGCTGGGAAAACAGGGCTGAAATGGTAGGGCTTAAGCACTCGGTCACGTTGGGATCCAGAGAACCATGGGCGGAAAAGAAAAAAGGCGCCATCGTACGAAGGTGGGACCCACAACCTAGAAACCGACGGTTTTACCCGGGGCGCCCTTAAACGGTAAGCAGTTTTGGAGAAAACAGAGCGAGCACCCTCAACGATCGACGCGTGGCAGTGGAGGAGAGAGAAAAACCGCTGTGATCGCGCGTTATCAGTCGAGCAAGTTAACCGTGCTTGACGTGTGAATGACGTTGGATTTGGGGGAGCCCAGATTGGACGGCTGAGATTGCGCCCGATAGACAGAAGCAGAATCGACAAAGGATTAAACCGAATTCTGAAGAGATTTGGAGTTCATTGACCGCCACGGTGGAGAAAGCAACGACTCGAGGAGTGGGTTGGCGCAATTCCGATGAGGACACGTGGCTACTTTCGAGCGTTCATGCTGACGCCGAACAGGGAATTCCAAGCACGTAGACGAGAGGCGGGAGAGGAAACAAACAGGCCTGGAGGTCGAATGGCTAAAGCCACGAACATAGATAAGAAGAGAGATTCAGATCAAAGAGTCCAAGTGACCAAAAGAGACAGTGAACAGTGAACCCTGAGAGGAGGACTGAGCACAAAAAGCAGCAAAGCCAAGCAAAGGAGACAAAGGGCTGAGCTGACCAGAGGCAGCATCGAGCACCAAAGCGCTTGAAGTATCAAGCCTTCCCATAGAGGAATCTGTCCGGATTGAGCATCATAGTTGGCTCTTTCCACTGTAGACCGAGGGTCACAGAGCTGGTAGGAAGAACAAGAGTCCGTGCACTCCAAGTGGCTTGGGGAATCCAAGAACCACCCTGCCAAGCAAAAATCTGCTTCAGGAGAACTCATATTGAGTCCATGTATTGTAATTTCTCTGCTCAAAGACATAATAAAACAAGGCCACCACTGAAGTTGGACCGGAGACGTAGCCCTGGAGGATAGGGTGAACTCCTTATTAAAAATTGTCTGTGTCTTTGTATTGATTACTGTATTTCTTTGCTGTCTTTCCATTTATTTTCTGTGTATTGGCAATCTGATCGATCCGTTTTTTCAATAACACAGAACACACACCAACACATGAGTCTGTAATACCTTTTGTTTAATAAATCTTCACTGAGGTCACTCATAGGGTGATTATCAGATCAAGTAGTATCAGAGCTCTAGGCTGTAAGGTTAGACAAGCTTGTGTTGGCTTAGCTGTGAATGATCACTAGATTAAAGCTCAAATTAGGAGAAGGAGAATTGGTGGAAACTAATCCTGAAATTGGAAGAGTCTATTCTCGAAAGACAATGTCAGAAGAAGGTTCTATAGGGCCAGACCCTCAATTCATAGAAAGTTTCCTAGCTATAAAGTCCATGGTGGAAGAAATGTATAGGGACTTTAGAAAGCATAAGGGTGAAGATTCATCAGGCTCTAAGCAAGATAAAGAAGAAGATGAATCTCATTCCCATGACCACTCCAAAGGGAAGGGAAAAGAAGAAAGCTTCCCTACACCTCCTAGTAGCCCTGTGCATAATAAGAAAGAATATTTGATTAAGTTAGATGTTAAATTTGATTTGCCTATATATGATGGAGAGTTAAATGCTGAAAGGTTGGACAACTGGATAAGGCAAATTGATGTGTATTGCAAAGTACAAAATATAGACTCAGATAGGAGTAAGATTCAGTTGGCAAGCCTACGCCTAGGAGGCACTGCCTTGGTTTGGTGGGAAGGCAGAACCCAAGCTGATGTGAAGAAGCATGGTAAGACCATCTTTGTCTGGAGTGACTTTGTTTCTGCCATCAGAAAGCAGTTCTATCCATTGGCCTACATGCAACAAGCCATGATGAGTTGGAAAACTCTTCGGCAGTTGAAAGGGCAAAGTGTACAAGGGTATACTCAAGAGTTCCGAAAGAGAGCATTGATGTTAGGTATTTCATTAGACTCACCAGAAACTCTTTTGAAGTACATTGGGGGTCTACACAGCTAAATGAGGCACACTATCCTCATGTTTAATCCCACTAGTATAGATGAGGTATATGTACAAGCTACTCATCTAGAAGCAAGAGGAAAGAATGGAAATCCAAAAGTTGGGGGACCATCCCAACCCATTGTAAGCAAGAGCAAGGAGAAAAGAAACCAGAAGTTGAAAGCAAGGAAGGCTAACACTGCACAGAAAGGCAAACTCTCATGCACCCACTGTAAAAAGGAGGGGCATGATGATGAGCACTGTTGGATTCTGCATCCAGAGCTGAGACCTAAGAAGTCTGAGGGCAAGAAGAAGACGACTGCTGCAGCTATTCAGAAGGATTTGGGGTCAGACTCGGGAGATGAAATAATCATAGCAGCCACAGGTATGAAAGGTAAGAATTCTGAAGCATCTACTAGTAATTCTTCTCAATCTGTTATTGTTGAAGAACATGAGAGAAAAAGGCGTGAGCTTTTCCATATTCGAGTTGTTTCTAAATATCAAAAGATTGATACTTTGTTTGATAGTGGCTCACAAGTAAATCTGATTTCTGAAGAAATTGGGATTATCAACTACACCTCATAAGAAACCATACCCATTAGGATGGTTGAATGATAAAGCACAACTACAAGTGACTAGACAATGCAAACTCAAGTTTTCTTTTGGGTCAGCATTTGTAGATGAGGTTGAGTTAGATGTAATTCCTTTGGACATATGTGGAATTGTTTTAGGAAGTCCTTACTTGTATGATAGAAAGGCTATTTTCTATAGAGTTGAGAACAAGTATCTACTTGTTAAAGATGGAATCGAATACTTTGTAAGAGCTCATAAGCTCAAGAATAATTATACTCTCATAAACTTAGGACAGATGAAAAGAATGATAAATTCATGCAAACAGTTCTTACTAATGGTTGTAAAGGAAAAGAAAACTGATAAAACCAATGTATTTGAGGGCTGTAATTCTGATTAGCAAGCTGATATAGAAAAGATTGTTTTAGAGTATGATGTCTTGTTTCAAGAACCTCAAGGTCTGCCACCCAAAAAGGGAATAGAACATGATATTGTTTTGCAACAAGATGTTCCTTTGCCTAACATTGGGATGTACAGGTTATCTGCTTTAGAGAATGCTAAAATCAAGAAGCAGGTGCAGGAGTTGCTCGAGAAAGGGTTCATCAGGCCTAGCACATCACCATGTGGGTCACCAATCGTTTTGGTGAGAAAGAAAGATGGCTCGTGGAGAATGTGCATTGATTACCGAGCACTGAATACAATAACGATAAAAAATCGTTATCCCCTTCCTCGCATATATGATCTTTTAGATCAATTGAAGGAAGCTATCTATTTCACCAAGCTGGATTTGCACAGTGGATACCATCAAGTCAGAGTTGTAGAGCAAGATGCATGGAAGACTGCTTTCAAAACAAAGCAGGGATTGTATGAATGGCTGGTTATGCCTTTTGGCTTGACCAATGCCCCTGCTACTTTCATGAGATTAATGAGTGATGTACTCAGACCTTTTCTTGATGATTTTGTTATTGTGTATCTGGATGACATTCTGATTTTTAATAAAACATGGAAAGAACATTTAAAGCATGTTAAGAAGACATTAGATGTTTTGAAAAGAGAAAAACTTTATGTTAAACTCTCCAAATGTGAATTTGGCAAAACCTCTCTAAATTATTTGGGTCATATAGTAGGGGGAGGTGAATTGAAAATAGATCCCTCTAAAGTGGTAGTCATTGTAAACTGGCCTAAACCCAAGTCTGCTACAGAAGTGAGAAGCTTCTTAGGAGCAGCACAATATTGGAGGAAGTTCATTTCAAATTTCTCCTCAATTGCAGCTCCCTTACATGCTTTGACAGGATTGAACAAGGTGTTTCAGTGGGGAGGCAAACAACAGAAAGGCTTCGACACCTTGAAAGAAAAAATTAGTACAACACCTGTACTAGCACTGCCAGATCTACAAAGACCCTTTGAGATCCAAACTGATGCCAGTGACTATGCCATGGGAGAAGTGTTGACACAACACGGTAAACCCATATGTTATCATTCTGAGACTTTTGGTCCTGCAGTAGTTAACTATCATACATATGATAAAGAATTGTATGCATTAGTTCAGAGTGTGAAAAAGTGGAAACATTATTTAATGGGCAAAGAAACAGTAATACATACTAATCATTAGCCACTTCAATATCTACACTCCCAAACTAAGTTGTAACAATCAAGGCATTACAAATGGATGGGTTTTCTACAACAATTTCATTTAGTCATTAGATATAAAAAGGGCATACATAACAAGGTTGTGGACATGTTATCTAGACCCATTATAAATGCATCTACCATACTTAAGCATAATTCTGTGCTACATGAAAGCTACATAGAACAGTATGCTCAGGATATGGACTTTAAAGATGTATATGCAACTTTGAGTCAAGGCAAAAGAGTAGAAGAATTGGACTATCACGTGAAGGACCGACTCTTATATCATTGTGGGAAACTCTGCATTCCACAAACTGAGAGAGAAAAGATAATTAGGGAAGCACACACTTCTCTGATATCAGGTCACTTTGGGGTAAGTAAAACAGTTGCACAGCTGCAAAGATTCTGTTATTGGCCAAAAATGAGTGAGACAGTTTCTAGATATGTAAAGGGGTGTGCTATGTGTGCTAAAAGCAAGCCCAACAACAGAAAACTAGGCTTGTACACTCCATTTCCAGTTCCTTCTCACCCTTGGGAAAGAATTTCCATGGATTTTATTGGAGGACTGCCCAAATCTAGGAAAGGTCATGATTATATATATGTTGTTGTGGATAGGTTCAGCAAAATGTGTATTTTGATACCCTGTAGTAAATAGATTACAGCTGAACAAACTGCAAAATTATTCTTTGAACATGTATGGGTTCATTTTGGATTACCCATTTCCATTATATCTGATCGAGACACCTGATTTGTGGGGAAGTTTTGGTCCAGTCTGTGGGAACTAATGGACACCAAATTAAAGAAAAGCACATCTTTTCACCCACAAACAGATGGCCAGACAGAAGTAGTTAACAGGAAAGTGATCCAGTTACTAAGAGGATATTGCAGCAAATATCCTAAGCTTTGGGATGAGCACTTGTGCTATGTGCAACATGCTTATAATAGAGCCAAACACTCTTCTACCCAGAGATCTCCTTTTGAGACCTGCTTTGGTTTCATGCCAAGGTCTCCCTTGGATTTTGTCTTTGGTAAAGATACCATGGTTGATGGACACAGTGATGAGGACAAAGCAACTAGGTTCATTGAAAAGATCCAGGAGATCCACCAGGCAGTATAGGAACAACTGGAAAAGAGCCAGGCCAAGCACAAGGCTAGGCATGATAAGCATCAGATGGAGCATAGTTTTCAAGTTGGAGACCAAGTCTGGCTGTATATCAATAAGGACAGGATGCAAGGTGAAGGTAAGAAGCTAAAACCTATCAGGTATGGACCCTTCCGGATACTTGAGAATATTGGTGAAAATGATTTTCGCCTTGATCTTCCAGCTTACATGCACATCTACTTAGTCGTGAATGCAGATTGCTTGAGGTTGTTTGAGCCTTCAATGATTGAGGACCTTGAAGAGTAGAGTCAATTGCCTTATGTTGATGACCTACTACCTGAATATATTAATGAGTTGCAGGAAGATACAGTGCTAGACAGGAAGGTAAGGACGACATGCAACAGACAGGTGGAATACCTCAGAATTGGGCTTAAAGTTTCAAAGCCAAGCAATGCGAAGTGGATTGAGATTGGACAAGGAGACAGCAGTTTCCTCACTTAGTCGATACTTGAAAAAAAACCAACTTTTTGTGGTCCAAAAGCTTTTCAGTTGGGAGGCTGTGATCTGAATTGGATCCATAAACGACTGTCATAGAACCGTGACTAAATCAGGTTGAACAAATCTCGAATGAAATCCAAAACAGCAATCGAAAACACCCTGAACCAGTGGCCATGGCAGCCGGCGTGGAACGACGAGGAGCTCGGTCAAAGCGCGCTGACCGAGGCCCATGGAGACTACGCAAGAGGTCAAAATAGCCCCTGGGAGCCCCGGATCGGGAAAAGGAGCTGATTATCGATGCACGTTAGTGCTAACGCGCATCGATAATCAGCTCCTTTTCCCGATCCGGGGCTCCCAGGGGTTATTTTGACCTCCTGCGCAGTCTCCATGGGCCTCGGTCAGCGCGCTTTGACCGAGCTCCTCGTCGTTCCACGCCGGCTGCCATGGCCACTGGTTAATCAGCTCCTTTTCCCGATCCGGGGCTCCCAGGGGCTATTTTGACCTCCTGCGCAGTCTCCATGGGCCTCGGTCAGCGCGCTTTGACCGAGGTCCTCGTCGTTCCACGCCGGCTGCCATGGCCACTGGTTCAGGGTGTTTTCGATTGCTGTTTTGGATTTCATTCGAGATTTGTTCGACCTGATTTAGTCACGGTTCTATGACAGTCGTTTATGGATCCGATTCGGATCATCAACCAGAGTTGGGAAGAGCACCTCCAGCACATCCGACAGGTTCTCCAAACACTGCGGCAACACAAGTTATGTGCCAATTTGGAGAAATGCACTTTTGGCATGACCCAGGTTCAGTATCTGGGATACATTATTGATGAATAGGGGGTGCATGTGGATCCAACCAAGATCCAAGTCATTCGGGATTGGCCCTCTCCAACCACTCTAACAGAGCTCCGCAGCTTTCTAGGTCTTGCCAACTTCTACCGCAGGTTCGTGTTGGGATTTTCTCATATCACTTGGCCTTTAAGTCAAGTCACCAAGGGAGGAGTGAAAGAAAAATTCTTTTGGTCTGAATCTCAACAGAAGGCATTCACAGAGTTGAAAGACCACCTCTTCTTGGCACCAATGCTCGCATTGCCAGACTTGCAACAACCATTTGAGGTTGAGACAAATGCCTTTGACTATGCTATTGGGGCAGTCCTTACTCAACATGCGCATCCAGTGGCATATCACAGTGAGACACTTTCAGACACAGTGCGGAAGTATCCCACTTATGACAAAGAGATGTATTCCATTGTGCAGGCCTACTGATAATGGAAACATTACATTTTGGGGAAGGAAACGGTCATCCACACAGACCACCGACCCCTCCAGTTCATACAGACCCAAGGGAAATTACATAATGATCGCCATCAGAAGTGGTCCACATACCTGCAACAGTTCCATTTGAATATCAAGTATAAGAAGGGCAGTGCCAATAATGTTGCAGATTGCCTCAGTCGACGATCGATCATGTCATTAACCACCGTGCTCAACTCTTGTGGGAACGAGACTTCTGATTGGCCACTTCTCTACAAAAGCGACCCAGACTTTGGCCACACATACTAGACACCCTTGGAGGGTCGGCATATTCCAGATTTTCACCTCCAGGATGCCATGTTATGCCACTTGGGTCACCTTTGTGTTCCTTCAAGCGAGCGTGCCAAGATGATTTGGGAAGCACACTATAGTCGGGCTGTTGGGCATTTCGGGGTCAAGAAAATGGTGGCAGTACTACAGAAGTATTTCTACTAGCCGAATCTTCGACAGGATGTCGGGAAGTACATCAGATCATGCACTGCTTGTGCCATTGCCAAACTGATAGTCAAGAAGCAAGGCCTCTATACCCCGCTGCCTACCCCTAGTCGACCTTGGGAATCCATCTCCATGGATTACATGTCAGGCCTTCCTTCCACTAAGCATGGAAACGACTGTGTTTTTGTGGTCGTCGACAGGTTCTTGAAGATGGCCATTATGGCAGCCTGCAAGAAGAATATCACAGCAGAAGCCACTGCTAAACTCTTCTTTGAACGAGTGTGGGTGCAATTTGGGCTCCCACAGTCTATCATCTCATATCGGGATAGCAGGTTCCTCAGTACATTTTGGTCTAGTCTTTGGTCGATGTTGGACACCAAACTCACTAAGTCCACAACCTTCCATCCCCAAACTGATGGCCAGACAGAGGTTGTCAACATGATGATTGTACACATTTTGCGCATGTACAACTCAAAGCATCCACACACATGGGATGAGAGCCTCCCCTATGTTCAACACAGCTACAACTGGGCTCTCCACAGCTTGACTGGCCACAACCCTTTTCAGGTGGGCTTGGGATTCCAGCTACTATGTCCCATTAATGTGGCCATGCCATTTGCAGCTACTCACGTAGATTTGGCTCATGTTCAGTCCGAAACATATAAGGAAAACAACTTCATTAAGCACATCCAACATATTCGCCAGCAAGTCCATGACATTATGGAGAAATCAAATGCCAAGTACAGGCAGTGACATGATCAACATCGAGTGCCACACAAGTTTCAGGTGGGCGACAAATTCTCATTGCATTGGCAAAAGGAACGCCTTACCGGAGCCTATCGGAAACTCAGACCACTTCGATATGGTCCTTACACCATTACCAAGGCTGTGGGAGACAATGCATTTGAGCTCAGCATTCCCCCATTCCTTGGCCTGCACCTAGTGTTCAATGTGGACCGCCTTTGGCCATACTTTCCACCATTACTAGACACATCCGACATTGCAGAACAACTCACACCCACAGAGTTAAATCCAGATTGCATGGAACAAGCTGCAACTGATCAGATCATGGACACACAGATCAAGCACACTCGTCAGCAGAACATCCAACTGTATCGAGTGGTCTAAGCAGGCCAACTCCTTCACCATGGCAAGTGGCTCACCGGGGAGCAAGTTCAGCAGAAGTTTCCTCATCTCATGGAGGAACTCAATGCAATGGGAACTATTGCTTCCTAAGGGGGAGGAATGATCCAGGTGGCTATTGGTGGCCACCTGCCAAGTCCACTTGGACCCCTACCATTGTTTCTTTCAGCTTTTCAGTTTCCTTAATTGTAGCACAATTTACTATTTTTAGCAATTTTTCGGGTCCTAAACTTCTGGAGCCGTTTTGAGGCCCTAAACGACGTTTTTTTGGGAAAACTAGGAGCAACATGGGTCCATGGACCGATGTTGCTCTTCCTAAAGTTGTAGTTCTCGAATATATCTTTCTAACGAGATATTGTATGCGTCAAACGAAGATCGTATGCCAAAGTTACGACCCCGGGAAGTTGATGTACCAATTTACCCAAACGGGGCCCACAGTTTGGCGTTTCATCTTCTAGGGTTAGGTTTTTGGATGTTTAGGGTTTTCCATTGTTTCTCAAAAATAAATAGGCCTTCGAGCCTCATTGTAACACAGTTCAGAGGCATGTAGCCACCACATCTCTTCTCAGAGATAAGCTACCATCGCCCTAGCTGTTTATTTCCATTTTCTGTTTGTAAGCATATCTCAGTATTTTACATTAATGAAATGAAGTATTATTTTCATTGCATCTTTGTGTTTATGGTTATCTCTGTAATTTGTCGTGTTCTTGTTTAAATGGGGATCATCTATGTTTAATAAAATAAAAATAAAAAAATATATGTTGTGGTGGCGGGCCACCACCCCCACCACCCCCAAAACCACATTAACAAAATTTATGTAAGTTTGGCCGATGGGCCATGACCCCCATCGGCCCCCAAACCTTACCATACCAAAAATTTAATTTAAGTTTGGCTCGACGACCATCACCCCGTCGAGCCCTCCACCCATGCCACATATAAACATTAACCAAATGTTAAAGGGGTGGGCGGGCCACCTCCAGTGGACCTGACCTGCACCCCAAAAAACGTCTCCACATGCGATGAGTTAAGGTACACCGGCGGGCATCGAACCCATGCCAGCCACATGGCTGGCCCGCCACCATTCGGCGGTGTCATGTACCACACATATCCAATTACAACGGCCCTCCACAGAACCCGTAGTACCACCCATTAATACGATGCCATGGTCAGTAGCATAGATGGATGCAGAGTTATGGGGGTGGGCCGCCCAATGCGGACCTGACCCCCCATTCAAAATTCATTTTGTTTTAAAACCAAATGATAATGTAATAAAAATAGGGAGGGGTGGGATTTGATCCATTGACCCCTCCTCAACCATTTTCCTATTTTACCAACATGCCAAACTGATTCATTAGAATATCTGCCCAAAAGTTTTTATAAGAACCCAGTTTTGTTAATGCATGGAGGCAGATGGAGGAACCAAGAGTGGGTTAATTAATTTATTGCATGTGGAACCATGAATGAGCAAAATTGGACAAACTTTATGTTGATCTTACACCTCTCAACGACACGAACTTGATGGAGTAGTCAGTTTCCTGATCTGAGCAACCGATTTGCAGAGGACCCGGAGGAGGGAATCTTTGAAGAATCTAGGGGGAATCTAAAAGATTCCTTAAGCCCTAGAATTCCACTTTCTTAGAATTCAGAAATTCGACAGTCGATTTTGCACTATTCGACGCTACAAATCTGATGGTGTGTTCAGATTTTTCATTTGCTCATTCTATTTTTCAGCCACTTTTCTAAGTGGAGTGTAGGGGTCAACATTCATGTGTGAGCAATCATTTCCATGCGATTCGACGCCGTGAGATCCTCTTCTTTAGATGGCCCTAGGATGTGAGGTATATGCAGTATGTTCATGTTCTTCTTTTGCTATGCATTGTGCTACATAGATCCCTGTTTGATGTTTGATGTGGGATCTTGTTTCTTACTTGTTTTCATGATTCTTGCTTGATGTGATGCAAAATCATTTGTGGGATGTACTTGTTGTCATGATTCATCATGTTGTGTTTTGAGATCCCTTTGTTGTATGTTGATGGGATACTCATGTGTCGCCATGCATGTTTGCATTGAGATCCCTTTTATGCCATGTTGACGGGATGCTTATTATCATCATGCATTAGTTTCTGTCATACTAATAGGAGTCCTTTTGACTGAGAGTTCCTGTAGCGGAACATCTCTTGGAGCCACTCCTGCGTGAGGGAATTTTCCTTGTATGATAGCAACATCACCTCTTATATACATCATCACTATTGACAACACTTAATGCAACAGCCTACACCATCTTGACACCTGGTCCCGGAGACGTAGTCCCTCCTGGACGAACTCCATTATCAACGTCTTGAGTTTATGTTGTTGATGGTTGTCATGTTCCTCTTCTTTACAGCATGCACATGTATTCACTTAAGTTCTTTTAAAAATGCAATTTAACACATCATGAAAGTAAAAGGTCTTGGAAGGGTCCTTTGTCACACCCGGACTTGGATCAACATCACAGAGTTTCCACCTCATAGGGAGGTAGACTTTTCTATCGAGTTAGTGCCAGGGTCAGATCCAGCATCGAAAGCACCTTACATCATGAGCACACTTGAGTTGGTTGAGTTAAAGTTGCAGCTGAAGGAAATGTTGGACAAGGGCTACATTAGGCTAAGTGTATCACCTTGGGGCGTACCGACCTTGCTTGTGAAGAAGAAAGATGGTACCCTCAGATTATGTATTGATTACAAGAAGTTGAATAAAGTGACTATCAAGAATAGGTACCCTTTGCCGAGGATTGATGACTTGTTCGATCAGTTGAAGGGGGCAACAATGTTCTCGAAGATTGACTTGAGATTTGGATACCATCAGGTACATGTCAAAGACGAGGACATATAAAAGACTGTGTTCAGGACTAGGTATCGGCATTATGAGTTTGTTGTTGTGCCATTTGGCTTGATGAATGCTCCAAATACATTCATGTGCTTGATGAATAGCATGGTGTGTCCATATTTGGATAAGTTTGTTATTGTGCTCATTGATGATATACTGGTATATTCTAAGAATGAGGAAGAGCATGTCAAGCACTTATTAGTAGTGTTGAGGTTTTTGTGAGAACATTAGTTGTATGCTAAGCTCAACAAATGAATCTTCTTTTAGACTGAGGTACGCTACTTGGGACATGTTGTCTCCAAGAAAGGTATTGCAATAGATCCATAGAAGATAAGGGCCATCATGGTGTGGGTAGCTCCTAAGAATGTGGATGAAGTGAAATCCTTCATGGGTTTGGCAAGTTATTATAAGAGGTTCGTCAGGAACTTCTTGCAGATTGGTTATCCTATCACATCATTACAAAGGAAAGGAAAGAAGTTCGAATGGACCGAAGAGTGTGAGGCTATATTTGAGCAGCTTAAGCAGTTGTTGATGCATGCACCAGTGCTACAGATTGTAAATTTGGACAAAGAGTTTGTAGTATGTACAAATTCTTGTAAGAGAGGGCTCGGGTGAAGTCTTTATGCAGGACAGACAAGTGGTATGTTATGAGTTCTAGAAACTAAACGAGCACAAGAAGAACTATCCCATGCATGATCTCGTGTTGGCAGTGATTATACATGCATTGAAGATGTGGAGACACTATTTTCTTGGCGGGAAATTTGTGCTTATGAGTGATCACATTGGGTTGAGATATATATTTGACCAGTCGAATCTGAATGTTAGGCAGGCTAGATGGTTAGCCACGATTAGTGATTTTGACTTTGAGATCAGATACATCAAAGGAAAGGAGAATAGGATAGAAGATGCTCTCACTAGATGAATACAAATACATCACTTGGTAGCTATGAGCTCTTATGGGACAAATTTACAGGATAGGATCTTGCAGGTAGGACAACAAGATGTCAGGTATATGAAGATTGTGCACAAGTTGCAACATGGTGATAGTACATGTGCAGGTACAAGTACATGTATAGGTGGCAGCACAGGTACAAACAGAGGTACAGGTATAGGTGTAGGTGCACAGGGCATGGATTATTGTCTTACATCAGAGGGATTGGTCAGGTTCCGAGATAGGATATATGTACTGGATAGAAATGACCTCAAGAAGGTGATCTTGAGGGAGTTTCATGCGAAACTGTATTCAAGTCACCCAAGTTACCAAAAGACACTCACAACAATGAAGAGGTATTACTATTGGCCGAACCTAAAGAGGGATGTAGCAGAGTTTGTGGCGAGATGTTTCGATTGTCAGTGAGTGAAGGCAGAGTGTAAACATCTAGGTGAACTGCTACAGCTGATCGCGATTCCAGAGTGGAAATGGGAAGTCATTTCCATGGATTTCATCACAGGATTGCTGAAGACAGTGAAACAACATGATTCCATCATGGTCATTATGGACAGGTTAACAAAGGTTGCACACTTTGTCCCGGTAAATTCTAAATTCTCATCTAGTGATGTGGCACAAGTATTCATCTAAGACATGGTTAGACTACATGGTGTTCCAAAGAAGATTGTATTAGATATGGAGGCGAAGTTCACTTCCAAGTTTTGGAAGGAGTTATTTTAAGGTTTGGGCATAGAGTTGGCCTTCAACACAACTTGTCATTTGTAGACAGATGGATAGACAAAGAGGGTCAAAAGGATATTAGAGGACATGTTGAGGATGTATGTAATGCATAAATAGAGGAAGTGGGAAGAGTATCTCCCTTTGGTCGAGTTCGAATACAACAACGATTATCAAGAGTCACTGAGGATGAGTCCTTTTGAGGTAATGTATGGGCGGAGTTGTAACACTCCCATTAGTTGGAGTGATTTGGTTAGTAGGGTATTGATGGATTGGACCATGTATGCTGGCAGACATGGAATAGGAGATGCAGGTGATCAAGAAGAATCTCAAGGCAACACAGGATAGGCAGAAGAGTTATGCAGACAGGAACATGTTGTTCAAGGAGTTCTAGGTTGGGGAACAAGTGTACTTGCGCATCAAACTGAAGAACAGCTCCTTGTCGATTGAATCATGTGCCAAGATAGCACCACGGTTTTGTGGACCCTTCAGTATCATTGAGAGGATTGGGTCAATAGCCTATCGACTTGCATTACCTTCGAAAGTGAAAGTCCATAATATTTTCCATGTATCTTTGCTTAAGAAGTATGGTAAAGATGTTGATCATGTGATTGACTGGTCTGTATTGTAGGTGGAACCAGATGGATAATTCTAGTCGAAGCCTCAGTGTATATTGCAGAAAAAGGTGCTCAAGCTTCGAAACCGAGCAATAGAGCAAGTTAAAGTGCAACGGAAGCACTTTGGGCTTGATGAAGCTACATGAGAGATGGTGGATCAGATGCGTGCTATGTATCCTTCCTTGTTTGTTGGTCGAGGCAAAGCAGATTTGATATGGTGGTTTGGTGATTGCTTATGGTGGTTTAGTATTTGCTTATGATGAATTGGTATATGCTTTATGGTGTTTTAGTATTTGCTTATGAACGCTTGGTATATGCTTCATGGTGGTTTAGCATTTGCTTATGTTGGCTTAGTATATGCTTTATGGTGATTGATATATGCTTTATGATAGTTGAGATATGCTATATGATGTTTTGATATATGCTTAGACATGGTGTTTAGTATATTCTTTAATATATGCTTTGGTATATGATTTGGCATATGTTTGGTATATATATATATTTTGAGGATGTTTCTATATGTAC
Organism: Pinus tabuliformis; assembly: GCA_031772625.1. Taxonomy (NCBI): domain Eukaryota; kingdom Viridiplantae; phylum Streptophyta; class Pinopsida; order Pinales; family Pinaceae; genus Pinus; species Pinus tabuliformis. Next base: position 772,949,460 of record CM062817.1, on the reverse strand, counting down.
ACCCGTGTATGGATGTAAATACGGTAACGAGCTATGTTATAAAGCTCCATTGTGCGGTATGGGAATCATGTTATTATGCTATCATGTGGTTATGTTACCATGATGTGGTGATGTTATATGAGTTGGCACTCAACAGGGTGATCATTGTAAATACCGTAATGAGTTGTGTTATAAGGCTCCACTATGCGGTATGTTGTCTTGTTGTCATAATGTTTTTTTCTCTTGAGCAGATATTTCATTGAAAATACTACATCGACCTGTGTTATGAAGCTCCATGAGCAGTATGTCTTCTTTCAGTAGGTTGTTGAGGTATATGTGTGATTGAACATCGAGGACAGTGTCCCCCAAGGGGGTGGGTTTTGTAACAACCCTGGTGAAAATTCCATGTAATAAAGTTAAAAACAATAACCACGGATGAATGGGACACTTATTCAAAGATTAATGTTGGGAAAAACATCCTAGGGGGTGTTCATTTGGTTGTTTATGGCTAAGGAAATTTGAAAAGGCAATGACTAAGGAATTAAAAGGAAAAAAGGCATTTTGGCACATTTATTTATGAAAATAATGGAAATTAGGAGAAAAAGGAGGTCAAATGTCACAGGTTGCATGTGAGGAGGAAAATGAAGGAAACTAATGGAAAATGAAGAAAATAGAGGCCTCATCCATAAAAAGGCTTATAAGGATCAGTTGGTAACCATTTGTCAGTTCAGAGTTGGAGCTCTCTATCATTATTCTCTCTCTCTCATACTCTTGGATACTTAGAATTTTCTTCGAGCACTCTTGAAGGGTGTGACATACTTGGATTCTTGGAGGAAGAAGGAAAAGGAAGAGCAGGAAAGCACAAGAAGGCATCGACACCAACAACTACATCAGATTTGCTTACAGGTATTGAGTTTCATGTATGATTTCTTCACTAGTTTAGACATGCATGGCATATGCATGCGGATTATTGGTCATGATTTTTCATTGGCATGGAGGTTGCTTGGATTGACAGTGGGTTGCCTAGCCTTGCCATTTCCTAGAGAGACATGGTGATTGTGGGTTTACTTTCATGATTTTTTTTTGGTTGGTTCTCATGATTCCTTAGCTTAGGTTGAGTTAGTAGCTCTTGGAAGTCCTAGTTGGACAAATGCTCTGGAATCCTTGTAACAACTTCGGTTGAGTTACTACTCTTGGAAGCCTTGGTTGTACAACCACTCGAAAAGCCCTTGGTGGGTTGATTTACTAGTCCTAGAAGCCTTGGTTGGACAAACGCTCTAGAAGCCTGGTGGCAACTATCTGTTGAGTTACTAGTCCTAGAAGCCTTGGTTGGAACAAACACTCTTGAAGCCCTGGAAGGCTTGGATGAAGACCAATCTGATAATGGTTTTGTGATGTATGACCTTGAGGTGGAATTAGTGTTTGATGGGTTGAGGTGGATGGCCTCTGGAAGCCCTGGATGAGTTTTGATTGACGTGTTCTATGAGATCCCACATTCATGCTTGGAATATGGCATGTGGTTGAATAGCTAAAGAGAGATTTGGCTCAACCATTCTATGTTCGGGTGGAATGTGGTAGTCCCATCTATGGTTGGTTCATTGCATTCATTAATGAGAAATCATTTCCCTTGATTTTCATGTGTAAAGGTACTGATGTATTTATGGATTTGGCAGATATGTTTATTTTATTTATGTTCCTATTATGATGGTTGTATGCACATTTTAGGACAATAGTTATGTATGGCTCTCAACATGTTTTTACTTGTATGTGAATGGATAATGTGTTTATGACTTAATAGATCATAATGCAACAAATGGCATAAGGGAACAATGGTTCATAACGATTCTCAGATAAGTATGATATCCTTACACTTAACTCTGTTATTTACACCTGTAGATTACATGTTGATGATATGCTTGACGAAATGCCTGTCATGGCTAGTAGGGATCCAGACAAGGTATTGAACATGTATTTGCTTTAATGTTGTCATTTCCATCTTAATTTACTGATATGAAGAGATGATTCAGTTGTGGGCAGTAAACTGGGCTTTGGGCCTGAAAAAGTGGCTTAAATCCCAGAGTCACTAGCACAACATTGACAATTTGGATCTCTAGTCACTGGCAGGCAAGCCTGTGGGAGCGAATTTGAGTTTCTGGTTGCCCTAATGCATATAGCATGGGAATGAATAAGCCTTAAATTGTCCTAAAGCTAAGTGGGACCCCAAGGCAAGTTGTCTAAACTATTGGATTGGTTCTTAAGGGTCCTATAGCTGATGATTGATGTTTGTATGGTGTGTTTATTTTGGTGTCACTTCCTTAAGGTGACTTAGGAGGTCGAATCATATCCTAGAGGCCTCTCGTTGCATGTTTACCCCATCTGGCCAGTTGCTTGGGTAGATGTCGGAGGAGGGCATTACAATCAACACCTAAATATTCTTTAAGGACATTTAGTTATTATTCTAAAATATATTTAGGGACCAACATTGAATCCCTAATCATTCACGGGCCCTACAAATCTTCAACAACTTTAATGTCTTTGAGAAAGTTGTCGCTCCTACAGTGATCAAAGCTTGAGCATTCAATTATATCGTCTTGAAGCATCTTTATATTTGCATACCAACCTACCTTGATATGCTTGATCATTTTTCCTCCAAGGAGACCTTCTTGGGTCCTTTGAAAATCACTCAAGAGTATTGATCTTATTGATGAAAGTAGGTACATTGTTATAAGCAAATTGCTGATCATATTTTAGATCTTTCTTTAAATACTCAAAATGAAGGAATTCTTTAATATGGAATCCTCAAAGGTAGAGAAACATCCCATGCTTCTTTGATAATCTCAAGTCTCTTATTTATATTCATTGTGGCATAAGATTTAATGTCTTTGACAATTATGCTACCTTATTTTTGTGGGTTGTCAGATGTACTTACCACTAAAAATTTGGGTGCTTGGATAGCCATAGGGATCAAGAACATATGATTAGGACTAAGAGATTCTTCAAGCTATTTTATTCTTCTTTTTAATTTCAAATTTTATGCCTATTGGTCAATGATAGAGTGAGCAAGGGAATCCCATGTAGTTTGGTGCAATTTTAGGAGCCTTATAGGTCTGATTCTAGAATATCTACATTAGACTTCCATTGATTAATAATTTTATTATTTCTTACACACACCTTTGCAAATTGTAGCTTCTTGGTGGGCTTATCATAATGGGTATTGTGCATGGTCAAGGATCGGTCATCAAAAGTGACCCACTCCTCAGTAGCCAAATCTTCAATTGACTTTTGGGTCTCATCCATGTGCAATACCACCCAATTTGGAACAATGGTATTGTCTACCTCCATGTTTGTGGGTCATACATGTTGGGACCCTTTGTTACTCAAACTTTTTCTTTTTGATGAAGTGACAATATGGGATCTTTCCAAGGTAGCTTGAGGGGGCAGTTCTTCTGCATCATCTCCATCAAAATTCCATTCATTACTCTATCCTTGAATCATAATATTATCTTTTATTTTGTGAGTCAAGGAGGAACATTAATAATGCCATGGAGTTGAAGCAGGTTAAGCACTAGTAAGATTCTTCCCTCTCTCAATTCTTCCTTGGGTATCAATACTTATCTATGCAACTTTATTATCAATGAGTATGGGTGTTTCCTTTTCCTTGGATGGGCTAGTTTGATTCTCTCCACTTCCTTATGAGATTCTTCTAAAGAAGTTTCCATGTATTAGAAATGGTAGGTGTCTTGAGAAAACTCCTTCACGGTCAAACCTTGAGTGGATTCAATTTTAGTCAAATTAAAAGGTTTCAGTAACTCAAAGAACTCTGGAAGGCGAGTAGAATTATTTATATTAATTTCTCCTACAATGAATGACAATGTTATGAACTACTTTTTCTCTTTCTTTCAAATATAATCAACCAAGTGTGATACTATCTACAAATCTCAACAACAAAATATCTACCCACAATAAACATGGATAGTAACAAGGGTTTATCCTGATACCCATACAATCTGTTAAGAGTATGGTCTTCCCTTTCTTCCTGTATCCATTTTCCTCATTACCTTTGAAGATGTTTGTTTAAACTCTTGCCTTATAACCATATGGATAAATTCTTTGAAGAATTACTCTTGAACTTGAAAGAAATGGAATGAGGCCTTATGCTTCCATAGAATTAGATACCAGAATTACACTGTTTCTACATTAGGACTAAGGTTACTTTTGTGGGGTGGTCCATGGACGGAATTACAAGAAAAAAATAGGCATCACTAGGTAGACCATCATAAAGAATTTTTGGGTCTTATAAAAATTGGCCAACAGAAAGGAAACTTCATTCAAAATAAACGTCGCCCAGTAAAAAATGACATCCTTCTTAAAAGAGAAATATAGTATATACCAAATTGACTTGGGTACATTATGAATCATTTCACTTCCCATGACTTAGAAAATAACCAAGAGAAATCATTATAAGCCTAAACCAATAGAGAGATATTAATAAAGCAAATGTTGGAAAGTTGAGATCAATCATATTCACAGGGTACATCTCTCCGACCATAAACAAGGTCTCCTGGTCCACAGCCTAAGGGAGGAAACTCATCCTTCTTGACTAAACCACAGGTCTCCTAGTTGCATCCTAAGGAAGGGATCTCAAGATTGATCTCCCTGACCAATATAGGTAAACACCTAAGGGAGAGGTCACAAAATCAGTGTCCCCGACCAAACTGGTCTCTTGGTAAAAATCTAAGGGATCACTTCAGGCCTGAGAACCAAGCTCCCCAACCAGAATCACTGGTCTCCAAACTCACAACCTGAGGGAGAGATAATCTTCCTGACCAATCCATATGTCTCCTAGCACACAACCTAAGGAAGATTCATGGTGTTATCAATCAATGCTCCCTCTCCACAAGGATTCTCAGCCAAAACATCATCAACCAACTCAACAACAAAAAATTAGCTATGGTGGATTTCAACACTTTATCAAATATTCTAGCAAACATCAACATCTATCTATTCATTCAACTTCAGCTGTGGCTTCTCATAGAGGAAAACATCAACAACCTTCTTATTAGCATAAACATGTGCCATAGTGAAATCCAATAGATAATAAGTGGCTTCTCAAAGAAGCAAACATCAACAACCTACTCATTAGAAGAAATGTGTGTTATAGTCGAACCCAACATACAATAAGTGGCTTCTCACAGAAGCAAACATCAACAACCTACTCATCAGCAAAAAAGTGTGCCATAGTCGAATCTAGTAGAAGATCAAATAGATTAGTAACCAACTTCACAAATCAATTACATTTCTAGCTTCAATCATGCTATATCCAACAAGACCATCCATGTCATACAACGTCTAGAATACATCCAGTTTAGATAGAGTTAGAAATTTCATGCATAATATGGTTTGACGAGCCAATAAGATGGATTCATCAAATCAACAATAAAGTCTTGCAACTTATTTCTATCAAATTTTCCTTAAGCAAGTGTCCATGGAATCACAGTCGATTATGCCACAACCTTAGCAAGGATTTCAGTAGGCTCATGCCATACTTTCAGTATTACAGTTCTTCAATCAACTCCCTCTTACACTGGATGAAGAGGACCTCATTCCTTATCAGAAACACTTCATCAACACATAGAAGAAAAGTCACATGCTCTTCTTCAATAGATTTGGATTAATCTTCAAGACTTCAAACCTTATTCATAATTGACTTCTTTACATCATGTACCAAAACAACCTTTAATCATATTGATCTTGTCTGCTCCCTTTGAGTCGAAAGGATCATCAAATATTGAGTATTCTTATCACTTTGTTCTTCCATCTTTTAAATGATTGCCGCAACCTTGACATACTTCACCATGTACCTGAAATCCTCACTAGGAGGCCATGGAAGAACAAATACAACCAAGTAAGACATATAAGGACAAGAGACTCATAAATAAACAATAATAAAAACAATCAAGAAATTACTTATCTCCAGAGAATGTGTCAACTCCTATTGAAAATGCAACAAGATGATGGAGCTTAGTGGAAAGAAGTCGCCTTCACTAAGTGGGCCCGCAGGCTATTTTTGGCGCAAAGTCTATTTTTAGACATATGGATCATGGTCTATAAGTTGCAGGATTCTATTTGTGGATGATTGGTCATGTTGATAAAAATATATGGACTTCTATTTTTAGACATATGGGCGGAGTCTATAGTTAGACTGCTAGGCTAAAAATAGAACAGTTGAATATTATTAGTTCTTAATAATATTTGGACTATAAACATTATCTTATCCTCTTAGAGCACTTCAGTTCGAGCTACGGATGTGGCACATGCAACTTCCAGAAGGAAATACGATTTTCTTGTGGGTCAGTTGAGCTATTGCATGCAGGACTTCAGTTAGAACTCATGTGGTTGAGTTTGGTGGAGTTGATTGAGGAGTTGATGGAGTTGTGTTCAGTTTGACTTGGTTAAACTAGTTGTATTTAGTCTAACTGCAGAATACACTAGTGATGAGTGATGTGAATTAACTATTAATTAATTCACTAATTATTAACTCATAAAGCAACTAAATAATACATTAGTTAACTCAGTGCATGGACAGTTCAGTGGAGCAGGTGTTAGAGGTGAGTGAAAGGGCAAGACAACTGTCAGTTGTGACTATAGTTGTGCATGAGATTTGCACAACCAATGGATTGAGTATTGCCAATGAGGATTGCGTGGTTCAGCTAAAGAAATACGAGTTTGCTTCAGCCATTCTCATTCATTCTCATGCAGGATTGCGCAATGGAGGCAGGCAAACAGAGGAGGAGATTTGAGGCATCAGATCTGAGCTAGTTTGTGTGTAACAGGTGGAGATAGTACTGAGTACTTGTGAGGAGTATTGTACTATGTATTGTTACATGTTCTCAATCATTATAATATACAAATAGTGTGGGGTTTTCAGCTGTATACTTTCCTCGGGTTACATAATGTGTTAATGTGCGCATGTGATTGATGTTTCATTGTTTTAATGCTGTTAAATTGATGATCAACGTAGAGGAGGTTATGTATTATGCATGTATTATGCAATAGTGTATAATCGGGATAATCTCTGTGAATAAGTGTCAAATTATTCAAAATTTCTACAACTCCCTCTTGATCTTAGTCTTCCTGGGTCTTCTCAATGTCATTCAATTCAGTAAGGGATTAATCTTGTCCACATGATCATCATTCACATCATTCAGGAGTCCATATCATCATGAAGAAATCAACACCATCAAGAATTCCATATCATCATCAAGAAATTGACCTCATCCACATCATTAGGGTTTATTCTCTCAAACATACATAATAAGTTCTAAGTTTGTTCCATAAGCCTTATATTTTATTTTCCAAACCCTACCTGGGGTTTGCAAACCATAAACAGACCAATGTCAGTAATGATTAAAAAAATAAAAGAAATGCAAGATACTTATCTTTTGATATCATGACAACTCCCTCTTAATATTTAGCCTTCTTTCATCCATCCCGCACATTAATCTCATTATCATGATGTCAAATCTTCTAGATCTTAGGTTTCTTCTTTCAAGCGAAAGTAATTAATCCATAAGCTCTAAGCTTTCATCACCAACACTAGATATGGTTATCAATTGATTGATTAGGGATTAAAATTTGTATAGCTAGGGTTTTGACTTCAAGTCATAATAATCTAAGTTTAATCTAGGGTTTATGAGTTAACACTTATCTTCATTATTCTCGATTAACATCTTTGCAATTTTTTTTCCAACTTCATCAATTTCAATATAGACAATCCTAGGGTTTCACAATCTCTAGGGTTTTCTTATTCACACCCTTGCTAGGGTTTCACAATCTCTAGGATTTTCTTATTCACACCCTTGCTAGGGTTTAAAAACCCTATATATTTAGCAAACTCATATTCCAACAATGATCATACTTTAAGATCATGATATGACAACCTCTCTCAGCAAACGATGTAACCATGACATCCAAACTATTTCCAATGTTCAAGGATACCTACTTCAAATCAAGAAACCCTTTTATTAAAAAAACGATGTAACAATTGTATTTCCTTTGCAATAAATTTCATTATTCAGGTCAAATATTCATGCCAACACTTATCAAGAGAGATATTGGTCTTCAAAATTTAGCAGACCTATGAAAAAAATCCAATCCTGATTCAACCATGATATTCCATAATAATGTCTTGACACCAATACATGTTCATCTCTTAATTTGGAATATTGATCCATCTATCATTGTCTGATTGTTCTATAGGATGAAACTCAAAGGGAAATCATTTGTGAAGCTTTAATAATCATTACAACTATTATTCTTTAGGAGTTATAGAGGACTAGTTCAAGAATATATATACTAGGCCTTTCAGGTGACACGATCTTAGATTATCGGAGAGTCGTCTCCTTTACTTTGAGGTCGACCCTTTTTAGTGAACTTCATCCCCCTTTTTATATATAAAGGAAACATGATATTGACTTAAAGACATCCTTCGAGCAACAATTTGACTTGAGTGATAAAGTTCTTTATAGTATTTTAAGGTGATACCACATGATTATTTAGACCTTAGGAACTTGATCGATCTTCATAATTTTGGATTGAATAACAATTCAAACCTTATTCAAGTTGATCATTTCTTGAGGAAGCTCATACTTGATTGAGATTTGGACTTTTGGGCATACCTGAGTGTAATATGCCTCATAGACTTCGTATTGATCATACAGAAAAGTATGACAACCTTGTATTTCGATTTTTTCCACAAACCTTCGAATATCTATTTCTTACAACCTTGCAAATCCATAGTGGTGAGACGTTAATGGATCCTTAAAGGATATCTTCAAATGTGATATTCCCCATTTATTGAGGTGAAAAACTTGCTACAGACTTATTTATGAACTTGGTTAACAAATATATGGACAACCAAGAGGTAAAACATACCTTCACTGGAGATTGCAAAAATATTTAATACATGAATTCTAGGTGCCATGTGATATGATCAAGCTTTGCAGATGGCTTCAGAAAGAGATCTTTACAAGGTTTGGATCTTTCTATAATTCAACTTACAGGGATAAGATTAGCTTTGGACTCTTTCAAAACCACTTGATGATTCAAAGGTATGAGGGAGCTCGAACTACGATCATCATTTAGAATATGCACTTACATTTTTAACTTACTTGGATAACAAAAAAATCAGACTTTCTTCCATAGAGACATGGCATGGGCTTGTGATTTTGCAAAGATTATACTTTGGTTGTTATCAATATAATTCAATTTTTTACTTCTCCATATGTCTCGACCTTTAGATATGATTCCATAATGAGGCACAAAGATGCTCACTTGTGTCGTTAGACCTTACATCTTCATCAGATTCATATCAACATGGTGTTTCCAGAAGATAAGAGCCTACAAACTCAAAGGAATTTGCTTCAAATCTCAGACCCCTTCCTCAGATATATAGAGCCTCAAGTTGGCATAAATACCATAGCGAAAAAGGTTCCAAAGGTTCGTAATCTTCAATATATTTTTATGGAACCAGCTCACAAAAAGATAGAAAAGATAGATCAATGCCTTAGAAATCAGCCTCTTCGAGTGGGCAACCTCCTTTACATTACACAAATGAATAATTCTTCGATGATACAAATGACAAAACCTCCTTTCTATATATAGGAGTCTAAGGGGTCACAATATAATCAAAGCTGACATAACAATAATAATATAAGGGCACAACAATAACAATAGTGGGCTTCTATGGGGCATAATAATAACAATATGGGGACAATAGGGGCACAATAATAACAATAAGGGCTACAATGACAATAGTAATGGGGGAATCACTAGTATTATAGGGACCTAACATGCCCCTCTCCTTCAAAAAAGTGTTGTCCTCAACGCTTGAGTAGTTATGGATGCTTCTGTATAAAATTCTCATCCTCCCATGTGGAATCTTCAGCGGGTAAGTTCTTCCACTTGATGAGATACTCCGGAATTGATCGATTTCATAGCTGCCGAGTTCTTGTTTCTGTGACTGCTTCAGATTTCAATATGATTTTTCCTTCCTCGTCAAGTTCTAGAATACTATTTGAAGTGGGAGCTTGTCACCTATAACCTTCTTTAAGCATGAAACATGGAAAATTGGGTGCACTCGAGAAGCTGCAGGAAGCTCTAATTTGTATGCCATAGTACCAATATTTTGCAACACCTTGTATGGACCATAATGCTTTGGTGATAATTTATTATCCTTCTTAGCTTGCTTGAGGGACATTTTTTTTATATGGTTGTAGCCGTAGGAATACCCAGTCACCTACATCAAAACTTCTTTCGCTGTGATGTTGATCTGCCTGTTGTTTCATTCTATTTTGCGCCAAAGTGAGGTTATCCTTTAAGAGTTGGAGAACTTTTTGTTGATGCTCGATGTGATCTTCCACTGCTTGAACCTTAGAATTTTCTCTTAAATATGATGTGATGGATGGTGGATGATATCCATAAAGTTCCATAAATGGGGTCATTTTTGCTGCAGTATGGAAGGAAGTGTTATACCACCATTCAACTAGAGGCAACCATTTCACCCATTCTGTCTATTTATGAGAGAAAAAGAAACGTAGATTGAGGATGATAATATGAGCTATGAGCTAACTGAGTACAAAGACAAGAAAATAATTCTATCCAAAAATTTCCAGTGAAAATGGGATCTCTGTCACTTACAATAATCTTTGGGTTTCCATGTAGCTTTTGAATTGTTTTCATAAATGCATTAGAAACTGTACTGGCTTTAAATGGATGAGATAATGCACAAAAGTGTGCATACTTGGTAAGTCTATCAACTACCACCATGATGACACTCTTTCCTTCGGACTTAAGTAAGCCTGTGATAAAATCCATTGAAACCTCCTCCCAACGTTGGTTTGGAATGGATAAAGGTTGTAATAAACTTGGAGTCTTAATTGTTTCAATTTTATTTTGTTGGCAAACCAAACATTCCGCCACAAACTTTTGAATATCCGATTTAAGGCCATCCCAAAAAAATTCCTTCTTAACCTTGTGGTAAGTTTTTAAAAATCCTGAGTGCCCTCCTAAGGGAGACGTGTGCAATTCCATAAGAATCGTTTGTTTGAGTTGGGAATTCTTACCCAGGTATAAGCGATCTTTGTACCATAACAAATCATTTTTTCGGCTAAATGTATCTAACGTATTGTGATCTTGTTGTATCTTTTAAATGAGTTCCCACACTTCTTTGTCATTCTTCCATTCATCCCTTGCTTCGTTTATCCAATCTGGTTGGATAATAGAAATGGTGCAAAGAAATGCTTCCACATCCTCATCCTTTCTTGAGAGTGCATTTGCCACAACATTTTGCTTCCCTTTTTTGTAGATGATTTCAAAGTCATAACCCAACATCTTTGTGACCCATTTTTGCTGCTCTTCTGAAGATAATATTTGTTCTAAAAAGTATTTAAGACTATCATGATCCGTTTTTACCTTGAAGTGTCTTCCAATTAGGTAGGGTCACCATTTCTTAAGTGCATGTAGTATTACCAACATTTCCTTCTCATAAATAGCTTTGTGTAAATACTTTCCTTTGATTGGATGACTTTCGAAAGCAATGGGTCTTTCTTCTTACATTAAAATAGGACCAATTCCATTTCTTGAGGCATCACATTCCACAATTTTTTTTTTTGTGAAGTCCGGCGTAGCTAAGACCGGTGCTTGGCACATTGCCTCTTTAAGATGTTCAAAGGCCTTCATTGCTCCCAGAGTCCATGAAAATGCATCTTTCTTCAATAATGTTGTTAGAGGCGCTGCTATTCTCCCATAATTCTTAACAAACTTGCGATAATATCCTGTCAACCCAAGAAATCCTCGCAGATGCTTTATGGATGTGGGGATTTTCCATTCCTTAATGGATTTAATTTTGCTAGGGTCTACCTTAAAACCTTCATGAGATACAATATGACCCAAATATTCCACCTCTTGTACTCCAAAGAAACATTTGGAGATTTTTGCATATAATTGTTTCTCCTCCAATAGTTTGAGCACCCTGTCAACACGTTGAACACGATCCTTCCAAGACTTGCTATAGATTAGTATATCATCAAAAAATACTAACACACATTTTGTAAGGAAGGGTTTGAAAATGGAATTCATCAAACCTTGTATTGTAGAAGGTGCATTGATAAGGCCAAAAGACATGACCAAAAATTCATAATGACCCTCATGAGTTCTAAATGTTTTTTTCGGAATGTCTTCAGTCTTCATTCTGATTTGATGATATCCTGAACGAAGATCCAACTTGGTGAAGTAAATTAATCCATGCAATTCATCCAATAATTCATCAATGACAGGAATGCGAAATTTATCTTTAATAGTGAGCTTGTTGAGCTCCCTATAATCCAGACACATGCACCATGACCTGTCCTTCTTGTGCACCAATACTATTGGAGCAGAGAAATAACTTTGACTATGTTGAATCATACCAGCCTCTAACATTTATGCAACCATACGTTCAATTTCACCGTTTTGGGCATATGGATATTTGTAAGGCCTGATGTTTGGAGGAACAATTCCTGGAATCAAATGAATAGCATGATCATGACTGCGAATAGGTGGGAGGCCTTTTGGAGTCTCAAATACCTTGGAATGATTGTCCAAGAATTTTTGGAGATCTGGAGAAATAGATGATTTCGATGTGGGAACCTCTAGCGAACATAATTGTGCAATTATGCCTCGTTTTTCTTTATTTAGAAGCTTTGTTATTCTGTTAGAGCTGATTATCTTTCCAGATTATCTTGTGATACCCCTTATTTCAACTTCCTTTCCTTCCAAAGAAAATTTCATGAAAAGTTGAAAATTAAAAGCTATTGTACCCAAGGATTGTAGCCATTGGACTCCTAGTACAACATCAACACCACCCATTGGAATGGAAAGCATTAGGGTATTCAATACATATTCTCCCATGGATAGCTTGATATTATGGCACTTTCTAGAGCAATTTATGGTTCCTCCACTTGCCACCATCACTTGATTCTCTTGTGCTGGATATAGGAAGCAATTCAATTCCTTGGTTATTTTACAATGAATAAAATTATGGGTACTTCCTGAATCAATCAACACTATTACCTTTTTCTTCTTGATATGTCCTTCTATATTGATAGTTTGAGGAGTGGTAATTCTAGCCAATGCATTACAAGATATGGTCGGATTCATTTCTTCTTTCTCTAGGTTTGTTCTTGGTGTATATCCTCTTCTTTTGACATTTCTTGTTCCTTTTGCTCTTTTTTGTTCCAATTGTTGTGGTGTCAACCTTGTAGGTTGTGGAAGGCTAGGGGCAACAACACTTCCATCTTTATAGTTATGAGTGGTAGGCTTCCGCGTTGCCATAATTTTGCTTTCCATTTTTCTTGCCAACCTAAATGCCTTCTCCAATGAATCAGGTTCCCAAAGGCGAACCTCATGTTGGATATTATCCTTTAAAGTCCCCATGAACACATCAATTCTATGCTCCTTTGGAATATATTTTACCCTTATGTTCAATTTTTGGAAGTCCTCAATGTGCTCCATCATTGAACCCTTTTGTTTGAGATTTATCAGTTGGCTAAAAAAAGTGTTTCTTTTTGTATCCTCATAATGTGCTATCATTTCTTCCGTACAAATTTCCCAAGTGAAAATTTGTTTATGAGAGCAAAGCCTTCGATACCTTACAAACTGATTTTGTTCCAAATATAAAGTTGCAATACATACCTTTTGTGTGTTTTGCACATTATGGAGATCGAAATATTGCTCCATCTGTAGTATCCATGTTACGAGGTCCTTGCCATCAAAATTTCTCATATCGATCTTTGGAACATTGTGGGTCTTCAATCCACCATTAGAGTCTATGAAATCATGATTAACATTTATTTTGTTCTCATTATGAGTTTTCTCTATTACCTTTTTGCCATTAGGAAGCCCTTCTTGTAGAAACTTTGTCAAACCTTCCATGTCCTTCTTCAAATATTCAATGTTGTCTTTCCTACCATCCATCTTAGCTTCCATGCCTTTCTTTAAACCATCCATCATGTCTTCCATGCCTTTCTATAAACCATCCATCTTAACTTCTGTTTCTTTTTGTGAGAATGAAATTTGTTGCACTTGGTCTCGTAATTTTGATATATCATGTTGCATTTCTTCCTCTTCTTCATGAGTCATGCTAGAGCTTTCAAGTTGCTTACTAGGTGTTTCCATTTTACTTCTTTGGGGCATCAATTAATGATAATTATGCTTCACTATTCCCTTTGAATTCCTTCAAACTAAATTTTCAAACCAAACTTAAGCAAAAATTTAAAAAACTACACATCTTTTTTCACTTTGTAGGAGCTTGATATTGAATCTGATGTATCTATGAAATTTCGGATCTTCAAGGTCTAAAATTGTGAACTATGGTATCCTTCTGAGTCCTCTTTCCAATGCCACCAGTCTAATCGAAATTGGATTCTCCAATAAAGAGTTATGCACAATCTCCCAAGATGACCTGATTATACACGTTTTGAGTAGATCGAACTTGTATGAAGTGCCATGTGTCACTGTTTTAACCTTCGGACCTGAAAACGTTGTACAAAAAACTACAGTCCATCCTCTTACTGTAAATTCTTATGAAATTTCAATCTGATACTCAGAGAGAAAGTTATGACGATTTTCCCAAGGTCACCTATTTAGGATGTAATTTAGGAGCTTGCAAAAACCCTAACTTCCTTGATCATATCTCCGAAAATATAGTGAGACAAGATCTGAAATTCAGACCCGAGGATCATCGAGATTTTGTCTCAATTGGATTTTTTTTTAGCTTCTGAAACATTGCAGAAAAATATTATAGCGAAAATGCCACGATGACCTTTTTTGGTGCAATGAAACCCTAGAATCCAAAGCTCTGATACCAAATGTTATGAAACCAACTCACAAAAAGATAGAAAAGATAGATAAATTCCTTAGAAATCAGCCTCTTCGAGGGGGAAACCTCCTTTACATTACAAAAATGAATAATTCTTCAATGATACAAATGAAAAACCTCTTTTCTATATATAGGAGTCTAAAGGGTCACAATATAATCAAAGTCGAAATTACAATAATAATATAAGGGCACAACAATAACAATAGTGGGCTTCTATGGGGCACAATAATAACAATAAGGGGACAATAGGGGCCCAATAATAACAATAAGGGCTACAATGACAATAGTAATGGGGGAATCACTAGTATTATAGGGGCCTAACATATAGGATAGGTAACACAAGTCCATAATAATTGGTGCCATAGAGTTCATAATCTTCCACCATAGCACAAACTTTGGTCCCTTTTGAGCATGAATACATGCACAAAATCTCAAATTTGCACAAAGTTAACCATAGATCTTCGAATAACAGTCATAGGGGAAATTCATACCACTTGGATACCGTAAAGGAATAGATTCAATTAGGCTTGTACTTATTGAAACTTGTCATAGTAATAACGATCTTGGAGACTCTTAGTTGGATGTTTCCTTAAGCCCTTTCTTCACTAAACTTTGACGTATAAATAATTCTTAGAAACTCGGTTTCCTTATACATAGAGAGATTCAACCTTCTTTCAAATATCCACAGAAGTTCGACCTTATAGCCCAGAGAGAGATTCATCCGTTTTAGAGAGATATTTACCCTTTCGTAGAGAGATAATATTAAACTTCTCTTTTACTAGCTCTAATACCATGTTGAAATTTCTAGGGAAAACAACCTAGAACATTCTTTTCTTCTAACGATAACTACTTCCAATGACCACTTAACATTAATTCCTCATAAAATTTATTCAAAATCATTAATCGTCTATACAAAAGAAAAATATCAATCATTAAACCATGAAAGAGTAGTATAACGTAACCATGAGACAAGAGACACATAAATTAGGCCTAATGCCAGGGCAAAACCACAACGGGAAAACCCATAAATTATTCCTTATGAGAGAAAGATAGAGGGTTCAAGATTCATTAATACATCATAAACACAACCGAGATAATAGCCAAACCAATACACAAGAACAAGATAAATTGTGAAGCCCACCTTCTGAGATTTTTGACCCCCTTCTTCCTTCCACTCTTTGCTGCAACAAAGATCATGACAAGATTGATTCATGTGTCAAATGGGTTGAGGAGGTCTCCTTAATATAGTGATCAAATGGAGTTGAATGCGTACCTCTTAGGGGCCCAACCAACTTAAAATAACATGAGGCCGACTGAAAATATTTGGAGGCAAAAATTTAGAATCAATTTTTTCGAATTTATTTCAAGATGAAAATACCAGCCATGACTACCATATTTACACCATTTTCTATCATCTCTTCATCTTCACTATCTTATTCAGAAAGGAACTTGATGATATGTTCTTTATTATAAAAAAAATTCCAATATTCTTCATTATCTAGAGTAGATGGATGGAATAAGATTTCCACATGAATTGAATTATTTGTTGATCCTAGATTAAAAAGGAAGTTTCCATTGCCAAGGAATAAGATTCAAATTAGAATGAAATATTTTAAGGAATAAAAACATTGTATTAATTCTTAGACCCTCTTTGGATAAGCTTTCACTTACTCTATTATGGTATTATACAATTTGTGGACTTAATTAATGATCAACTCAGAGTATCCTATAATAATGATGTATTTAATTTATTTTTGCTAGGAAAGCAGTAGACCTTAAATCAATGCTTCATACTTAGCTTCATTATTTGTACAATTAAATTGTAAACAACAAATGTTTGGAAACCATTCTCTGTGTGGGCTCTCAAATATCAGATCCACACCTGATCTTATTCTTGAGGAAGCATCGTCGAAAAACATTTTCCAATGACCTTGGAGTGAATTTAATCTACTATTATCTACAATATTTACACTATTCAGTATGGCATAATTCCCATGACCAGTGTTAATAGAACTGTTGAGCCCTGAAACTACATCTCTCCTACACATTTTCGTAGACTTTTCCCCTCACCAGTACCTCATAAGCTATTAAAGATCATTGCATATTGATTCTAAAAGTGCATTAAGCAATTTTCTAGCTATGTTTTTGTGTTTGCCATTTGAATTAGATTTTGCTCATTAGCTGCGGAATACAACCACTTTCCGCAGCTAATTCGACTTTCCACAGCTGTTTTTGTTGATCTCTAGGTTACAGGTGTCATCAAGCAAAACGAGGCACGTGGGCAGTTTAGGAATGATCTGGACATGGATCAGGTCCTATTGGTTCAGCCAAATTCACAAAGAATGCCCTTGGTCAAACAGTGGTCAAACGAAGGAGTTCTATGGCAAACAAGTCTCTGTTTCAACACTTAAAGGGTCCGAGACCGTTCCTAGATCTGTGGACACATTTTGACAGCTGTAGACTACTCCCAAAACGAAAATCCAACAACCACCTTTTGGTAGATTGAATGATCTTGGCAACCATCATGCTAAGCTCACGGATGCTGTCTTTTACGTGTCTTCTGCTGAAGTAGTTTCATAGGAAAACTGTTATGTAATTTCCCTTATAAATAACGCATTTGCAAACGCATGGAGAGTTAGTTTTTGATGTCGTTTTGCTGTTAGTCATTATACTATGCCGTGAACTGGTCCTGCTGTTGTAATGAGAGGAGTCTTCCTCTGTTTTACAATACAATAAAACTCTGTTTTGCTTTTCTTAGCTTTTCAATTTCAGTTATGCTTTGATTTTAGTTTTATTCATTTGCTTTGTTAGTTAGTTTAGATATCAAATTCCTCATATCATTGATGTTATCTCCAGAGCCATAGCTTAACCCCGAAAAGACTACTTGGCGAGCTATCGGACTATGAATGATGTGATTTGATTTTAGCTTTATTTTTCTGCAATTAGATATCAAATTCTCATGTCATTGACGTTATCTCCAGAGCCATAGCTTAACCCCGAAAATACTACTTGGCGAGCTATCGGACTATGAATGATGTGATTTGATTTTAGTTTTATTTTTCTGTAATTAGATATCAATTCCTCATATTATTGACGTTATCTCTAGAGCCATAGCTTAACCCCGAAAAGACTACTTGGCGAGCTATCGAACAATAAATGAAGCGAATTTATTTTACTTTTATTAGTTTGCAGTTGTTAATTTGTTTGAGTGCAATAGCTTAATTTTTATTTCTGTATTTAGATGAGAAGCAGAGATAGAGATTTCATGATCAATGGTTGATCATTTGTTTGATTCAAGTAGCTGCACATTTACATTCTTGTTTAGCTGCACATTTACATTCTTGTTCAAAGTATCAATTTCATTACTATATTGTTTTGAGATCTTCTGAAGTGTTAAGTTCTGGAAGTCATCATAAAGGACAGAATTGCCTTAAAATATATATCCATACTTGCCTTCTAGAGTATTCTTAAAACTCAGGGATAGGATTTCCATTCACATTAGGAGATAAACGAAGATAAAACCCCCAAAACAAAATAAAAATTGAAAACAATAAAAAGTAAGAAAGAGGTTGTCTTGCACATATAGTGCACCACACTTCATCAGTTTACGACTCCCGGATTGATAATTAATGTAGCAATTTAGGACATACTAAATTGACTAAACATTTTGGCGTCGTTGCCGGCGAAGTTTAACTAGGTAGCTGATCTCTTACAAAAAAAAAGAGAAGGGAAAAATTGATAACTTCTTAAAGTATGCTCTCCTCTTGCACCTAGTGTGATATGGAGGATCAGAAAAGAGAGTTATTATTTCAATAATTTCTTGATTATGCTCTCTTCTTGCACCTAGTGTGACCTAGAAGATCAGAAAGAGAATTATTAGCCCGACTTAAAAAAATAATAATAATAATAAAAAATGGCATGCATAGAGCAAGAGATTCTAGGGGAAGGTTTATAGCTAGGGCCAAAAGTTCGATTTTCACAACTCCAGCTACTTCAAGGCATAGACAAGATACACCTCCATCATCTCCGACTCATACTCACAGCCTTAGGATTCCTGGAATTCAAGGGGCAGCAGCCGAATTAGGAGATTCTCCCACATTATTTACTAAATCTGATCTAGGAGAAGAACCTTTCTTCACTTCTACAGGGGAACATATTGTAATCAAAGAAGTAGAATCACCTGAAGAAGAGGAGGGAGAAACTCTTCCTCGTTCACCATTAATAGAAGAACCAGAGGACTCTGAGGAAACTATCGTGACAAAGGAAGTAGTAAATGGATTTGGAGGAGGAGGTAGAGGTAGAGGAAGAGGAAATAATGGAGGAGGTAGAGGTAACAATGGGGGAAATAGGGATGGAGATAACTCATTTGGATTTCCTATAGCCGATGAGGAAACTCATACAACAACGAAAAACATTTCACCATCTGTCCTCCCAAAATTTTATGGGTTGCGAAGTGAGGATCCTGAAACATTTCTATTTGAGTTTGAAGTCTTGTGCCGAACCTATGACTATATGGAAGACTCTCAAAAACTCAAACTGTTTCCTTCAACATTGAAAGGAGCTGCTTTGAAATGGTTCATGGGATTAGTCACTCAATCTATTAGGACTTGGAATGATATGAAACAAACATTTTTGGATAATACCTGCATTATTGTATGCCCACCAATCATAAGGATGAGGTATTCAAGATGATGCAAAGAGAAGATGAAAACTTGGAGGATTTACTTGAAAGATTTCAATACAACTTAAAAAGAGAAAAACTGAGCAATTTAGATGAGGTAACCTTTAAAGCCCTTCTATTGAAAGCCATTAGAGATGAATGGATAGATATCTTAAACATGATGGGGAAGGGAGATATTTCTCAACTTCCACTTCATGACATAGTAGAACTATGTAATCATCTCTCAAGGGAAAAATCTAAAACTGGAAAAGGGCCCAGAGATCCTTCTCTTATTAGAGCAAACAAATCTGCAACTGGATCAGTAAGTAGGGCAAAGATTGGCAATATGCTTGATGAGTTCAAAACTGATATTCTAGGGAGCCTTAGTGAACAACTAGACACCCTTAAAATACAAAACAAGCAGAAAGCAGAAGCTGATGCCTTGGCCATCTTTTGTCCAAAATGTAGAAAGAAACATGCTCTAAGGGAATGTCCCTTGGATGCAAAAGTTGTAGAAACATGTATGATTTTCTCAGAAAGTCATGAGACCAAGGATTGTCCTTCAATTCCTGGGCTCAAAGCTGTCTTTCAGGAAGATCCAAATTCAGTAGAGTCCCTTTGTTTTGTTTCAAGAAGACCATGGTAGGGGCAACAAAATCAAGGATTTAACAATCCTATGAACTTTCAGCTCCCGCCAAATTGGAATTCTTGGCAACAACCTTGGCCCCAATCTCAAAATCCATACCAATCATGGGCGCAAGGGATGCAAAATCCTTATGGGAGATTTGCTCAATTTTATCAATATCCTCCATCTTTTCCAAATCAACAAAATCCACCAATTCCAAATCAAAACCCTTTCATTACCATTCCCACAACAACAACCTTCTCAACAAAATCCAAATTGTCAACTCTTGCTTCCATTTCAACAAAAGAAAAATCAACTACCAGCCCAGCCATTGCCAAATCCCAACAACAAAAATCCTCAGAATGTTTACATGGTAGAAGGACAACAATTTCCTACCTATATGATTGTTCCTCTTAATGATGTTCAACTCAGATCTGGTAGAGTTTTAGAAAAACCTTCTATAGACGTTCAAGAGCAAGGCACCTCTGAGGAGGATTCTCTTAAAGTCAATAAAGGTTCTGAGGAAGCATCTCTTCAAAACCCAACCATTCAAAAAGAAAAAGAAAAAAAGTCAACCCCCACAACTCCTATAGTTGAGCAACCTGCATTTTCATCCACGCCTCCTTTCCCTGAATGATTAAAAATTGACAAAGGGGTGGAAAAACAAATCTTGTTGCCTAACTATGTTTTTCTAGATGAATTGAAGAATGTCTGTATCAAGATTCCCTTGCTACAAGCCATTCAAGAGATTCCTATTCTAGCAAAAACAATAAAGGAGTTGAGTCTTAAAAGACTAGGAAGGAAACCAAGAGATACAAGAAGAATCCACCTGGTAGGAAAATTGCAGATATCATGATGGGAAAAATTACCATGCAGAAGTATGTAGATCCAGGTAGTCCAATTTTCAAAACACATACAAATGGGATAGAAATTCCAAACACTTTGATTGACCTAGGGGATGCTATCAACATTATGAGTAGACAGACTATGGAACATCTTAAACTTCCTAATCTTCTTTTTACACCTACCTTACTACAACTTGTAGATAGATCAATAATCAAACTAGATGGTGTACTAGAAGATATTTTAGTCTCCTTAGATTCTTGGGAATATCCAGTAGACTTCATGATTTTGACTCCCAAGAGTAATTTAGGAGGACATCCACTCATCTTAGGAAGACCTTGGCTAGCCACAACTAATGCTTTCATTAGTTGTAGATATGGAGATATGTACATTTCTGATGGTAGTTCAACAAAGAAATTCAATTTGTATCCTCCAGCAAAGACAATTACAGAAGTAGGAGACAATGAATGGGTCGACGATGAAGATATTATACAACCTGTTTTTACTGTCTCTGAAATTAGTGAAGATAGTCAAATTTTGAACACATTAGAAAATTTTGAAACATCTTCAAAAGATGACCACACACAATTTCAGTTAGATTCTGATATTGAATATCTATCATCAAGACAAATGTCTCTTTACTCTATGGAAGATTTTGGTAGCTCTACCATTGAAATTTTTCCAGGAAAAACACTGAATATCAACAAAAATTTGGAAAAGTCACAACAGGAAGAGCTAACCAAAATCTTGCAAAACCATTCTACTGCATTTGCATGGGAGTATACTGATATGAAAGGTATTGACCCTAAGACTTGCATCCATCATATCTATATTGAGGAAAACAGTAGATCAATCAGACAACCTCAGAGAAGGATGAATCCAAATCTTAGGGAGATAGTGAAAGAAGAGCTCCAGAAACTACTCAATGTAAATTTCATTTACCCAATTTCATATAGCCGATGGGTTTTCTCCTTTGGTTATAGTACCCAAAAAGAATGGCAAATGGAGGGTGTGCATTTATTACAGGGAATTGAATAAAGCAACTTTGAAGGATCACTTTCCCTTGCCCTTTATCGATCAAGTATTAGATACATTAGCAAGCAAAAAGTATTTTTCATTTTTGGATGGTTTTAGTGGTTATAATCAGATTCAGGTAGCACCTGAAGACCAGGATTAGACCACATTTACCTGTCAATGGGGAACTTTTGCTTATTGAGTGCTTCCTTTTGGATTATGTAATGCACCAGCAACATTTCAAAGAGTAGCACTAGGAATTTTTTCTGATCTAATCCATGATTGTGTAGAGGTTTATATGGATGATTTTACAGTTTATGGTGATTCGTTTGAAGAGGCATTAGAAAATTTGGAAAAAGTCCTTATAAGATGTAAAGAAACAAACCTTTCACTAAGCCATGAAAAATGCTTTATGATGTTTATTGAAGGTATTGTTTTAGGACATCATATTTCAGGAGATGGGATTAAAGTTGATAGATCAAAAGTTGAAGTCGTCTCCAAGTTACCTATTCCAAATTGTCAAAAAGATGTTAGAATTTTTCTGGGATTTACTGGATATTATAGAATATTTATAGAAAACTTCACCAAAATAGCATCTCCCCTCTTCAAACTGCTTACAAAAGACTGTGAATTCAAATGGGATCCTGATTGCCAATCAGCATTTGAAACTTTGAAAACAAGAATATCTAAAGCACCTATCTTGAGAGGACCAAATTGGAAACTCCCTTTCCATATTTCTACAGATGCTTCAGATACAACTCTAGGGGCTGTATTGGGACAGAAAGATTTAGTTCCTTATGCCATTTACTATACCAGTAAAAATTTAACTCCTACTGAGTTGAACTATACTGTGACTGAAAAAGAGTTCTTAGTTGTTGTTCATGCAATCAATAAGTTTAGACATTATATAATAGGCTATGAAACTTTTATTCATACTGATCATTTTGCAATTAGATATCTAATGAACAAACCCATTACTAATGGCATAGTTACAAGGTGGCTCTTACTTTTACAGGAATTCAATATTACTGTGTTAGATAGACTAGGGAAACAAAACACAGTAGCTGATTTCTTGTTTAGGATTCAGAATACTAAAGAAGATTCTCCTGTAGAGGACAAGTTTCCTGATGAATATTTATTTGCAGTAACTACTAAGACTCCTTGGTATGCAGATATAGCTAACTATTTGGTTACAGGGAAACTACCTCCACATTTATTTCCTGGTGAAAGAAGAAAGATTATTCAGGAGAGTTCAAAATATTCATGGATTTCTAACGAATTGTTTAAAATAGGGCCAGACTTTGTGATCAGAAGATGTGTTAGGGAAGATGAGATGCCTCATATTCTCAAAGCATGTCATGATGAACCATGCGGTGGACACTTTGCTGACAAAAGGACAGTCTATAAAATCCTCTCTTTAGGATATTATTGGCCATCCCTCTTTAAAGATGCAAAACAATATGTCAAAAGGTGTGACAACTACCAAAGAGTAGGGAAACCTACCCTCTCAAATGAAATGCCATTACAACCATAGGTACTCATCCAACCCTTTCAAAAATGGGCTTTAGATTTTATTGGACCTATTAACCCACCATTTAAACAAAGAAAGTATATATTGGTATGTACTGATTATGTCACTAAATGGGTATAAGCCAAAGCATTATTTTCTGCTATTGAGAATTCAATTGTTAGTTTTTTTTATGAAAATATTTTTACTCACTTTGGTGTTCCAAGAGAAATTGTGACAGATCAGGGAGGACAATTCACATCCAAACTGGTGGAGAAGCTGATGGAAGAGTACAAGGTCAATCACAAAAAATCTACTCCTTACCATTCGCAAGCAAATGGTCAAGTGGAGTCTACAAACAAAGTTCTTGAAGGCATAATTACCAAGACCGTTCATCTACACAGAAGAGATTAGGCAGAAAGGCTTCCTGAAGCCTTATGGGCCTACAAAACTACATGGAGGAATACAATAGGACATTCTCGCTATAAACTTGTTTATGGGAAAGAAGTTTTGCTCCCCATTGAGTTCCAAGTTAGAACCTTCAAGATGGCAGTTCAATTGGGAATGGATCTATCAAAAGCCCAAAAGCATAGAATGGAGTAGTTGAATGAGCTAGATGAGATCAGACAAGAAGCAATTCTAAGAATTGATCTAGTTCAATATCAAAGGGCTAAGTGGCATGACAAATACATCAAGGAGAAAAAGTTTCAAGAAGGAGATTGGGCATTGCTATTTGATTCCAAGTTTAAAGATTTCAAAGGTAAATTTCAGACTCATTGGCTTGGGCCATATGAGATTGACAAAATCTTTAGCAATGGAGCGGTAAGAATCAAAACCATTGATGAACATCAAACTCCTCTTATTGTGAATGGCCACAAATTAAATATCTATCATAAGCCTCTCTCAAAGGAGGAATTTGTCAAAATCTTTCAGGATAATTCTGCAATAAGACTGGTGAAGAAGAATCCTTCTTCTCCACCAACCTAGTCCTTGTCCTTTTCTGTTAAAAAAAAAAAGTGTATAAGCCTGAAAACCAATCACTGATTGGAAGTATTATATAGAAAATACAAGGCGAAAATCAGAAACTTCTGACGCCCTATATTTTCCAAAAAAAATCTTTCCTCATTTTATTCATAGTTTCATGTCATTTCACTTCATTTCACTTCACTCCATTTCATTTCATTTCATTTCATCATCTCATTCCGTCAATAAAATTCCTTTCATGACCAGTTTCCATATATCATTCACTTAGTCATCATTCATTTCCATCCATCTCCATGCAATCATATGTTCACTGTGTCAGTTTCCACAGCTGAATTCAGTTTCCGTAGCTAGAAACTGATTCCGCAGCTAACACTCTGTTATTCAGCACTGATAGTCAGATGTTAGCCAAATAATGATGAAAACCAAGTGCAAGTATGACAAAGGAAAATATTTTGAAGATATAAAGCACCTAAGGCACCAACAGGAAGCAGCTAATCAAAGGTTAATGGACATAAGTGGCAAAAATTCCAAGGTATGAGCAAGATTCATTTCAAATAGCATTTTAAAAAGAACATTCTATATAGTTATGAAACCACGACTCCATTATATGTAATGATTAGCATTGATAGCTTCCATAACCGCTCCATGAACTTTACATGATTCCTCCATGAACCTTGCATTAATTTTTAACGGCCTCATTATCTGCCTCTGAATTTAACTCGTGTTTATTTGTACGTTGGCATTCTACCTGCTGAACCGGGTAATTATGAGGACGTAATCTATTTGATCACGGCTCTTCCCCGTCGCACAAATCCACAACCATTTTGAAAACGTGCTTACACCTATTCCACAGCCTTCTATCTCAAAATCCGAGTTCGCTCTATTCCCATACTATTCTATTTGTCATTTCTGGCGGTTTACACTCCCGTGAACTCATTCTCATTACCTGTTCTCTACTCTTTTGTTTACGACTACTAGTTTTTCTCCACAAACCTTTTCCATTCCCTACTAACACAACCATTTCACCTCCGTCAATCCATTACTCACTCAGACATATTTCAAGATAGGAGGAAGGGATGGGTCTTTTGCTAAGAGCAGAACCGGAAGGGCCCAAATTCATGGAGGGGTATCCATAATTGAAAAACATACTAAGGAAGGAACGGTGGCTACAGTTCATCTAGAAATTCAGAGGCTACAAAAAAGAAGTTACGAAGACATTTGTGAGGTCTTTTAATGGCGTGGAAGTTGAGGTTGGAGACCTTAAATTTTCAGTCACAGAGGCATCTATCGCTGCAGCAACGGAACTCCCACAGGAAGGGGAACGTGGTTCAAAAATAAAAGCTTTGATGAGAGGGCCTAGAGGGTTATCCTATGCAATCCAGGTATGAATATAACCATTTTCAAACGTGGAATCCTTGTCTCTGCTTTAGAAGAAAAATGGGCTAGATTGTTATTGTTAATCTAGAAATTTATTACATGTGAAGGATGGTTCTGGTCCATGTATATGTACCACACTCGGTTGCTAATGAATTTTCTAGAAAATCAAACCATCAATTTGCCTTACTTTTTATTGAATAGTCTGAAAAATATGTCCATAACTATACAAAAGAATTTGGAGGACATAGAACCCCACCTGTACCATCACGGCCTTGTAAAAATTTTGATTGAAAAACAGTTGAAGGAAAAGAAGGACACCTGGGAATAGTTTTTGGTTAGAAACTTCTTTCAAGATCCACCTGAAACACCCGAGAGTAGCTCAGCAAGGAAAAGTAGGAGAAGGAAAACAAGTGTGAGAATTCAGGACACTCCTACTAACATAGCTAAAGAAACTAATAAGGAAGAGAAGCTGTCTGAAAGTAGGAAGGAAAGAACTGAGGTTAGGAAGCAAAGAAAGTCAAAAGGGAAAAGAAATATTGAAGTTGTTTATCAATCCTCAAAAGAGGACCACCAAATACTCTCTGAAAGACTAGTTTACCTTCAGGAACAATCAGCTACAACAAAGAGGAAAGGGAAAGAAAAACAGAGTGTGGAGAAAGAAGACACTAGCTCACAAAATCTAGGGAGGAGCTCTAGACTTAAAAGAAAACTGAGGAAAGTACAAACTAAGGCGCCCCACTTCATTGATTTAGGAGGGGAAACACCGGAACAACCTCCAGTAATCCCTCCTGGTCGTGGCCCACACCATACTCCTATTCCTCAGCTAGATTTTGAGATCAGTCATTCTTAGCCAGATTTTGAGATCAGTCATTCTCAACCAGATTTTGGGGACAACCTAAGGAAGACTACACCTGAGATAGATCCAACCCAGCAAGAAATGTATGATTATATTGAGACATTGGAGAAAACTGCCACAGATCAAGGCACTTCATCTGCCCAGCCTAATACAGCCCAGGAAGCTCTAATCCAATCACTAAAACATGAAGTTTTTGAACTGGAGGTCCTAAATAGACACATCAAAAGAGAAAATGAAACATTAAAAGAACAGAGAAGGTTGGATAAGATTATTCACGACAACACCATGTTGCATCTTGGGCTATGGCAGAAGAAAAATAGAAAATTGAAGAAAAAGAACAGGAGGTTGAGCAGAGCTCTCATCAACCTCAAATTCAAGTGCCTAATGAGGAAGCCTAGGATGACAGTGGTACCAAGAAAGAAGAAAAGAAGGCTGGATGTGTTGGAAGAGGTCTCAGAACACATGAACTGAAGGGAGGATGATCACAGTTTTGGTTGCATGAGGACATGCAACACCTTCACAGTGGGGGTATGTTGAGCCCTGAAACTACATCTCTCCTACACATTTTCCTAGACTTTTTCCCCTCACCAGTACCTCATAAGCTATCAAAGATCATTGCATATTGATTCTAAAAGAGCATTTAAGTGGTTTTCTAACTATGTTTTTGTGTTTGCTATTTGAATTAGATTTTTCTCATTAGCTGTGGAATACAGCCACTTTCTGCAGCTGATTCAACTTTCCGCAACTGTTTTTGTTGATCTCTAGGTTACAGGTGTCATCAAGCAAAATGAGGCATGTGGGTAGTTCAGGAATGATCTGGACATGGATCAGGTCCTATTGGTTCAACCAAATTCGCAAAGGAAGCCCTTGGTCAAACGGTGGTCAAACGAAGGAGTTCTACGGCAAACAGGTCTCTGTTTCAACACGTAAAGGGTCTGAGACCATTCCTAGATCCGTGGACACATTTTGATAGCTGTAGACTGCTCCCACGACGCAAATCCAACAACCACCTTTTGGTATATTGAATTATCTTGGCAACCATCATGCTAAGCTCATGGATGTTATCTTTTACGTGTTTTCTGCTGAAGTAGTTTCATAGGAAAACTATTATGTAATTTCCCTTATAAATAACGCGTTTGCAAACGCATGTAGAGTTAGTTTTTGATGTCGTTTTGCTATTAGTCATTGTACTGTACCATGAACTGGTCCTGCTGTTGTAACGAGATGAGTCTTCCTCTGTTTTGCAATACAATAAAACTCTATTTTATATGACTGTGTGAGCATAATTTTAGAATGATAACGTGTTGGCCAAGGCCGTGCAGAGGGCCCCTGCTAGTTGAGGTTTTGTTTTCTTTTCTGTAAAGTTTTTATGTGTTGTTTCCTTATTTCCATTGCACATATTTCATAATTTGTTCACCTGTGTATATTTCATAAGTTAGTTATGATGTCAACATTACATTCCTGTACATGATTTTTCAAGCATTGTATATTGTTGCTAACATTGATCAGTGTGTGTTTCAGGATAGGCTAGGTCCGGGCATTTTCATATAATTTTTATAGTAACTAGTGACATGAGATTAGCCTCTCTACTGACTTTTCTTTTCTTAGCTTTTCAATTTCAGTTATGCTTTGATTTCAGTTTTATTCATTTTCTTTGTTAGTTAGTTTAGATATCAAATTCCTCATATCATTGATGTTATCTCCAGAGCCATAGCTTAACCCCGAAAAGACTACTTGGCGAGCTATCAGACTATGAATGATGTGATTTGATTTTAGCTTTATTTTTTTGTCAATTAGATATCAATTCCTCATGTCATTGATGTTATCTCCAGAGCCATAGCTTAACCCCGAAAAGACTACTTGGCGAGCTATCGAACTATGAATGATGTGATTTGATTTTAGTTTTATTTTTCTGCAATTAGATATCAATTCCTCATATTATTGACATTATCTCCAGAGCCATAGCTTAACCCCGAAAAGACTACTTGGCGAGCTATCGGACTATAAATGAAGTGAATTTATTTTACTTTTATTAGTTTGCAGTTGTTAATTTGTTTGAGTGCAATAGCTTAACTTTTATTTCTGTATTTAGATGAGCAGCAAAGATAGAAATTTCATGATCAATAGTTCATAATTTGTTTGATTCAAGTAGCTGCACATTTACATTCTTGTTTAGCTGCACATTTACATTCTTGTTCAAAGTATCAATTTCATTACTAGACTGTTTTGAGATCTTCTGAAGTGTTAAGTTCTGGAAGTCATCATAAAGGACAAAATTGCCTTAAAATCTATATCCATACTTGCCTTCTAGAGTATTCTTAAAACTCAGGGATATGATTTCCATTCACATTAGGAGATAAATGAAGATAAAACGCCCAAAACAAAATAAAAATTGAAAACAATAAAAAGTAAGAAAGAGGTTGTCTTGCACATATAGTGCGCCACACTTCATCAATTTATGACTCCTAGATTGATAATTAATGTAGCAATTTAGGACATACTAAATTGACTAAACAAGAACTATCCACTCCGTCAACCTACTTTTTCTTGAATAAGACAGGGTTCTTCAACTCTCAAGGTATTCTTATCAAACAAACTTCCTTTTTTGGAAACATCATAAAACTCCCATTGTTCATCATATATCATCCTAAGGGAAATCTCTAGTCTCTTCCTAAAACAAGCCCATATGCAACTAGTAAGTGCACTACAAGTATTGTAAAGAATATTATAATATGTTGTGCTAAACTTATCGATGCATAGAAGTATATGATTGGCCCATAATATGCCACTTTTCTAGAACCAGTTAGACAAATGCTCTCTCTCATCTTATAATATTTATTGTAATCTAGGCCAATTTTCTTCATAATGTACATACATAATATTATTTGTTGCACTTCTCTCTAATAAATAATTCAATAATATAAACTCAAGTGTTTCCAAATATATATAAAAGGAGGTACTTTACCTCGAGGCTTGGTAGAAGAAGCATGAGATATATTTTGATAACTAATGATGATCCGTAATATTGTGGATATTCCACTGGACAGTTCGTCACAACAGATTTGACAAAATTATAATTAAGGATCTGAAACTACACTATGAGGGTTTCTTTCTCTTTATATTTATAGATATGTAAATTACTGTTTATTGAATATGCATCAAAATTATAATTATGTGAAAAATAGAGAACAATGAAATAAAAACTCACAAACCATAACTGACATAAGATGTGTCTTGGGAAATCGTTTTGGAAGAAAACCTGGATTGGAAGGCGAGGCCTCTCTGCTTTCCTTCTCTAAATAGAAAATGTATGTAAGTGCAAAGAAGTAAGGACTATGGCTCGTGGGATAATACAATGCACAAATCCTCTTTGTTTGCATTCTCCATATCCCTCTCAACTACTCTGATAGTCTATGGAACAAAATTCACTCGAAAAGAGTAGAACCTCTTTTCCTTCTAATGGCCTGGTTATAACATAACTCCATAACCTACTAGTGGTCAGGTTTGACTCCTTCAACTATTAAATAGAGTTTCAATATTGAACCTTCTAGAGTATTCTTGATCATGATCATGTGGCTAGCCCCTTTTCCATGAATAATGGGGGTTGACATGGCATCCTCTCGAATTATGGTGGCCAAAATAGGAAGGTCAATTACTAAGTGGCATAATTTTTGCAATCAAACTTTGATTGATTCTTGCATTGTTGGAAAGGTGTATGTGTGTAGAATAGTGAAAAATGGTGATGCACTAAAGTGGAAAAGTTTTACCCCCAAAAAATTTCATTTGATGCCTCAAATCAAGCCCCGATTTTGCAAATTGGGTCTTGCTGGAAAAAATGGTCTTGCGAGTTGATTCCTCCACTTTTTTCACTCTAAAAACATCGAGATGGATGGAAAACAATATAATGACCCAATCTAGATCACACCTCCCCATTTTGGAAGGCTTTTGGTCCCAAAAGCTTCTAGTGAATAAGGTAAGGAATTTTTTCCTCCACCTTCCCTTAGGTGTACCATTTAACCTTTCCTAGAAGTTGTCCTTTCAAACAAATCTTCCTAAGTTCATATTACCCTTGCCTTTTATTTCTAGACCTATTTTGCAAAACTATATCTTTTGTCAACTCTGCCTGAGCATCTGGTGCCAAATCCTATACTGAAGGTAAGATTTTTTCCTCTTTATGATATAACATGGAAGGCTCATAAAGTTTCAAATTATCTACATTCACAATTTAGTAAATGTGCATGTATGGAGGTAGATTGAGTATATAAGCATTATCTCCCTTATTTTCCAATATCTTAAAGGGAACATATCGCAGAGCCTTGAGTTTTTTACTAGGACTCTATACCCTTTCCTTGTTCAAGTGTAACCATACTATGTCTCCCACCTTGAATGACTTCTCTATTCTGTGTTGATCATGCCTGACCTTATATTTTTCCTATGAATTCTGCAATGTCTCCTATACCTGTATATGGATCTGCTTGATATTCTCTACAAATATTTCTGCTCCTAAGGTATCTCCTGTAAGAGCCTCCCTCACTCCTTATTGCCCATATGTAATATCCATGGGTGAATGTGGAAAATTTCCAAAACAAGTTTCAAATGGGGACTTATCAATAAAAGTGTGGACTAATCTGTTATAAAGTGTTGTATATATGCCATATTTCCATCACAATTCCTTGGATGCTTCTGATCGCAACCCCTTAAAAGTTACACCGAAGTCCTATTGACTACTTCTGTTTGCCCATATGACTGTGGATGGAATGATGTAGACCTATTCAACTTCGTTTCCATATTCACCCATAATCATAGTCCAAAATTCACTAAGAAATATTGTGTCTTGTATGAAATGATGCTCCTTGGTATACCAAAGTGCACCTAGATCTATCCAAAGAATAAGTTCGTTCCTTCTTTCTCACTTATGGTTTTTTTATAGGTATCAAAAAACACATTTTTCTAAACCTATCAACAACCATGAACTTGTAGTGATTTCCCTTCCTGGTTGTTAGTAAACCTCACATAAATTCTATGGAAATGATTTCCCAAGGATGAGTGGGTATAGGTAAGGGTTGATATAGACCCTGTTTCCTATTACTAAGCATGCTAGTACAATAAAGCATGCATCCTCTTGTGAACATAGCTACCTATTCTTGCATCTTGGGCCAATACACATATCTTTGCAATTTGGCCATTTATTTCCTTACACCAAAGTTCCCTATGACCTTGGAGGTGTGAGCCTCTCTAATCAGTTGCAGTCAATCACCTTTAGAAACACATAACTTATCCAACTCATCATGGAGATGGTAGTTAATTGTGATGTCAACATCGTGCACATGAATTTGGCTATGGAATTGCTAAAAAACGCCCTTGAAGTCCTCATCCTTTACATATGCCTATCTATATGCATCATGGGTGAATGATCTGTAACACCCTCCTCCCACATCTACCCAAGCAACTGACTAGCTGGGGTAAACATGCGACGAGAGGACACTATGATATGATTTGACCTCCTAAGTCACGTTAAAGAAGTGGAACTGACAGAAACACACCATACAAACATTCAACATCAACTTCAAGACCCTCAAGAACCAATCCAACACTTTAAACAACTTGCCCTGGGGTCCCACTGAGCTTTTGGACAACTTAAGCTTCAATCGCTCTCACGCTATAGGAATGATAACATCCAGAAACCCAGAGTTGCTCTCACAGGCTTGCCTGACAATGTCTAGCGACTCATTTAGTTAGTGCTATGCCAACGTCCCTGAGATTTGAGCCACTTTTTAAGGCCGAGAGCCCAGGTCACTGCCCATAATTGAACCATATCTTCAGATCAGTAAAATAACATGGAAATGACAGAACTAAAGAAAATACTTGTTTAATACCTTGACTGGACCCCTACTATCCATGACAGGCATTTCGTCAAGCATATCACGAATATGTAAGCTACAGATGTAAATAACAGTTCTGATCATAGGGGCATCATACTTAACTGGGAATCACTAAGAACCATTGATTCCTCAACACATCAACTGCCATTCCATCCATTAGGTCATAGAAACATTGATCATTCAATTAAAATTAAAAACATGGTGAAATCCATACATAGCTGATGTCATAAAACACATACATAACCAACATAATAGAAACAAAAATACTCATAAAAATACAACCATATAAACCATATATAATCCATCAAAATACTCATAGAAATACAAGGAGAAATAATCTTTCATTAAAGATGCAAAATCCAAACCCGGGATGGGACTTCCATGTTCCACCCGACCATAGAATGGTTGAGCCAAATCTCTCTTCAGCCATTCACCCCTATGCCATATTCCAAGCATGAAAGTGGGATCTCATAGAACACATCAATCAAAACTCATCGAGGGATTCCGGAGGCCATCCAACTCAACTCATCAAACAATGATTCCACCTCATGGCCGGACATCACAAAACCATCATCATATTGATCTCTATCCCAACCATCCAAGGCTCCAGCGCATTTGTTCCAACCAAGGCTCCAAGAGTAGTAACTCAACCCACAACTATCATCAGCCTCCAGAGCATTTGTCCAACCAAGTCTTTAGGACTAGTAACTCAACCCACCAAGGGCTCTAGAGTTTTTTTCCAACCAAGGATATGTGACTAGTAACTAAACCCAATTTGTTACAAGACTCCAGAGCATTTGTCCAACCAAGGCTCCACGAACTAGTAAATCAACCCAATCTAAGGAAGCATGAGAAACAACCAAAACAAAACAAGGAAATAAACCCACAAACTCCATGGCTATCCAGGAAATGGGAAGGCTAGGCAATCCACTGTCAATCCAGGCAATCCTCCATGCCAATGACAGATTAGGACCACGAATCCACATGCATATGCCATGCACGCCAAAAATAGTGAAGGAAACATACATCCAATTCAGTACCTACAAGCAAATATGGTCTAGCTATTGATCTTGATGCCTTCTTGCGCTTTCCTGCTCTTCCTTTGCGTTCTTGCTCCAAAAATCCAAGTATGCCACACCCACCAAGAGTGCTCCAAGAAAACTCTTAAGTCTCCAAGAGTATGAGAGAGGGAGAATAATGAGAGGGCTCCAACTCTGAACTGACAAAAGGTTACTAACTGATCCTCAGAATCCTTTTTATGAATGAGGCCTCTATTTCCTTCATTTTCCTCCTCACATGAAACCTATGTCGTTTCACCTCCTTCTTCTCCTAATTTCCATTATTTTCATAAATAAATGTGCCAAAAATGCCATTTTTCGTTTCCAAAGCCTTAGCCATTTCCTTTGCCAATTACCTTAGCCATAAACAATCACAAGTGATCCCCATCACTAGGATTCTTCCCAACATTCCACTTGCAATAAGTGTCCCATCATCTGTGGTTATTATTTTTCCTTTATTAACTTTTATTACATGGAATTTTCACCATGGTTGTTACATAATCCTCCCCCTTGGGGGAACACCATCCTTGGTTTTAAACAACACCTATAACCACAAAACTGTTGAAAGCAAAACATACTGCCAATGGAACTTTATAACTTAGCTCGTTGTAGTAAATACAATGATCAACCTATTGAGAAGCAACCAACATGAAAAAATAACGACATAACATCATAATGGAACGACACCCATATCGCTTACTGGATATTTATAACATAGATCATGGTGGTATTTACATCCATATACATATACCAAACATCACCAAAACATATATCAAAACGCATACCAAAGAATCTACTAAAATCACACCAAAACACCAAGCCAAAATTGCTTTACCTCAACCGATAAACAAGGAAGGATGCATAACCCACATCTTATCCACCATCTGCCATGTAGCTTCATTGGGCCCAAAGTGCTTCCACTGCACCTTAACTTGCTTGATTGCTCAGTTTTAGAGCATGAGCACATTTTTCTGTAATATACATTGAGGCTCTGGTTGGAATTCTCCATCTGGTTCCACCTGCAATACAGACCAGTCAATCACATGATCAACATCCTTAACATACTTCTTAAGAAATGTCGGAGGTAGTGCAATTCGATAGGCTACTGGCCCAATCCTCTAAATAATGTTGAAGGGTCCACAAAATTGTGGTGCTAGCTTGGCACATGATCCAATCCGTAAGGAGATCTTCTTCAATTTGATGTGCAAGTACACCTGTTCCCCAACCTGTTCCGATCTGCATAGATCTTCTACCTATCTTGTGATGCCTCTAGATTATTCTTAATCACCTGCATTTCTTGTTCCATGTTCGCCAACATGTCTGGTCCAATCAACACCCTGTTAACCAGATCACTCCAACTGATAGGAGTATTGAAACTCTACCCATACAATGCTTCAAAAGGACTCATCCTCAATGACTCCTGATAATCATTGTTGTATTCAGACTATACCAATGGAAGATACTATTCCCACTTTCATTGTTGATGCATCACCTACATCCTCAACATGTCCTCCAATATCCATTTGACCTTCCCTATCTGTCCATCTATTTGTGGATGATAAGATGTACTAAAGGCCAACTCTGTGCCCAAACTTGCAAACAACTCCTTACAAAACTTGGAAGTGAACTTCACATCCCTATTTGACACAATATTCTTAGAACACCATGCAATCTGACCACATCTCAGATGAATACCTGTGATACATCGCTAGCTGAGAATGTAGACTTCGCCAGAATTAAATGTGCAACCTTTTTCAGCATGTCCACAACAACCATGATGGAATCATGCTATCTCACTTTCCTCGACAACCCTGTGATGAAATCCATGGAAATGACCTACCATTTCCACTATGGAATCATAATCGGCTGTAGCAGTCGACTTGGATGCTTACACTTTGCCTTCACATGTTGACAATCAAAACATCTAGCCACAAACTCTGCTACATCCCTCTTCAGGTTTAGCCAATAATAAAATTTCTTCATTGCAGTCAATGTCTTTTGATAGCCTGGGTGACCTGAATATGCTTTCGTATTAAACTATATCAAGATCACCTTTTTGAGCTCACTGTTGTCCGACACATATATCCTGTCTTCGGACCTAACCAATCCATCCACTATAAGGCAATAGTCCACATCCTATGCACCTGCACCTGGGCCTGTACCATGACATGTACTTGTACCTGTACTATCACATGTACCTATACAATCACCTGTACATGTACTTGTACTATCACATGTATCTGTACCATCACATGTACATGTACCTATACTCTGCTGCAACATGTGCATAATCTCCATATATTTGATGTCCTACTGACCTGCTCGCAAGATCTTATCCTGTAGATATGTCCCATAGGAACTCATAGCTGCTAAATGATTTACCTGTACCTACCTGCTGAGAGCATATGCCACTCTGTTCTCTTTACCTTTGATATAATTGATCTGAAAATTGAACTCATTGATCGTAGCCAACCACCATGCTTGCCTACCATTCAGATTTAGTTGGTCAAATAGATATCGCAAACCACTGTGATCACTCATCAATGTGAACCTCCTGCCCAGAAGATAATGTCTCCACATCTTCAATGCATGTATAATCGTTTCTAAATCAAGATCATGCATGGGGTAGTTCTGCTCATTCTCATTCAGTTTGTGTGACTCATAGCATACCACCTATCCATCTTGCATAAGGACCCCACCACGTCCTTTCTTGCAAGCGCTTGTGCATACTACAAACTCTTTGTCTGGATCTGCAATATTTAACACTGGTGCATGTGTCAACAACTACTTGAGCTTCTCGAAACTAGCCTCACATTCCTCTGTCCATTCAAACTTCTTACCTTTCCTCTGTAATGATGTAATAGGATAAGAAATCTGTGAGAAGTTCCTGATGAACCTCTTATAATAGCTTACCAACCCCATAAAATACCTCACCTCATCTACATTCTTAGGAGCTACCCACTCCATGATGGTCCTTATCTTTTCTAGATCTACTGCAATAGCCTCCTTGGAGACAACATGTCCCAAGTAATGTACCTCAGTCTGAAAGAAACTACACTTGATGAGCTTAGCATACAACTGATGCTCTCTCAACAACCTCAACATTGCTTCTAAATGCTTGGCACGCTTTTCCTCATTTTTAGAATATACTAATATATCATCAATGAACACAATAACAAACTTACCCAAATACGGACGCAACACACTATTCATCAAGAACATAAATGTAGCAGGAGAATTAGGGAAACCGAATGGAACTACAACAAACTCATAATGCCCATACCTAGTATGGAAAGTTGTCTTATAAATGTCATCCTCTTTGATGCATACATGATGATATCCCAATCTTAGATCAATCTTCTAGAACACTGCTGCTCCCTTCAACTGATCGAACAAGTCATCAATCCTCGGCAAAGGATACCTATTCTTGATGGTCACTTTGTTTAATTTCCTATAGTCAATGCATAATCTAAGAGTACCATATTTCTTATTTACAAACAATACCAGTGCACAACATGGTGATACACTTGGCCTAATGTATCCCTTGTCCAACATTTCCTTCAGCTGCAACTTTAACTCAACCACTCATGTGTGCTCATCCTATAAGGTGCTTTTCTGTTGGAGTTGCCCCTCGCACTAACTCAGTAGAAAAGTCTACCTCCCTATGAGGTGGCAACTCTGAAACGTCCTCAGGAAATACATCCTTGAACTACTGTAAAATTGGGTACCTGCTCAAAACATCTGCATCCTCAACTTCCTAACCCTTATCACTAGAAATATGTATTGAAAATAGCTTGCACCCTTTCCTGTGACTACGCTTTGCTTGCATAGCTGTCACCATCCTAACTGATGTGGATTTCTTCTCGCTCTACAAGACTCTTGGTTCCCCATTGTCATCAATGCACTCAATGGCTTCGTCATAACAATCTACGTTGGTTCTATGTAGATACAACCAATCCATAAACAACAACATACTGTATGATCACAACGGTAAGACATTCAAATGTGTTGTGGTAGGCATACCATTCAAATCAAATGCACAAGCTCTTACCCAATGAAGAACTCGCTTCTTTGTACTTGTAGCCAACTGCACTAACCAAGACTCTGCATACAATTCCTTACTCAAACCACACTTCTCCACCAAGTTAGGACTAACATAGCTATAATTAGATCGAGGCTCAATCAAAATAGAGATAACTTTATCACAAATCTTACCGTCCATCTCAATGATAGATGCCTGATGCTCTACATGTTTTTTATCCAATGTTGCATAGATACGTGGAATACTCTGACCAACATCCACAACATTTTGTGCCTCTTGTGCACTGTATATCTTAGGCCTACCACTCTAGTATTGTGGACAATCTTTCTTCTGATGATCTCCTCCACAAGTCCAATACCGAACGGGCTCCTTATTCTGCTCCTCAGATCGATATCCCTATCCTCTATCTGATGCATTGAACCTCACAAGTGCTGCAACATTATCCTTATTACCTGAATCCTAAGGTCTTGCTCACTTCATGTCCCATTTTCCTTTATTCTTTGCATTACCTCTCCAGTCTAGCTTAGTCTCATACTTGCGCTTCAATTGTTCATAACAATGCTTTAGCTTCCAGATGACCTCCTCTAATGACCTAGGCTCATTGAACTCGATAATGTCTTTGAATGCAACTGGTAATCCAGTAATGAACCTCTGAATCTTAGCCTTATTCTCCATTAGATAAGGCACATACCTCAGTAACTCCAAGAATTTTCTGGTGTACTCATCATCTATCATGGATCCCATATTTAGCTCATAGAATTCTTTCGCCCTTTCATCAAAGTATCTCTCTGACAAATACTTTTTTCTTGAATAATCACTCAAACTCACTCCAATTCAGTTCCTCATGAATGCATCTGACATTCTTCACATCTTCCCACCAAATGTCTACTTTACCTTTGAGACTGAATGTAGCCACTCTAGCTTTCATGTTCTTTGAATAGTCATGCAACCTAAAGAATTTCCGCATGCGAAGCAACCATGCCTGTGCATCCTGTGGTTTCTTCATCTCTCCATCGAATGTAGGTGGCTTTGA
This sequence comes from Pinus tabuliformis, assembly GCA_031772625.1. Taxonomy (NCBI): domain Eukaryota; kingdom Viridiplantae; phylum Streptophyta; class Pinopsida; order Pinales; family Pinaceae; genus Pinus; species Pinus tabuliformis. Next base: position 772,910,683 of record CM062817.1, on the reverse strand, counting down.
TTTCTTAAACTCATCCGGAAAATATCCCCTATCACTCCTCCTGTAAGGATGATAACGATGACAATTATGATGCCTATATGAATCAAAACTAGAATAATACCTGTGTCTATCTCCTCTCCTATCCGGAGTGTCCAAAAATCTGCCATCTATGACTCTGTCATCTCTATCTCACATGTGACCACCATGCAACCTTCTGCCATATGCCTCGTTAGTTCTATCCTCCTGCTCATAGCTGATCCGATGTGGTCCCTGTCGCTGCAGATATGACAAACTCTGAAGTATCATTGCATTTACCTCTGCTTATTTCTCTTGTGCCTTCATGATTATGTAATTATCTGCCTTACAACTCCTTATTTCTTCCTTTAAACTTCTTAGTGTAATTTCCAAATCAGAAGAGTTCCCAACAACATACGACTCTTCTGATTCATAGGGAGAGTCTTTGTAGTCAACCATCTTACTAGCCATTTGATATTTCTTCCTACAAGGTATATCATGTCAGTGAAACCAAATCACAATAAACCAACATACCTTAACATAGGTTGGGGAGGATACATTGTCTACAAGATTAAAAAATCAACGTGATACATGTATAACATAATCATGACAACATATAAGAACATAACATCTAATCATATAACCATGCAACCGTCATTCTAACTAGGGTCCAGTCATCAATGCATGACCTTAACAAAAACACACACCATGACTTCATGCATGAATACAACCAATACATCACTGTACACTTGACCACATGCAAACATGAACATGCATAAGCAATATGTAACCAACTACACAATGCCTAAACACATATGATCAAGCATGAATGAACAATACTTGAAACCAAACCTACCAGAATGATACATGCAACCAAGCATACAACAACGTAACCAAACATGTAAGAATGTAACTATGTATACTACAATGGTACATGTAAGTGACATAAATCGATATGCAACCAGTCATACACTCACAACAATGCATCTCGCAGTAAAACACATCAACTCTACATGACAACATCACTACCACAATGAACAACATCATGCAAATGCAACAAGCACATGGAATGCAAGTGTGAGAGACACACATGCAACTGACATGCATGCATGATCAACACATAGCCCATCTAGTCTGAGGGGTGAACCATGCTCTGATACCACTCTGTAACACCCTCCTGCCACATCTACCCAAGCAACCTGCCAACCATGGTACACATGTGACGAGAGGCTACTATGATATGATTTGATTTCCTAAGTCACATTAAGGAAGTGGAACCAATGGAAACACATCATATAGACATTCAACATCAACTTCAGGACCCTTAGGAGCTAATCCAACACTTTAGACAACTTGTCCTTGGGTCCCACTGAGATTTTGGACAACTTATGCCTCAGTCGCTCTCATGCTATATGCATGACAATGTCCAAAAACCCAGAGTCGCTCTCACAAGCTTTCCTACCAGCGTCCAGAGACTCATTTAGTTAGTGCTATGCCAACGTCCCTAGGATTTGAGCCACTTTTTCAAGCCCAAGCCCAAGTCATTGCCTAGAATTGAACCATCTCTTAGATCAGTAAAATAACATGGAAATGACAGTACTAAAGCAAATACTTGTTTAATACCTTGATTGGACCCCTACTAACCATGACAGGCATTTCATCAAACGTATCATGAATATGTAAACTGCAGGTGTAAATAACAGTTCTGAGCATAGGGGTCTCATACTTAGTTGAGAATCACTAAGAACCATGATGCCTCAGCACATCAACTGCCATTCCATCCATTAGGTCATAGATACATTGATCATTCATTTACAAGTTAAAACACGGTGAAAGCCATACATAGATGCTGTCATAAAACACATACATAACCAACATAATAGAAACATAAATACTCATGAAAGTAAATTTATATAGACCACATATAATCCATCAAACACACATAGAAATACAAGGAGAATTAATATTTCATTAGTGATGCAAAATCCAAACCCGGGATGGGACTTCCATGTTCCACCCAACCGTAGAATGGATGAGCCAAATATCTCTTCAACCATTCACCCCTGTGCCATATTACAACCATGAATGTGGGATCTCATAGAACACATAAATCAAAACTCATCGAGGGCTTCCAGAGGCCATCCATCTCAACCCATTAAACAATGATTCCACCTCACAACCAAACATCATAAAACCATTATCACATCTGTCTCTATCACAGCCATCTAGGGCTCTAGAGCATTTGTTCCAACCAAGGCTCTAGGACTACTAACTCAACCCAGAGCTGCCATCGGGCTCCAGAGAATTTGTCCAACCAAGGCTACAGGGCTAGTAAATCAACCCAAGCTGTTACAAGGCTCTAAATCGTTTGTCCAACCAAGGCTCCAGGAACTAGTAACTCAACCCAAGCTAAGGAAACAAGAGAACCAACCAAAACAAAATAAGGAAATAAACCCACAAACTCCATGGCTATCTAGGAAATGGTAAGACTAGGCAATCCACTATCAAAACAAGCAATCCTCCATGCCAATGACAGTTCATGACCAAGAATGCACATGCATATGCCATGCATGCCAAAAATAGTGAAGGAAACATACATGCAACTAGGTACCTGCAAGAAAATTTGATGTAGCTGTTGATCCCAATGATTTCTTGTGCTTTCCTACTCTTCCTTTGCTTTCTTGCTCCAAAAATCCAAGTATTCCACACCCACCAAGAGTGCTCCAAGAAAAATTTGTCTCCAAGAGTATTAGAGAGACAGAGAATAATGAGAGAGCTCCAACTCAAAACTGACAAAAGGTTACCAATTGATCCTTAGAAGACTTTTTATGAAAAAGGTCTCTATTTCCTTCCTTTTCCTCCTCACATGCAACCTGTGACCTTTCACCTCCTTTTTCTCCTAATTTTCATTATTTTCATAAATAAATGTGCCAAAAATGCCATTTTTCCTTTCCAAAGCCTTACCCATTGCCTTTTCCAATTTCCTTAGCCATAAACAATCACAAGTGATCCCCATCACTAGGATTTTTCCCAACAATGCACTTGGAATAAGTGTCCCATCATCTGTGGTTATTTTTCCTTTATTAACTTTTATTACATGGAATTTTCACCAGGGCTGTTACAGGATCCATGTGCATCATAGTTCCCAAAGATGTGTTCTTTGATGTGGGTGGCCTTAAAATCATGTTGGAAAACATTCTTGTGCTACCCTTCTTTACTTGATCACTAAATGAAACTAACTTAGAAACCCCATCCACTTGTTATGAATGGTATGTTCTAGCCTATAGCTTACTATGGGACTGCAGGTATCGTAGTGGCTGGTGATATGTGTGGATTACTGTCTCCTTTCCCATCAGATAATGTTTCCACTTCTTCACAACTTGCACTAAGGCGTAGAGCTCCTTGTCATAGGTATGATAGTTAAGAATTTCACCATGAAATACTTCAAAATGGTAGCATATAGGCCTTCCTTCATGCATCAAGACTACTCCCATAGCATACCCACTCGCATCTATGTCCATTTCAAAGGGCTACTACAAGTTCGATAATGGCAGAATTGGTGGTTGATAATCTTCTTATTTAGCTCATCAAAGGTCCTTTGCTTAACCTTTCCCCAACTAGAAACTCTTTCCATTTGTTGTTATGGCGTGAAGTGGTGTTGCTATCATTAAAAATGAGACAATAAATTTACTCAAGTACTATGTTGTTGTGACAACCCCGAGTTAAATTTCCATGTAAATAAATAACTTATGGACATTATAAACGAAAAAATAAAACCAAGGTCATAGGACATGCACTCCAAGTTGAATGAAGGGAAAAACATTACATTAGGATCCACTTGTGGTTTATTATTTATTGGCTATAGAAATTGGCATTGGAAAGAGGCAAAATGCAATAAATGACAACTTAATTATTACAGACCTACAAGGAAATGAGGCAAAAGGCAAAAGGAATAAAGGAAAATGAAATAAATTTCACTTCAGCCGGTGGGGAAGAGGAAGAGACAAGAAAGGATAAAAGTAGTAAAAGAACATGCATGCAAGGAAAAATGAAGGAAAATGAAAAGAAAAATAAAAGAAAATTGGAGAGAAAACATTCTAGCATTCTTTTGGGAAAAGAAAGGAAAAAAGAGAGAGAACACTAGAGCACTTGGAGAACAAGGAAGACAAGCAACACACAAGAAAGAGATAAACAAGGAAAGAAAGGAGCACAAGAGGAATTCATGTGGCAACCAAGAAGGAGGTGTGAGCAGTAGCTAGCAAGAGCAGAAAAGAACACAAAAAAGAGCAACAAGTGGGAGGATTTTTGCAGGTAATAGTGTGCATGTTTGATTATCTTGTTGGTATTTGAATGCATGGTTCATGCATTTCTTTGCTGGTCATTTTTGTTGTCATTGGCATGGATATTTGCCTGGATTGACAGTCATGTACAACCTTGCCTTATGCCATTTCTTAGATAACCATGATGTAATGGGTTCCTTGTTTGGTTGATCTTTCATGCCAATAGATTTTGGATCCTTGTTGAGGTGCTCATAGGAAAATCCCAAGGGTTGAGGGTGGAAATGGTTTTGTCTAAGTGATCCCTTGACAGGTCGGTGGATATAGGAAAATTCCTTTGTGTATGGCAAAGAAATTCTGAGGCATCCTCGGTTGTATTGGTTTTGGTGATTTCTGGAACTGGTATTAGGTGAAATCATCGTGGCTTGAGGGTGGAGGTGGTTTCCTCTAGATTCCATATTTGTTTATGTTTTTGTTTATCCCACGTAATCCCAAATTTAGGCTTGAAATATGGCACAAGGGTGATTTGGGTGGAAGAAAGATTTGGTTCAACCCAATATATGGTAGGGTGGTACGTGGAAGTCCCCTACTTGGTTAGCACTATTCATATGTTATTATGTGTTATTCTTTAATGAGACCAATGAGCATAAGTTTTGGTTTAATGTGTTGATTATGTCATTGGTTTATCATGGTTTCATTCTGGTTAAATGCTTGTTACATGCATAGAATATTTCATATTATATGAAATGATCTTGTTATTGATCTTGCTCATGGTTGATAGGCTTTTGGATGTTTTATATGGATTTATGATCTAACCCGTGGTTATTTCATTTAGTATGAGAGGGAAGTAAGCCTTGTTGATGAAAATTTGATAAAACTAATGAAACAATGAATAAACTATGCATCCAATCCAACATGCACTTCGGTCACAACATGTTTGAAAAAATGAATAACATGTACCAGGAAAGATTGAACAAGGACAAAGCTTAGAAATAGAACATGAAGACTTAGGAACCTTTTTGATAGATTTTTGGACAGTTGGCTTGAAGGTTGGCCTTAAATTTTTAGGGAAAAGTCTGTGGTTGCATTATCAGAGCTGGGAAATCTCAGCTTTGACTACATTGAGGATGGGTTATGCATGCGGTTGGAGGCCTCTGGCCGCTCTAATAGCCTTGCATCTATGTGGTTGGGAAGGGAATTAGGTCATAAAGTGGTTCCATCTCAAGTAAAAGGGTCACCAATGGAATTAAACTGGTAACTATGTGATCATGTGTCCCTGGGCGTTTTCAGTCTAGTTTAGAAAGCTAGACCCCATTTTCGTAACTGCATCTTAGAAGTTGGGTCATGTATAGTAACTCTGAACTCATGTTTACTTTGGTAAGCTTGTAAAAGTGGTTTAATGTGGGGTTGGATGTTACAGTTTCCCCTAAAAAACTCCTAACCTATTGTGCTGTGTAACAACCCCCCATTTATTTGTCTTAACACTTAGGTGATTATTGTACAAATAAATGGGGACCCTTAAAAAATTAAAAACATAATAATACAAGTTTAATTTGAAGATTTTCTTAGGAATAAATTTGATTTTCTTAATAAAAACTCATTAAATCTTGAATGACCAAAGAAGGCCGCTTGAAAGGAAAATCCAACAATATCACCACTCAATCCTAAGAAGGGAAAGAAGTTTGGCGAAGCCACTCAATCCTCTACATTCGATGTAACTGAAATTCCTCCATTATTTTCAGACACAACATGTACTATTGATAGTGGGACTTCCTCTTGGGAAGCTATGTACAATTTGCTGGAAAACAAGGGTCCAAGGATAATTGAAACCAAAGCAACAAAAAATGCTACAACTTCTTCTGAAGCTTCTTATTTTGAAGCTGCAAGTTCTTTCCTACACAGAATTGCTGCCAAGCCAAATATTTTACCATACACTGATATGGTAAAATGGATTATAGAAAACATCAACATTTCAGACTGTGCATTCCAGACTTCAAGACAAGAGGTTATTGGTTCCTTCACAGCAGAAGACCTGAAGAAAATGTATCATATACTAGACCCACATAAGGTATATGCTAAAGCCTTCCTTGAGCATTTCGCGAAGGAGAATGAGGAACCATTAGACCTAATTTGGAAATGGAGGTCTAGTTCAAGCAAATTCAAACAGGATAAATCGGGTATGTATCCTATAACATCTCTTGTTGCTCCCTACTCTTGTGTCGCAGCTATGATGTGTAGATTATTTGGGCATGCTGATACAACCAAGTTTTCAGATGAGTGGGTTCCTCTAATAGATGCAACAATAAACTATTTTATAATGGATTGGGGTACCATTTGTCTAAAACCTTGCCATGCAAATTTGGGAATATAGGTAAAAGAGATTTGCCTCCATTATAACAATCCCACCATTTTTTATGAGTGCCTATATTATGGATGCAGTCTATTTCACCACTAGTTTCCCAACTATTGGGTGGAAATGGACAATTCAAGACCCTACCCCCATTCACATTTATCACAAAATTCTGTGGGAGTCCAATTATCAAGCACATTTCTACAAAATCTGCCAAGGAATCATGTTACCCATCCACTAAGCGGTTTTTGACAAGAAGGCCCCAAGGTTATCCGATGAAGCCAAGATTGATATTTTGATAGTAGGTAGGTGGTTTGGGGAAGAGCTGTTTACTTATGTCTGGGTCTTTGCAACCATAGCACCCCCTCATGTCCTCCCTTGGTATGTACCAGATAAGATTCTTGCTAGGGAAATTGCTTACCAGACTGTAGGGGATGGGATAATGAAAACCTTGAAAGAATACAAAAAATCCCTTTGGCCTTCTTTTCCCCTTCAATGTGGTGTCTATTCATTGCATATTTCAGGCATGTTGCACTTGAAATTGAACACATTTTATGTTTGAAGCTGGCTACCATTCCTGGCAGGCAGTATGGCCCCAATAAGGTCGCACATGACTTCACTGCTTCAGTTAAAATAAGTCAATTCAACCCTGAGGAGGATGATTTTGATGATCTACTTGAGTCAGCGGAGCTATTTTCACAAGTCCAACATTTGGCTACTTTGAGATTCAATCCAAAAGATTTGGCCCATTTCCACCAGTACAGGAGGAAAATGTTACTGAAGGTCCCTTTGGACCTATTATAAATACCTAAGCAAGGTACTCAAAACGAACAAACACCAATCCATAGCTCGGAAAAAGGCTCAGAACATGATTCAGAGAAGGTCTCAGAACACGATTCTAAGCACAATTCGGAAGAGAAATCAGAACAGGGTTTTGAACAAACTTCATAACGGAGATCAGACCAAAGTTCAGAACAAGCCTCTCAACATGACTCATAACATGGCTAAGAGCATGACTCAGAGAAAAGTTCACAGAAAAGGCCAGAAAAGAGTCCTGAAAAGGACATTGAGAAGGAATCTGAAAAGTCCTCAATAGAGAAAGGAGTAGAATATGTTTCCATTAAAGTACACACAGAGGAGATCCCCTTAAAAAACCAACTGGATGAGGCATGGCAACAGTTTGATTGATAACTTAGAGGACAACAAGGGTAGGAAAATGTTGAAACAGGGAAAATACTCTACACACCCAAGAATATTGAACAGAGCTTGCTTACTGACATAAATACTGACAAAGATGTTGCCACTAAAGAGATTGAAATCATCCCGGCCTTCCCCTCAACATAAATATTTCTCAGAGTTGAGGAAATTCCTCCTCTTGATGTCTTTTGCAGTCTAAAGCGTTGGGATGTGGTAAAATGAGAGAGGAAGAAAATGAAAATAGAACAATCCTCGGTGCTAAGTCCTGACAATGAGCCAATGGACATCGTTTGGAAGGATACTCCTATGGATCCTTTGAATAATTTGACCAAACTATCAGAGTTTGCAGGTGCTTATGCATTTTCCACTATTTATAAGGCAACAAAGGTCAAACAACTAATAAGGGAGAAATATGAGAGGATACAACAATTAGAACAACAGTTGGCCGAAGAAAAGCAGAATGTAAATCATTAAATGGAAGCATAAATGGCACAACTACAATAGAGATTTGATCAGTTAAAGCTCCAGTATCAAGCAGAGATAAGTGCCAAAGATGCTCAGATACAACAACTGCAATTCTCTGTGGAACAACTGAAAGATAATCCTAAAATTGAGGATTTTGTCAAAGAAGCACTTGAACTAAATTCTTTTTTGTCGAAGCAACAAGCAACCTTTTTTTAGAGGCTATCGGTCATCAATCCGATGTGAAAGGAAAGCGATTCAATGATGAATTGAGTATCCAATATGAGGGTCACTTTCAACGAGATTGATGAGAAAATTGCAGGATACATTTCATGGCAAGACACTCCAGAAGGAAGGGTAGCAGATCTCCCTAGGATAGAGGAATCTCACAAAGATATCCTCTTCACTGATTGGGATATTCACCGAAAACAGGCAGAAAGGGAAGTCACGAGAGAAACTGATGTTGCAGCCAACATCATTGAGACCATCGATGATAATTTACATAACGCCAATCTAATACAGGAATTCCCACATGGGAGTCTTCCCAATATCAGAGCACTAGGAACAAAATGTCAAGAAACTTCCATAACAAAAGAAGAACCAATAAAGCAACTTACAAAACTAGACTAGGAAGTGTATTGGAGGTATTTGGTAAAGCCACACAGTTAGTGGCTAGTACTACGCTGCCTAGCTGACTCAGCCATGCACATGCTGCCTTCCCTTTCAGATGCAGTGTACACCGACCAGACGCACACAAGGATGAAACAACCTCCTGAACTCAAGCCAATGATGGATATATATCATCTTAGACAACGAATGAAAGTGTATATATCGTTGCATGCTAGAACTAGTCATTTTAATAATTTGTCTTTTATGTAATTCTGTCACTTAATTTAAGGAGAGTTGTTTAAACCTCCACAAAACTTCATGCAATGCTTATTTTTCTACTTATATTTTATTATTTAAACCCTTTCATTTCTTTTAAGAAAGGGTCCAAAATTTTATAAAGAAACTCTTTATTTGCTCGCACTTTTGTACTTTAAAGTTTCTCTTGTGAGAATCCTTGGATTAGGGTCTTGAACTTTTGTTGGAGAAGGTTTACAAAAGTTTGCACTTTTGTACTTTTGCAAACCATCTTAATAAGACAGATTAGACTGGAGCTACTTATTTTATGTGCAGACTGATATGCATTGGGTACTTTTATCTTTGTGTATTTATTTGTTCATGAATTAACAACCATTTTTATTATACTATTTATCACATGTATTTTTTTACATATAGTGCTGCATCCATTCACTTTTGAACATACTAGGACTATTATTTTTTAATACATTGATGAGAAATTGGTCAAACGATATTTTCATTACGACTAGGTTCCATTACTAATTGGGACATGTTTGAAGAGCAATTTCTAGCCAAATTTGGTGATGATCATACAATTGCATCTCTTATCAATGATATTTCTAATTTAAAAGCTAAATCAAGTGAAAATATCAAAGACTTTAATTCCAGATTCAATAAACTACTAAACAAAATACTAGTAGCATCAAGCCCTAGTGTCGATGTCCAAATCAAGTGGTATATTTCCTCTCTTCCTTCCAATATAACAATTTTTGTAGATAGAGCTAATAAGGCTACTCTGGTAGAAAATATGAAGGAAGCCTTGTCTCTAGAAAATAGAATAGTTGCATTAGAAAAGAAAACAACTCAGGAAGATAGAAAAAGAAAAAGGTTTAGTTTAAGGATGAACCAAAGAAGAAACCCCCTAAAGATCCTTTTGATCTTGAAGGTTTGCAAAAATTCCTAAAAACCATGTCAAATGAAATGGTAGAGATTGCGGAACAAGTAGCTGAATCCTCTTCTAAAAACCTTTCAGGTCCTTCAAGAGGAATCAGACTTCTAATCCTGAGCCACCAGATACAATATCCAATGCTGAATCTAACTTAGAAGAAGAGGAAGAAGAAATTGCATTGACTAATTAAGATATTGAAGATGAATAATTGGTTGAAGTACATGGAATGTGGGATTTCATCCTCCCTATTTCCAATAATGAAGAAGAGAAAGAAGCTCTACTTGTTAGCACCAGGAGTAAAGGCCCTACTAATTTAACACAATCAAATCAAAATCAAAAGACCTCAGCCCCTGCTGCCAAAGAAAAGGTGGCCAATAAAAAGTCTTCTCCCAAAAATCCTCAACCAACTCCATCCTCATCTAATCCTCCATCTTCATCTAAAACTTTGGTAGTTACAAATACCATGGAATATAACATAGTGGAGGACATGAAGAAAACCAGAGCCAATATCTCTCTTCATGAGCTCAGCAAGCTTAAACATCAACATAAATTATTGCTGAAAGAATTGAATGCAATTCCTGCTTCTCCTCTTCCTGTTGTTGTTGTATCCCAAGTTGCCAAAGGAATGGGTAAACCCCCTAATGATTCATCAAATAAGGTTGATCCTACTGATGTTATCTTAATTGGTGACAGATCCAATTCACATACTCCCCCTTTCCTCTTGACTTATGAAATCTTCAATAAAAAATTGCACAATTTCTTAATAGATTCAGGGGCCTCTTCAAACATAATGCCGAGAACAATCTGTTCTAAATTAAATGTCTCACCCCAAAATTCTATTGTTCATATTGTGCAACTTGATAGGAAAAAGGTTGAGGTCTTAGGAGAAATGAACTCAGTTACCATTAGACTCTCTTCTAATCCAAAATTCTGTTAAGTGATTGACATATTAGTTGTTGATATACCCGAGTTCTATGGTTTAATCCTAAGCAGAGGTTGGTTTGAAAATATCCACGGCTATTTTGCAATAGATTGGTCTCACATGTGGCTCCTTTACAATGGAAAGCCAAATCAAATTAGAATTGACCGAGAAAAGCATTTAAAGCATACAACGACTGAATTTGAAGGTGAACATGAGCTAGTAGCTTTCAACAATAATATCATTGGAAATTACTGTGCTGAGTCATTTTTAGGGAATTTCAATGCACAAAAGTCTCCTTTTTGGGACAACTTTGTTACTCCCTAGATTGAGAACTTTTCTCAAACAGATTCTTCAAGATGTATAAATCTTGTAGATAAACCATTAGTTAAAACTTTGTTTCGGACATTATATTTTCCTAGATCTAAATCCAATGATGGTGCAGAAGCCAGTTGTATATTAATCAGTCCAGAAGGAGAAAAAACCATGCTACCATGTAGGTTAGAATTTGAATGCACAAATAATACTGCTGAATATGAGGCACTCATTTAAGGTTTGTATAAAGAAATAGGCCTCAATATCAAATATCTTAAAGTATTTGGAGATTCAGAAATTGTTATCAGGCAAGTTAGAAACACCATTCATTGTCTCTCTAGACATTTAAAACATTATCAATCATTAGTCTAGGATCTTACTTCACATTTTTTAGCATTCAACATCTCTCCTATACCTAGACTTCAAAATGCAAGTGCTGACCTTTTGGCTAACATAGCATCCAAGCTTATACCATCAGAGGATTACAGTCCAAATAGGTTTTCCATAGAATTAATTTTTAGACCATCCATTCCTAGTAATGTCACCAATTGGCAAGTATTTAATGATGATGAGGATATCATAAACTTTTTTAACATCAAAATGGTCATATGATTATCAGATAATAGATGAAAATGAGCATCATAATAAGTTGAAACAGAAGTATAACGAGAATCCCATACCTAAATCTGTGGTAAAAATGGAGGATATTTATGATCTTAAGGACAGATTCAAAAAGGTTACTAATTCTAAAATCCAAAGCTCAACCTTAATGTTTGAACTAGTAAACCTTGGAACTGATGACAAACCTCAAAACATCAATCTAGGACTTGGTCTCTCTCCTGATGAGAGATTAGCCTTTATCCACTTGTTAAGAAAGTACAAAGGTATCTTTGCTTGGAACTATGATGATCTTAAAACATATGATACCTCTATTATACAACACACCATTCCCATGATATCCGATGACAAGCCTGTACAATAGAAATTAAGGAAAATTCATCCCAATTTAGAAATTCAAATCAAATCTGAACTGAATAAACTCCTTAAAGCCAAAATCATCTTTCCTGTTAGGCATTCAAAATGGGTTTCAAACTTAGTACCTATCAAGAAGAAGAATGGTGACATTCGCATCTGTATCGATTTTAGAAATCTCAACAAAGCTTGTTAGAAGGACAATTTCCCATTACCGACCATGGAACAAATACTGCAATCAGTAGCTGGTTCAAAATTAATGTGTTTTCTTGATGGATTTTCAGGATATAATCAAATCCTTGTTCATCCAGATGACAGATTAAAGACTACATTCAGGACTAAATGGGGAACCTATGCCTACCAGAAAATGCCTTTTGGGTTAATTAACGCAAGGGCAACTTTCCAAAGAGCTATGGATATAGTCTTTAAAGGTCTGATAAACAAAAATTGTTGTGATTTATTTGGATGACATCACTGTTTATTCTAAGAACAAAAACAACCATTTACATGACTTGAAGCAAATCTTTGAACTATGGGATTTCATTAAATCCAAAGAAGTCTTATTTTTCTCTAAGTGAAGGTAAACTTCTAGGGTTTATTGTATCCAAAAAAGGCATTTGTATTGATCCAAACAGAATAAAAGAAATTGCTGAAATTTCTTTACCCCACAACAAAAAATCTATGCAGTCTTTTCTAGGTCAGATAAATTTTGTTAAAATATTTGTCCCTGACTTTTCCCAAATTGTTTTACCATTACAAACCATGATTAAGAAAAAATCAATCTTTAAATGGGGACATAATGAAAGAGAAGATTTTGATCTTATCAAACAAGAAATTATGAATGCTCCCTCTTTAACAACTCCAAATTTTTCTAATCATTTCATTTTGTATACATTCGCTTCCGAAACATCATATGTTGTTGTTTTAACACAACTCAATGATCAAGAAATCGAAGCACCCATCTCATTCTTTAGTTCTAATTTTCAAGGTGCTGAACTTAATTATTCAGAGGTGGAAAAACAGGCTTTTGTTGTTTTCAAATATGTAAAGAACTTCAGGCCTTTTCTCCTCAAAACCCATACCAAAATAATAGTCCCATTCTCAACAGTGAGACAATTACTTATGCAAAGGGAAGTAGGAGAAAAAAGGGAAAATTGGGTAATAGCTTTGCAAGAATATGATATTGACATTAAACTAGCCAAAATTGTCAGAGGACAAGGTTTTTGCAGATTTCTTACAGGAGCTTCCAACCTACCAGCAGATGAGGACTTAGGTAACACTGTACATATATCAGAGGTAAGCCTAAATGATTTAGAGTCCAATATGCTGATCTTATTTTCTATTTGAAAAATGGATATGCTCCTACTGAACTCAATCATAAAAGAAAGAGGGCTTTAAGATTGAAATAAAATCAATATGAAATCATTGATGATGTGTTATTCAGAAGAAATTACGATTCTGTATTATTAAGATGCCTTGAAAAGTCTGAAGCATGGAAGGTTTTGCAGGAACTCCACGATGGACCAGCTGGTAAACATTTTGGATCAGATACTACGGCACATAAAACCTTGCATGTTGGGTACTATTGGCCAACCTTTTTCAAGGATACCCATGAATACGTAAGGAAATGAAAAATATGCCAAATTGTTGTTGGAAGACAACGAAAACATGCCTTACCTCTACAACCAGTCAACATTGAACAACCTTTTGAACAACGGGCATTGGATATCATAAGTGAGATCGTTCCTGATTCCTCAAAGCAACATAAGTATATCCTTATAGCTACAAACTATTTTACTAAGTGGGTGGAAGAAACTCCACTAAATGTAGCCAATTTGGATGCTATTATTGAATTCATTGATCAATTCATTATTACTAGATTTGGCTTACCAACTGCACTTATGTTTGATAATGCATCTTACTTTTAAGGAAATAAGATGACTAAATTTGCTCTTAAGAGGGGTTTCAAACTTAAATACTCTACTAATTGCTACCCTCAAGGAAATGGTTTAGCATAATCAACCAATAAGAACCTCATAAGGATTATTAAAAGAAATGTTGATCAAAGCCAAAAGAATTGGCATAAATATTTGACATTTGCTCTATGGGCAGATCAGATAACTCAGAAGGCCTCAATAGGCACTTCTCCATTTAATATGGTATATGGGAAAGAAGCTATCATCCCTTCAAATCTAGCTATTCCCTCTTTAGCCCTAGTCCAATTTATTGAAGAATCACCTTCTTCTTCTTTACAACTAAGACAATCTCAAATTCTTAAATTAGAAGAAGAAAGGGAAAAAGCCAAACTTACACATACTCACCATCAATAGCTAGTCAAATCTTCTTTTGATGCAAGTTTTGTTTCCACGAAATCTTTTCAAATTGGTGATCTCATCCTTAAATGGGACAAGGCACATGAGGAAAAAGGAAAGCATACCAAATTCCAGAAAATGTGGCTTGGACCATTTCAAATTGCTGAACAAGTAGGCCCATCAACATTCATATTGCAAGATTTATCAAGAAAGAGAGATTCTCTTCCTGTTAATGGGCTTATTTTGAAAAAAATATTTTCTTAGAAGATTACATCTTCTACTGTACATTATTGCATTTACTTTTTGTGTTTTCTTAGGAAAATAATGTTAAATAGCATTACTTTTGGCTTTACAATAAAATCTCTTGAAGTATTTTGATCTTTCGCTTTCAAAGTAGAAATTCTTAAGGAAATGATCACAACATTTGAAAATTAGCTAAGTATCATAAAACTCTGAAATTTTCTTTTCCATTGAAGTTATAAATTCTTTGAAAACCTCAAACTTTATAAAATCCTTTATTCTATTATCAATCAAGAAAAGTTATCTTTAACAAAGTAAAGACTAATTACAACTTAGCATCCCTAACTCTAAAATTGTCATCCAAAACTCTTAAGGAGTCAATGATTCTCCCCATCCATGAACTTTACTATTTTTAGAGTGTAATTCAAAAATATGTTAAACTTAAAAGATAAGGGGTCTCATCAAGAGCCTACTTACCATGTTCATAGGGAAATAATAGACTGGCATTACCAATGATGAATACCAAACTAGGGTAATGGCTTATGATTATTTTAATCTTAAGACAAGTTGTCTCATCACGAGCCAACTTGTTTAGTTCAATTACAACCAGTGAATGGCATTGTCACTTTCTGGTCACCAAACCAGGACAATGGCTTTTAGGTAATAAAAATTGTTAAAAGAAAAATAAACAAATAAAAATAAAAAAGGAAAAATGAAATGTGTATATACTTTTGAAATTATCTCTAAAGACTGCACTCTTATATGGATGGGATTCTAAATCATTGATGGTTAAAAGGTAACCCTGTCAAGGCTATGGACACCTGCTGGCAGCAGTGGCTCTACCTGTGACAAATGAGTATATCAAAATGCTAAGTTGTAAAAACCCCCTACTTTATCTTTACAACTAATTAATGAATAATATAGACAAAAAGGATTTTCATCTATAAGAGGATATAAAAATAATTGTAATTAAGTGAGTTTTTTATATTCAGAGTAATGTTACTTATCCAAATATTTTTCTTTCCTGAATTATTTTTACTTACAAAAGTTTTAGAAATTTCATTATTATCAGAGATAACTAGTTCTTCCAATGAATCGCCAATTGTTGTGCTGTGCAACAACCCCCCATTTATTTGTCTTAAAACTTAGGTGATTATTGTACAAATAAATGGGGACCCTTAAAAAATAAAAAACATAAGAATACAAGTTTAATTTGAAGATTTTCTTAGGAATAAATTTGATTTTCTTAATAAAAACTCATTAAAGCTTGAATGACCAAAGAAGGCCGCTTGAAAGGAAAATATAACAATATCGCATATCACAAAGTCTCAAGAGTGTAAAAGTTCATCTACTGAGTCGAGATTTGCGACTGCGATAAAGGATAGGCCCTGAGAACCCAAACATATTCATTCTTTATAGAAATATTAAAGAATTAATAAGAATTCATTACAGCGGAAGCTTCTCGCATTGCAATCCCATAACAAACAAGAACTATATCCGAAAGGCCTCCCTCTTGCGAAGCGCGATAAGCATTGGACCCGACGAAACATTAAACCATACCATTAAAATACAATCGCATCTAATGTATCACAAGAATGCTAATAAGCTTCGCCTGTAAAATTCAAAATGGTTCCGTTTGCGATAAAGTTAGTCATTAAACGAAAGCACCCAAGGAAATTATAAAGCTTAAACAAAAGCTCCGCTTAAATATAACCTAAGGGCCCACTATACTACCATATCACAATCGCAATCACTAAAAGCTTTTTGGGAAATATCTATTCTCCACTGTCCCAAAATCGCCAATTGCGATATTGCAATAATGCGATTATCACAATCGAAAATCTCCCATGCTTAACACATCGATACGATGATATCGCTATCACATATTGGCGCAACACTTAAAGAATGAACTTGTTTCACCATTCGAAGAAATCTTGCGATGTGATATATTAATGAATAATAAATAAAACACATGGAGCCATGATTTCAGTTAATAAATTGGTTCTAATGATATTAATGGTTTCAGAGCCCAAGGAGATTTGGTGACCTGTTTAGATTGATTTGCATTAAAACCTCCCTTTCCATCATTTCAAAAGATTTATGTGTTCGCATGCTTTTACGTTTAACTCCTATTTGCTCTTTAGTTACTCTGTATTCTCTGTATTACAGGATTTCTCCGGAAAGAGAATTGTTCAACAAAATGACTAAGTCTAAGAAGGGAAAGAAGTCTGGTGAAGCCACTCAATCCTCTACGTCTGATGTAACTGAAATGCCTCCATTATTTTTTAGACACAACATGCATTGTTGATAGCGGGAATTCCTCTTGGGAAGCTATGTACAATCTGTTGGAAAACGAGGGTCCAAGGATAATTGAAACCAAAGCAATAACAATTGCTACCAATTCTTTTGAAGCTTCTTATTTTGAAGCTGCAAGTTCTTTCCTACACAAAAATGCCGCCAGGCCGAAGATTTTACCATACACTGATATGGTAAAATGGATTATAGACAACATCAACATTTCATATCGTGCATTCCAGACTTCAAGACAAGAGTTTATTTGTTCCTTCACAACAAAATACTTGAAGAGAATGTATCATATACCAGACCGATAGAAGGTATATGATAAAACCTTCCTCAAGCATTTTGCGAAGGAGAATGAGGAACCATTAGACCCAATTCGGCAATGGAGGTCCAGTTCAAGCAAATTCAAACAAGAGAAATCAGATATGTATCCTATAGAATCTCTTGCTACTCCCTACTCTTCTGTCGCAACTATGATGTGTAGATTATTTGGGCATGCCGATACAACCAAGTTTTCATTTGAGCGGGTTCCACTAATAGATGTAGCAGTAAAATATTTTATAATGAATTGGGGTACCATTTTGTCTAATAACCTTGCCATGCAAATTTGGGAATATAGGAACAACGATTTGTCTCCACTAGAACAGTCCCACCATTTTTTATGAGTGCCTATATTATGGATGCAGTCTGTTTCACCACTAGTTTCCCAACTATGGGGTGGAAATGGACTTTTCAAAACCCTACTCCCATTCACATATATCACAGAACTCTGTGGGAGTCCAATTACCAAGCCCATTTCTACAAAATCTGCCAAGGAATCATGTTACCCATCCACCAAGCGGTTTTTTACAAGAAGGCCCCAAGGTTATCCGATGAGGCCAAGATTGATATTTTGCTAGTGGGTAGGTGGTTTGGGGAAGAGTTGTTTACTTATGTCCTGGTTTTTGGAAGCATAGCACCTCCTCATGTCCTCCCTTGGTATGTACTGGATAAGATTATTGCTAGGGAAATTGATTACCAGAGTGTAGGAGATGGGATAACCAAAACCTTGAAAGAATCCAAAAAATCCCTTTGGCCTTCTTTTCCCCTTCAATGTGGTGTCTATGCATTGCACGATTTTAGGCATGTTGCGCTTGAAATCAAACACATTTTATGTTTGAAGCTCGCTACCATTCCTGGAAGGAAGTATGACCCCAATAAGGTCGCACACAACTTCACTGCTTTAGTTAAAATAAGGCAATTCAACCATGAGGAGGATGATTTTGATGATCTATTTGAGTCAGCCGAGCTATTTTCACAAGTCCAGCATCTAGCTACTCTGAGATTCAATCCACCAGATTTGGCCCATTTCCACCAGTATAGGAGGAAAAGTTTACTGAAGGTCCCTTTGGACCTATTAGAAATACCTAAGCCAGGTACTCAAAAGGAACAAACACCAAGCCATAGCTCGGAAAAAGGCTCAGAACACGATTCTGAGCATGATTCAGAGAAGGTCTCAAAACACGATTCTGAGCACAATTCAGAAGAGAAATCAGAATAGGGTTTTGAACAAACTTCAGAGTAGAGATTGACCTAGAGTTTAGAACAAGCCTCTCAACATGACTCAGAGAAAAGTTCACACAAAAGCCCAGAAAAGAGTCCTGAAAAGGACATTGAGAAGGAATCCAAAAATCCCTCAACAGAGAAAGGAGTGGAAGATGTTTCCACTAAAGTACACACAGAGGAGACCTCCTTAAAAAACTAACTGAATAAGGGATGGAAATAGTTTGATTGACAACTCAGAGGAAAGCAAAGGGGAGGAAAATGTTGAAACAAAGAAAATACTCAACACACCCCAGAATACTGAACAAAGCTCGCTTATTGATAGAGCTACTTACAAAGTTGTTGCTACTTAAGAGATTGAAATCATCCTGACCTTCCCCTTAACATAAATTGTTCTCAGAGTAGAGGAAATTCCTCCTCTTGATGTATTTTGTAGTACAAAGCATCGGGCTGTGATAACACGCCAGAGGAAGAAAAGGAAGATATAACAGTCCTCGGTGCTAAGCCCTGAAAATGAGCTAATGGACATCCTTTGAAAGGATACTCCTATGGATCCTTAGGATAATTTGATCAAAATATCATAGTTTGCAGGTGCTTATGCATTTGGCACTATTGATAAGGCAACATAGGTAAAACGACTAATAAGGGAGAAAGATGAGAGGATACAACAATTGGAACAATATTTGGCCAAAGAAAAGCAGAATGTAAATCATCAAATGGAAGAACAAATGGCACAACTACAACAAAGCTTTGATCATTTAAAGCTCTAGTCTCAAGCAAAGATGCTTAGATACAACAACTGCAATTCTCTATGGAACAATTGAAAGATAATCTTAAAATTGAGGATTTTGTCAAAGAAGCACTTGAACTCAATTCTTTGTTGTCGAAGCAATAGGAAACATTTTGTCGGAGGTTATCGGTCATCAATCTGATGTGCAAGGAAAGCGATTCACTGATGAATCGAGTATCCGATATGAGGAGCACTTTCAACGAGATTGATGTGAAAATTTCAGGATACATTTCATAGCAAGACACTCCAGAAGGAAGGGTAGCATATCTCCCCAGAAGAGAGGAATCTCACAAAGATATCCTCTTCACTAAGTGGGATATTCAGCTAAAACAGGCGGAAATGGCAGTCCGAAGAGCAACTAATGCTACAACCAACATCATTGAGACCATCAATGATAATTTACATAACGCCAATCTAATATAGGAATTCCCACATGGGAGTCTTCCCAATATTAGAGCACTAGAAAAAAAATGGCAAGAAGCTTCCACAACAAAAGAATAAGCAATAAAGAAGCTTACAAAACTAGACTGGGAAGTTTATTGGAGGTATCTGGTATAGCCACATAGTCAGTGGCTAGTACTACATTGCCTAGCTGACTCAACCATGCACATGTTTCCTTCCCTTTCAGATGCAGTGTACACCAACCAAATGCGCACAAGGATGAACCAACCTCCTGAACTCAAGCCAATGATGGATATATATTAGCTCAGACAACAAATGAAAGAGTAGATATCATTGCATGTTGGAAATAGTCATTTTAATAATTTGTCTTTTATGTAATTCTATCACTTAGTTTAAGGAGAGTTGTTTAAACCTCCGCAGAACTTCATGCAAAGCCTATTTTTGTACTTATATTTTATTATTTAAACCCTTTCATGTATTTTAAGAAAGGGTCTGGAATTTTATAAAGAAACTCTTTATTTGCTTGCATTTTTGTACTTTAAAGTTTCTCTTGTTAGAATCCTTGGATCAGAGTCCTGAACTTTTGTTGGAGAAGGCTTACAAAAGTTTGCACTTTTGTACTTTTGCAAACCATCTTAATAAGACAGACTGGAATGGAGCTACTTATTTTATGAGTAGACTGATATGCATCGGGTACTTTTATCTTTGTGTATTTATTTGTTCATGAATTAAAAACCATTTTTATTATACGTTTTATCGCATGTATCTTTTTTACATACAACGCTGTATCCATTCACTTTTGAACATACTAGGACTGCTATTTTTTTTAATACATTGATGAGCAATTGGTTAAATGGTATTTGATGCGATATATGTTTTATAAATTATTTTGATTAACTATTTGATCAAATTAATTATTTCAAAGGTTTTACATTTCTATTAGTATCTAGTTAATCTTCATTATCAAGTACTAAGGATCATCATTTTATATTGCACAAATATAAGTAAAAATTCCCGGGTAATACATATAGATAGGTTACATATATATATATATATATATATATATATATATATATATATATATATATGTATGTATGTATATATGTATATATATATCTATATATATATATATAGATATATATATATATATACATATATATATCTATATGTATATATACATATATATATATATATATATATATATATAGATACATATATATATCTATATGTATATATACACATATATATATATAGATATATATATAGATATATATATCTATATGTATATATATATATATATATATATATATACATATACATATATACATATACATATACATATACATATATACATATACATATATACATATATATATACATATATACATATAGATATACATATATACATATATACATATACACACACATATATATATATATATATATATCTATATGTATATATATATCTATATATATATATATCTGTGTGTGTGTGTGTGTTTTAATTGAAAACCACCCCATATATCACTTAGATTTATCAATCAAACACTTTATCAATCCTATCACATTTTGATTGGGAAATTTATCCCATTATATCTAGTCAGAGCTACTAATCCAAATGGAAAAGGGACGGTATTCAAATCCCTGACCGGGTGCTTTCCCCCATGTTGTTGCAGCAATTTTCGAGGCTTCAACATAACCTCATATACATTAGTAGGCACTAGCCATTCATGATGGCTTTAATCTTGGAAGGATCTATATTTAGACCTCCTCTAGTTATTGCATACCCTAGATATACCAAAGATTATTGTGCAAACCCACACTTTTTGAGATTTTCTAGCAGTTGGTGTTTCTTTAATGTCTCCAACAGGTATGTCAAATGTGAGATGTTATCCTTCCAGATAACATTATATATAAATATATAATCCATATAGATACTAACAAATTATTCTAAAAAAGGGCACAATATATCATTCACTAAAATCATAAACATAGTTGGTGTATTTCATATGACGAGTGCCTTGACTAACCAGTCATAAAAACCTTTCTTAGTTTTGAAGGTAGTCTTCCAGGTATCTTCTTCTTCAACTCGAAGTTGGTAGTATCGAGACTTAAGTCTAGCTTGGTGAAGTATTTTTCTTGTTGCAATTGATCCAACAAATCATCTATTTTGGGCAAGGGGCACCTATTCTCGAGCATGATTTTTTTCATCAACCTGTAACCTATACACAATCGCCAAGTCCCATAATTCTTTGTCACAATGATGATCGATGACCCACATGGTGATGTAGTTGGTTGAATGAGATCCTATTACAATAGTTGTTGCAACTGTTTTTTCACCTCACTTGCTTTTACAACAAATTTTCTGTATAACTCAATGTTTGGCAATGGGAAGTCTAGCAATAGATGGATCTCATGCTCCACTTCCCTCTTAGGTGGTAGCCTTTTAGGCTCTTGGAACACATCCATGTGTGTATATAACAACTCTTCCAGTTGTTGTTTATGTTTCTCAGTACACCGCTCCATGAATGCATTTACTCTTACAAACTCTTCTACACATTGGTCTTCTCTTCAAAATAATAATACATGAGTCTTGCTTGAACTGATCAATTTCTTGGCTTGGTTGGCACTTACCAGCGAAAATTTGGACTTTCCTTTGTGCAAGTTGATGGTGAATGATTTCCCATCCTTGATGAGCTAATACTCGTTGTCTCCCTGCATGAATGTTGCTTCCCACATGTACATGTAGGGAGTTCCAAGCACCACTCCACATACATCAAGGGGAACTACATCTAGTTCTACTTCATCAATAATATCAATGCTGGTAGAAAATATAATTTTACACTATTTTGTTATCTTTATCTTTGCATCATTATTTACCCAACCCGATGGATATGGTCTTGGATGATCACAAACTTCCAATCCCAATTTGTTAACCATCTCTATTGCAATGATATTTTCCTACGATCATGAGTCAAACAAATCATTAATCTTGGTCTTTTTAACCTATATATTTATATGGGAGAGCCTAGTATTTTCATTCTCTTTTGGTTGCTAAAGGCTACTCAGATTCACCTCCTTCTACACTAATGTACAAACTATTTTCTCATCCACATCCAAGCTACTTTCAATCTGGTTGCTCAAACAATTGGCCATGAGAAATTTCTTCTTATTATCTTACTTTTAATTCTTTGGGTTAAGCTTTGGATGCAACTTCCAATACTTCTCCTTTGTATATCTATTAATTTTATAATGGTTATTGGGGTCTTTGCACCGATGTGATGTATTTGTAGTATTTTTATCTTTTCCCCTCCTCGGAAGCATGTTGGTGCTCCTTCTACTTCAATCCACTTGATTTCCCTTTCTTCAGGTCCATGTTCTCTAGGTACTACGCATGTACACAAGCCTCATCCACTTATATGGGCTTGAACAACATCACTTGCTTCTATAGATGGTTATGTAGACCCCCCTAGATACTTGAGGAGTGCATCTGAGTTCTTTGGGGATATACCCAACATTGTGGTCATCTTTCTGAACTCTATGGTGTACTCTAGTAAACTCTACCCCTACTTCTAATTAAGTTATTGCCACTAGATCCACTAGTCCTCTACATATCCAATAGGGTAAAATTGTGACTTTATGAGGGTTTTAAAGTCCTCCCACTTAGTAATTAGAGGATCTCAATCCAACCTCATGGTCCCCATGTGGATTTCCCACTAGGTCAGGGCACGACCCTCTAATTTCAGTCGCACAAACAGAATATTTTGTTCTTCCTTTATATGAAGAACAATAAAATAAACTTCTAACTGTTGTAACCTTGATGTGGCTTGATGTCGACCTTTGCTTTCATTTTAAACAGGGACTGTGAATGAGTCATTACACTGGAACCGAGTTGATATTTTTTCGGGTCCTTTCTTTGGCTTGTTCTTTATTTCTTCCTAATCTCTTGATCTCCCCTATGATTGGACCTTTATGCTAGAACCCCCATATTCCTAGAATAACTCGAGCTTATTGGTCAGGTTCGCCTTGACAAGATTCATGTTACATTTTATATTTGCAACTTATGCTTCCAGCCATGAAAACCTCTCCTCTATACAATCATGAGGTGTTAGGAAAAATATTAGGGGGGGGGGGGTGAATTAGTATTTTTATTTCACTTAAACTTTTAATTTCACATTCAGAATTTTGTATGCTATTGTTCTTTATGCAACCTGTGTGTGTACATGAATTCAGTGATATAAAACTGGGTATATCCAGTTTATTTAATTTGTCATAACTTTCATGAGTTCCTTAATTCATTAACCATCCAGTATGTAATAAAGAACAAATAAATCACAAAACATAAGCAACAAACATAGAATACTAGGATTATAGGTGGAAACCCAATGTGGGAGAAAACCACTATTGTCGCCATCTCTATCTTCTTATTTTATTATAAAGAAAAACTTCATTACATATTATACTAGTGTAGACTCTTATCAGCATGCAGGCACCCACCGGAAGGAGGCTACAACCTCCACTTATTCTGTAGCACCCACTGGAAGGGATCTACAACCCCTTTGACTCGTTTACCGACTACTACCAAAAGGGAGCTCCTACCCCCTTACTAAGGGTTGCAACCCTCAACATCTCGTGGACCATGTTTTAGAATGTTTCACACTGGATCCACCTATCGAACAACCTTTCATAAAATTTTCACACTGGACACACATCAACAATATGCCCAAACCAATATACCAATATCAATACTGAATCACAGAATCTGAAATACAATCACTGAATCATCGTTGAATACCAACTGAATTACTGAAGCAATTGAGACACTAAATACTGAATCATCATAACCAAATCATACCAATGCACAATGAACCATGATTATATCAAGCCATAAATCAACCTACTCAATAACTAGTCATAAATAAAGATTATAACCACATTGTCATCAACACAAAAGTAATTTGTAGTCATTACAAGCCTTGATCAAATTTACTTCATAAATTATTTTAACAACCTCCTCCCACATCTACCCAAGTAACCGACCAACCAGGGTAAACATGTGACGAGAGGCTACTATGATGGGATTCAACCTATGTGACCTTAAGGAAATGGAATCGATGAAAACAAACTGTACAGACCTTCCACATCAATAACATAACTCCTAGGAACCATCCCCACCTCTCAGGTAACCAACCCTTGGGTCCCACTGAGTTTTTAGACCAATTAACTCCCGAACGCTCCCTTGATATGGGCATGCATGCATCCAAAAGGCTTGGATGCTCCCACAACATGGAATGTTAGCGTCCAGGGACTTTTCTGCTTAGTGTTGTGCCGAAGTCCCCCGGATTTGAGACACTTTTTTAGGCCCAGAGCCCAGGTCACTTCCCAGAACTAAATGACAGTTTCATATATGAAATATAACAGCAAAATAATGATGCAAATGAAATTACTCGAACAAGGACTTGACTAGACCCCTACTAACCAGGACATGCATTTTGTCAAACATATCACGAATATGTATTTTACAAGAGTAAAAATAGATGTGAGCATAATGGTCTCATACATATCTAAGAATCGATAAGAAGCATTGATCCCTTATATCTTTAGCTGCATTATCATCTATTAGGATATAGATACATTGTTCATTCATTTACAAATCAAAACATGAGGAGAGCTATACATCATCACTATCATAATAAATGCTTATAACCAACATAATAAAAACAAAAATATAAAGGATACATCAACCATAAAATCCACATATAAACCAATACATTTATACATAAGATCTAAAGGAAATAACCTCTCATTAATGAATGCAAAGTCTAACCTGGGATGGGACTACCATGTTTCAACTAACCATAGAATGGCTAAGCCAAATCTGTTAAAACATTCACCCTCGTGCCATATTCCAAGCATGAATGCGGGACTCAAACCAAAAGAGCCAACCAGGGCATCTAGAGGCTAAACCACCTCACCCTCTTCAATAGAAACCAGAATTTACTGTAATCCGTCCTGAATCACTAAGCCAACACAATAAACATGTAATAACAAGATTTACCATGGTCTCCACCAGATTACTAGGCCAAAACGAGCATGGATGCCACCGAATTTCTCCACCTACACCGTGAGGAATTTTCCTGTCTCCTAGTCTCTCAAGCTTTACCGCAATCCACAGTCTAATCCATGGATCACTAGACCCTAAACCGATACACCACCCTCTAGGCTTGACCACATATCCTGCCATTCACCAACAAGGATTCCTAGGCCTAACCAAGGGAAACCACTTATAGGCTTTACAATATATCCCACCATTCACTGGTCGAGGATTCCTAGGCCCATCGAGGCAACATAAAATATGGATTTATCACAACCCATAATATGATTAAGGGGTCACTAGGCCATGTGTTCTATCATTTAGAGATCCACCTCACTCAGCTTCGAATCCATCCGACAATCCAACTCAACCAAAACATGAGAACCCCATCACACCATGGCTATTCAGAAATGGAAAGGCTAGGCTGAAAACACTGCCACACTTGGCAAAAACCATGGCATAACAACAAAGAACCACATGCGATACCATGCATGCCAAATATAGCAAGGAAAACACACATGCAAATTGATACCTACAAAGAATCATGTTGTAGCTACTTGATCCTGCTCTTCCTTGCTTGCTCCTTCCTTCCTCTTGCCTTCTTTTCCTTTATTGATCTAATGCCGAAGCACTCCAAGGAAACTCTAAGTGTCCAAGAGTGAGTGAGAGAGAGAATAATGAGAGAGGTTCAAAACTTAAGTGAAAAAAGGTTACCAACTGATCCTCATAAGCCTTTTTACCAATTAGGCCTTTATTCTCTTCTTTTTCCCATTATTTTTCTTCATTTTCCTCCTCAAATGCAAACATGTGACCTTTCCTCTTCCTTTACAACTAATTTCCATTATTTTCAAAAATAAATGTGCCAAAATGCAATTTTTCCTTTCTAAACCCTTTTCCATTTCCTTTGCCAATTTCTTTAGTCATAATAAACCAAATTAACACCCACACTAGGATGTTTTGCATAACATTCAACTTGGAATAAATGTCCCATCAACCATGGTTATTATTTTTTCCTTTATTAACTTATATTACATGGATTTTTCACCAGGGATGTTACAGAACCCTCCTCCTTGGGGGGCACCGTCCTTCATGTTCAACCACACCTATACCTCAACAAAACTGCTAAAAAGAAGACAGACTACCCATGGAGCTTTATAACTTAGTTCGATGCAGTATTTACAATGATCACCCTACTGAAAAGAAAACCAACATGACAACATAACATCATAATAACATGACACCCATACCACTTATTGGAGATTTATAACATAGCTCATGGCAGAATTTACATCCATATACATATGTACATATACCAAATCATCACCAAAACATGTACCAAAAACATATACCAAAGACATATGCCAAAACATCCGCTCAACCAACGAATAAGGAAGGATACATAGCCTGCATCTGATCTGCCATCTCTCATGTAGCTTCATCAGGCCCAAAGTGCTTCCATTTCACTTTAACTTTCTCGATTGCTTAGTTTCGGAGCATGAGCACCTTTATCTCCAATATACACTAAAGCTCTGGCTGGAATTCTCCATTTGGCTCCACCTGCAATACAAACCAGTCAATCATATGATCAACATATTTAAAATACTTCTTAAGAAATGACACATGGAAAACATCATGAACTTTCACTGTTGAAGGCAGTGCAAGTTGATAGGATATTGGTCCAATCCTCTCAATGATCCTAAAAATTCCAAAAAATCGGGGTGCCAGCTTGGCACATGATCCAATCCGCAAGGAGCTCTTCTTTGGTTTGATGTGCAAGTAGACTTGTTCCCCAACTTAGAACTCCTTGAACAATCTATTCCAATATACATAACTCTTTTGCCTATCTAGTGCTGCTTTCAAATTCTTCTTGATTACTTGCATTCCTTGCTCCATGTTTGACATGTCTGGTCTAATCAACACCTTGTTAACTGGATCACTCCAACTGATGGGAGTATTACAACTCTGCCCATACAATGCCTCAAACATACTCATCTTCAAATATTCCGATACCCATTGTTGTAAGCGAACTCTATTAGTGGAATATAATCTTCCCACTTTCACTGCTGATGCATCACGTACATCCTCAGCAAGTCCTCCAATATCATGTTGACCCTTTCAGTCTGTCCATTTGTCTACGGATGATAACCTATACTAAAGGCAAAATCTGTGCCCAAACCTACAAACAATTCCTTCCAAAACTTGGAAGTGAACATTCTATCCCTGTCTAATACAATCTTCTTTGGAAATCCATGCAATCTGACCACGTCTCTAATGAATGCTTGTGCTATATCGCTAGTTGTGAATGTAGACTGCACTGGAATGAAGTGCACAACCTTTTTCAACCTGTCCACAACAACCGTGATGGAATCATGTTGTCTCACTGTCCTTGACAAACTTATGATAAAGTCCATGGAAATGACCTCCCATTTCCACTCTGGAATCATAATCGGCTGTAGCAGCCCATATGGATGCTTACAATCTACCTTTAACTGTTGATAATCCAAACATATAGCCACAAAATATGCTACATCCTTCTTGAGATTCAACCAATAATAAAATTTCTTCACTACGGTCAATGTCTTCTGATAGCATGGGTGACCTGAATACAGTTTCACATGAAACTCCCTCAAGATCACCTTCTTGAGCTCAACCAATAATAAAATTTCTTCACTGTGGTCAATGTCTTTTGATAGCATGGGTGACTTGAATATGGTTTCACATGAAACTCCCTCAAGATCACCTTCTTGAGCTCAACCAATAATAAAATTTCTTCACTGCGGTCAATGTCTTCTGATAACATGGGTGACCTAAATATGGTTTCTCATGAAACTCCCTCAAGATCACCTTCTTTAGCTCACTGATGTTTGACACATATATCCTATATCTAAATATGATCAAACCATCCACTGTAAGACAATAGGCCACATTTTGTGCACCTATACTTGCACCTATACCTGTACCTGTAGCACCACCTATACCTGTACCTATACTCTGCTACAACCTGTGCACAATCCCATATACCTGACATCTTATTGACCTGCCTGCAAGATCCTACCCTGTAGATCTATCCCATAGGAACTCATAGATGCTATATGATTTACTTGTATCTGCATGCTAAGAGAATCTGCAACCCTATTCTCCTTTTCTTTGATGTATCTGATCTCAAAATAAAACTCACTAATCGTGGCCAACCATCTAGCTTTCCTGGAATTTAAATTTGGCTGGTCAAATAAGTATCTCAACCCACTATGATCACTCATCAATACATACCTCGTGCCAAGAAGATAGTTCCTCCACATATTCAATGCATGTATGATTTCTGCTAGCTGAAGATCATGCGTTAGATAGTTATGCTCGTGCTCATTCAGTTTTCGTGACTCATAACACACTACCTACCCCTCTTGCATAAGGACTCTGCCAAGTCCTCTATTGCAAGCATATGTACATACTACAAACTCCTTGTCCAAATCTACAATCTTTAACACTGGTGCATGTATCAACAACTACTTGAGCTACTCAAAACTAGCCTCACACTCCTCCTTCCATTCAAGATTCTTACCTTTCCTCTGCAATGATGTAATAGGATAAGAAATCCATGAGAAATTCTTGATGAACCTACTGTAATAGCCTGCCAACCCCATGAAGGATCTCACCTCATCCACATTCGAGAGATTCCCACTCCATGATATCTCTTATCTTCCCTGGATCCATTGTTATACCCTCCTTGGAGACAACATGTCCCAAGTAATGTACCTTAGTCTGAAAGAAATTGCACTTGCTAAGCTTAGCATAGAACTGATGCTCTCTCAACAACCTCAACACTATCGCCAAATGCTCGACATGCTCTTCCTCATTTATATAATATACCAATATGTCATCAATGAACACAATAACAAACTTGTCCAAATACAGATGCAACATGCTATTCATCAAGCACATAGAGCATTAGTCAAACTGAATGGAACTACAACAAACTCATAATGCCCATATCTAGTCTGGAAAGTTGTCTTGTAAATGTCCTCCTCTTTAATGTGTACCTGATGATATCTGGATCTCAGATCAATCTTCAAGAACATTGCTGATCCTTTCAGCGGATCAAACAAGTCATCGATCCTTGGCAACAAATACTGTTCTTGATGGTCACTTTGGTCAACTGCCTGTAGTCAATGCATAATCTGAGAGTACCATCCTTTTTCATCACAAATTACAATACCAATGTGCCCCAAGATGATACACTTGACCTAATGTATCCCTTGTCAAGCATCACTTTTAGCTATAATTTTAACTCTACCAACTCAGGTGTGCTCATCCTGTAAGGTTCTTTTGATGCTAGAGCTGCCCCTAGCACTAACTCAATAGAAAAGTCTACTTCCCTGTGAGGTGGAAACTCTGAAATATCTACGGGAAACACATCCTGAAATTGTTGTAGAACTGGGTACCTGCTCAAAATATATGCATCTTCAACTTCTTTACCTTTGTCACTAGAAAGATGCACTGCAAATAACACACACCCTTTTCGACGACTGCACTTTGCTTGCATAGCTGTCACCATCCTAACTAATGTGGATTTCTTCTTTCCCTATAAGACTCTTGGTTCTCCATTCTCATCCATGCATTCAATGGCTTTGTCATAAAAATCCACCTTGGTCCTATGAAGGTATAACCAGTCCATGCCCAACAACATATTGTATGATCCCAATGGTAATACATTTAAGTATGTTGCGATAGGCATACCATTCAAATCAAATGCACAAGCTCTTACCCAATGATGAACACGCTTCTTCGTACTTATAGCCAATTGTACTAACCAATATTTTGCATGCACTTCTTTATTCAAACCACACTTATCAACCAATTCAAGACTAACATAACTATAATTAGATCCAGGGTCAATCAAAATAAAAACAACTTGATCACAAAGCTTACCATCCATCTCAATGATAGATGCCTAATGGTCTGCCTATTTGTTATCTAGTGCTGCATAGATGTGAGGAATGCTCTGACCAACATCCCCAACAGTTTGTGCCTCCTGTGTACTGTAGATCTGAGGCCTACCACCATGATTCTGGGGACAATCTCTCTTAAGGTGTTCCTTACCACATGTACAACACTCCAACTATCCAGTACCATCACCTTTATGCCACTGTTGTGACCCATGTCCCTATCTAGATGCATTCAACTTCTTTTGTGGTGCCACATTTTCTTTCTCTTCTGCT
The DNA here is from genome assembly GCA_031772625.1 of Pinus tabuliformis. Lineage (NCBI taxonomy): Eukaryota > Viridiplantae > Streptophyta > Pinopsida > Pinales > Pinaceae > Pinus > Pinus tabuliformis. The sequence goes on along the minus strand of CM062817.1, from coordinate 772,879,508 downwards.
TTCCGAGGCCTTGTTCTTTTTTAGCTACCATTTACCCTTACCTTTATCTTTCTCTTTCCATCCTTGCTGAGATCCATTCTTACACTTTGATTGTTAATAAAAATTATTCAATTTCCCAATAACTTCCTCAAGTGACCGAGGCTCATCATACTCAATCCGATCTCTGAATACTAAGGGAAAACCATTGAAAAATCACTGAACTTTAGCCTTCTCATCTTTAAGATACGATACATACCTCAATAGCTCTAGGAACTTAGTCATGTACTCTTCATCTATCATTGATCCCATCTTTAGCTCATAGAATTCTTTGGCCTTACTGTCGTAGTACCTTTCTGACAAGTACTTCTTCCTGAAAAGCCTCTTAAACTCACGCTGACTCAAGTCCTTTGTCCTGATGTCTCTGACCCGCTTCACATCTTCCCACCAGATATCTACTTTACCTCTCAGGCTGAAGATAACTACTCTGGCCTTCATATTATATGTGTAATTATGCAACTCAAAGAACTTCTTCATCCTAAGTATCCAAGCCTCTACATCTTCCGACTTCTTCAAATCTCCATCAAAAGTAGGTGGCTTTTCTTTCTTAAATTCATCTGGAAAGTATCCCGTATCACTCCTCCTGTAAGGATGATAACGATGACGATCATAATGCCTATCAGAACCAAAACTAGAATAATACCTGTATCCATCACTTCTCCTATCCGTAGTATCCAAAAATCTACCATCTCTAACCGTGTCATATGTATTTGATCTGTGACCACCATGAGACCTACTTCCATATGCCCCATTAGTTTTGTCCTCCTACCCATGGCTGATCCGAAGTGGCCCTTGTCACTGCAATTATGACAAACTCTGAAGAAGTATTGCATTAACCTTTGCTTGTTTCTCTTGTGCCTGCATGATTTTGTCATTGTTTGCCTTACAATTCCTTATTTCTTCCTTCAAGCTTCTCAATGTGTTTGCTAAGTCAAAAGAGTTCCCAACACCACGTTGCTCATCTGATTCATAGGGAGAATATTTGTAGTCTACCATCTTGCTAGTCATTTTGATCTCTTTCCTGCAAAGCATACTATGTCAGCTAAACCAAATCATAATAAACCAACGTACCTTAGAAAAATTTGGGGAGGATATCTCATCTGCAAGATCAACCAATCAACATAATACATGTATAACATAATCATAACAACATATAGACATATAATACATAAGAATAAAACCATGTAACAATCAATCTAGCTAAAGTCCATTCATTAATGCATGACCATATCAACCACACATATCATGACCTCGTGCATGACAACAACAACCATACTAATGTACACTGACAATACACAAGCATAAACAACATGTAACCAATCATACACTCATGACAACACACTTCACAACAAAAACATCCTCTTTCACATGGCAACATCACTACAACCATGACCAACACCATGCATATGCAACAAGCATATAAACCACAAGGATGATTAACACACGTGCAACCGACATGAATGCATTACAAACACACACCACCCATCCAGTCCAAGGGGTGAACCATGCTCTGATAGCACTCTATAACACCCTCCTCCCACATCTACCCAAGTAACTGGCCAACCGTGGTAAACATGTGATGAGAGGGTACTATGATGGGATTCAACCTCCTATGTGACCTTAAGGAAGTGAAATCGACAGAAACACACCATACAAGACTTCCACATTAGCAACGAAACTCTAGCAGGAACCATCCCCACCTCTCAGGTAACTAGCCCCTGGGTCCCATTGAGTTTTTAGACCAATTAACTCCCGGACGCTCCCTTGATATGGGCATGCATGTGTTAAGAATGCTCTGGATGCTCCCACAACATGGTATGCCAACATCTAGGGACTTATATACTTAGTGCTATGTTAGCATTCCCGGGATTTGAGCCACTTTTTCAGGCCCAGAGCCCAGGTCACTGCCCATAACTGAATGACACACTGAGATATGAAATATAACAATGGAATAATGATACAAATGAAATTACTTGAACAAGGACTTGACTGGACCCCTACTAACCATAGGCATTTCATCAAACATACCACGAATATCTATTTTATAGGAGTAAACAACAAATTTGAGCATAGGGGTCTCATACTTTTATGAGAATCACTAAGAAGCATTGATACCTTATATCTTTAGCTGCATTATCATCTATTAGGTCATATATACATTGTTCATTCACTTACAAATCAAAGCATAAGGAGGTCCATACATCATCACTGTCATAATACATGCTTATAGCTAGCATAAAAACAACAGAAATATAAAGGATACATTTGCCATAAAATCCACATATAAACCAATACTTTTATACATAAGATCTCAAGGAAAGAAACTCTCATTAATGAATTCAAAATCTAACCCGGGATGGGACTACCACGTTCCACCCAACCATAGAATGGTTGAGCCAAATCTCTCTTCAGCCATTCACTCTTGTGCCATATTCCAAGCATGAATGTGGGACTCAAACCAAAAGAACCAACCAGGGCATCTCGAGGCTAAACCACCTCACCCTCATCAATAGAAACTAGGCTTTACCGTAATCCATCTTGGATCACTATGCCAACACAATAAACATGTAATAACAAGATTTACCATGGTATCCACCATATCACTAGGCCAAAACAAGCATGGATGCCACCAGATTTCTCCACCTACACTCTGAGGAATTTTCTATCTCCCAATCTCTTAGGCTTTACCGCAATCCACAATTTGATCCAGGGATCACTAGGCCCTAAACCAAGACACCACCCTCTATGATTTACCATATATCCCGCCATTCACTGATAAGGATTCCTAGGTCTAATAAAGGGAAACAACCTCTAGGATTTACAATAAATCCCGCCATTCACCAGTCGAGGATTCCAAGGCCCACCAAGGAAACACAAAATCCAACTTTATCGCAACCTACCGTACAATTCAAGGGTCACTTGGCCATGTGTTCTATCATTTTGAGATCCACCTCACTCAACTTTGAATCCATTTGGAAATTTAGCTCAACCAAAACATGAGAGCCCCACCACACCATGGCTGTTTAGAAATGGCAAGGCTAGGCTGAAAACACTGCCACAACTGGAAAAACCCATGCCATAACAATAAAGAACCACATGCGATACCATGCATGCCAAATCTAGCAACGAAAACACACTTACAAATTGATACCTGCAAAGAATACCGCTGTAACTACTTGATCCTGCTCTTCCTTGCTTTCTCCTTCCTTTCTCCCTCCTTATTTTCCTTTCTTGATCCAATGCGAAAGTGCTCCAAGGAAACTCTAAGTGACCAAGTGAGAGAGAGAGAGAGAGAGAGCTCCAAAACTGAACTGAAAAAAGGTTAAAAACTAATCCTCAGAAGCCTTTTTTATCAATTAGGCTTCTATTTTATTCATTTTCCATTATTTTCCTTCATTTTCCTCCTCACATGCAACATGTGACCTTTCCCTTTCCTCTTCTCCTAATTTCCATTATTTTCATAAATAAATGTGCCAAAATGCCATTTTTCCTTTCCAAATCCTTTGCCATTGCCATTGCCAATTTCCTTAGCCATAATAAACCAAATGAACACCCACACTAGGATGTTTTTCCCACATGAAACTTGGAATAAGTATCCCATCAACTGTGGTTATTATTTTTTCCTTTATTAACTTTTATTACATGGAATTTTCACCAGGGCTGTTACAATTATACGCGATTGTTCTAAAATCATAACCACGTATATAAGCACTTTCTCTAAATACAACCTCCGTATAGATCTCAAATCACTGAATGCTAAAGCTGAATCACTGCATCATTCACTGAGTTATGGACATACTAAGTTACAGTAGAAACTTAATCACAGATTAACATCTTGTAGCATCATCACCAACCATTATTCCAATCCATAATCAAATCAACTAGTCAACGCTTCTAGATGCTTATCAAGACATCATTAGCAGACAACAACAAATGAAATAAACATCATCAATTGTCATCATCAAGTAGAAATTCAAACCCTAGTACATATACGCGACCTGCTTGTGTATGCGATTACTATGCATTAAACCCTCATATATATACCAACATACTGAATAAAATATCATAGAGTGTATATGTGATTGTGATGAACTAGATCCGCGTATGTACGCGATTTTACTGAAGAAAACCAACTTACAAATATTAAACTACTGAATCAAATCTTCGCTGCAAATTACAACATACTTTCTGCAATTATTATTGTCAAATCACAGATCACTTCAAACACATACAAATAGATCTTGCATCATTAGATAATCAAAGATAAACAAATTAGTCAAGTATAATCATTAGTACTCAATGCACTTTCAGATCTTCTAGATATGATTCATTTCCTTGCTCCTTAGTGCACACTTGTTTCAAATCAGATCACACATGAATGACTGTTCACTTGCACACACAACACCTTGATCTCCATATCCTTATATAGATTTTGTCTTAGCCAATATCTTTGGTAAATCCCTTGGTAATGTTGTTAGTATTTGTTGACAGGATCAAAAAAACATTTCCGCCCCAATTTTTATCAGTAGCAACATCCTTCTTACCAAGATGATACAATACATTATGTGTTAGAAAATTATATATTACGGAGCAATGGAACACATAAAATATTGCAGAAATATAAACACAGAAAACACACAAAACAAGAGAGACACAGATATACGTGGTTCACCCAGTTTGGGCTACGTCCACCCCGAACAGCCAGTCCTTCCTTTCTATTATCCAGCAAAATGAAGAGACACAACCTACAACAAATCCGCTGTAATATCCTCTGTTTTCTCTCACAGTCTCACCTCTCTGTTTCTCGCTCACAGAATACACATCTATCACACAACCTCAAATACAATACCCTCATACAAAGAGAGGGGTTTCCTTCTAGGGCAAAAAACCCTAAACTAAACATAAGTTCTACCGTCAGATCATCCGCCTAATGAACGGCCCATATTGACTAGAAATTACTATACTTTTACAAGGCAATTTTACAGCTGTTTTTAGCTTCGGGGGCACTGCCCCCGAAACCCCCCTCCAGGGGGGGCTCCCAAAGGTTGCAGCCGCCCCCTCGGACCCCCCTGCAGCGAATATTTTACGGGCAGCATTTCGAACTGGGGTCCTATGTGGCGATACCTTTGAATATAGAAGATAATCAGGCTCCACACCCAAAAATCTCCCACTTGGAGACTGATTGTAGCAACTCCACCGCTGCTCCATTTGCTGGACAATGACTCCTCTTTGGACCTGGCTGTTTCTCATCTTCATCGTCATCCTTGAAGACCAACTGAAACTGAGCATATTCTCAGTTTTTCCCTGGTTACAACTTTTGTTAGCATATCTGCAGGATTCTGGCTGGTGTGTATCTTTTCCAGCTTCAACTCTCCATCTTCCAACACTAATCGTATGAAATGGTACTTGAGCTGTATGTGTTTAGTCCTGGAATGAAATGTTGAGTTCTTTGCAAGATGAATGGCACTTTGACTATCACTGTATAACGTGCCCATATCATGCTCCTTACCCAATTCACCCATAAACCTTTGTAACCAAATCATTTCTTTACTAGCCTTTGTAGCAGCAACATACTCTGCTTCTGTTGTTGAAAGTGCAACAACACTTTGGATTTTTGAAACCCAACTGACAGCTGTTCCTCCAACAGTAAATACATATCCTGTAGTGCTCCTCCTATTATCTCTGTCACCTGCCATATCTGCATCAACATATCCTTGTAGGGAGATGCTTGAACCACCAAAGCATAATGCTTGATTTGTGGTACCTTTCAAATATCTGAGAATCCATTTCACTGCGATCCAATGTTCCTTTCCTGGATTGTTCATGTACCTGCTTACAACTCCCACTGCATGTGCAATATCAGGCCTTGTGCAGACCATTGCATACATTAAGCTTCCAACTGTTGATGCATATGGAACTTTAGACATATAATCCATGTCTTCTTGGGTCTTTGGGCACATTTCCTTGCTAAGTTTGAAATGGCTAGCAAAAGGTGTACTAATTGGTTTTGCATTGTGCATGTTAAATCTTTTCAACACCTTATGTATGTACTCATTTTGAGACAATGTTAATTTACGATTTTTCCTGTCTCTAGTTATTCTCATACCAAGGATTTGTTTTGCAGCTCCCAAATCCTTCATTGCAAATGAATTTGCCAATTTTCTTTTGAGCACATTTATTTCCTGCATGTTAGATCCTGCAACAATCATGTCATCTACATACAATAACAATATAATATAGCTGCCATCATTTTGTTTTTTCAAATAAGCACAATGATCAGAGTGACATCTAGTATAACCTTGTTCAGACATAAACTTGTCAAATTTTAGATACCACTGCCTTGGAGCCTGTTTTAAGCCATACAAGCTCTTCTTCAACTTGCACACTAGTTTATCCTTCCCTTTCACCTCATATCCTTGTGGCTGCTGCATATATATCTCTTCCTCCAAATCCCCATGGAGAAAGGCTGTCTTTACATCTAACTGCTCAAGATGCAAATCTTCAGCTGCTACAAGACTTAAAATAGTTCTGATTGAAGTCATTTTAACAACAGGAGAAAATATTTCATCAAAATCAATACCTTTCTTCTGTGCAAACCCCTTCATCAAAAGTCTAGCTTTATACCTCTGTTTTCCTCCATCTTCTTCCTTCAGCCTGTAAACCCATTTATTCTTCAATGTAGTTTTTCCTGCAGGAAACCTGACTAAATCCCAAGTCTGGTTATGCATTAAGGAGTCCATCTCTTCTTCCATGGCTACCTCCCACTTCTTCCTGCTTTCAACCTGCATTGCTTCTTCATAACATTCGGGTTCACTGGAATCAGTCAACAATAAATAATATAATGAAGGAGAATATCGTTCAGGGGGTCTACTTATCCTGGTAGATCTTCTAACACCACTTTCAGGTGTTTGGGGTGCCTGTTGTTGCTGTTGTTGTGGTTGTTGATTATTATTATTTTCAGGCACCTTTACTTTTTCAGTGATTTTATCAAGAATTGCGTATTCCTTGTTTTCATTTTCTTTCTTCTTTTCCTGCAACTGATTCTTATACAAGACCTTTTCATTGAATATTACATCTCTGCTCCTAATGATTTTGTGATTTTCATAATCATATAAGCGATAACCAAAATCATTAACACCATATCCAATAAAGGTACATTTCTTTGACTTTGCCTCAAGCTTTGTTCTATTTTCTTTATCAATATGGACAAAGGCCTCACAACCAAAAGGCTTTAAAATAGAGTAGTTTACCTTTTTACCTGTCCATGCTTCCTCTGGAACACCACCATCCAAGGAACTTGAAGGCCCTCTGTTTATTAGATAAACAACAGTATCTACAGCATCTGCCCAAAACTGTAAAGGCAATCCCGCATGCAATCTCATGCACCTTGCACGCTCCATGATTGTTCTGTTCATCCTTTTTGACACACCATTTTCTTGTGGTGTTCTTGGAACTGTCTTCTCTCTGCGAATTCCATGCTCTAAACAGTACCTATCAAACTCTTTGCTGCAATATTCACCTCCATTGTCTGATCTAAGACACTTCAATTTCTTTTCTGTCTCAATCTCAACCAAAGCTTTCCATTTCTTGAAAGTATCAAATGCATCAGATTTATTCTTAATACAATAAATCCAAGTTTTTCTAGTTGCATCATCAATAAAAGTAACATAATAACGAGAGCCACCGAGAGATGATACCTGAGCATGTCCCCATACGTCTGTATGCACAAGCTCTAATTTTTCGTTCTTCTTTTCTTTCCCAACTCTGAGAAATCTGACTCTCTTCTGTTTTCCATAAATGCAGTTCTCACAGAAGTCCAAATCAACATTCTTCAAACCCGGCAACAAATTCCTTGAGTGAAGAATCTTCATCCCCTTTTCACTCATGTGTCCGAGCCTATGATGCCATAATGCTGCATCTGCTCCTTTGGAAGTTAAAGCATTAACAGAGTTAGAAATACCATTGCATAAATACAATGTACCAACCTTTTCGCCTTTTGCTATTACCAGGGCTCCTTTAGTGACCTTCCAAGCTTTATCTGTGAAAGTTGTCACACAACCTTCACCGCCTAACTGCCTTGTTGAAATCAGATTTTTCTTTAGATCTGGAACATGCCTTACCTCCTTTAATAGCCATTGGTTTCCATTCTGCTGTTTTACAAGAACCTTACCCATTCCAACGATTTTACAGGGTTTATCATCACCCAGACGAACTTGTCCAAAATCTCCTTGAACATAGTCATGAAAGTATTTCTTATCAGGTGTGGCATGGAATGAAGCCCCTGAATCTACCACCCAGGAATCAGTAATATTTTCGAAAGAAAGAATCAAAGCATCTTGTAACACCTCACCTGTCACATTTGCCTCATGATTGTTTTCTTGCTGTGCATCTCCTTCTTTTCCCTTCCGAGATCTACAGTCTTTCTTTAGGTGTCATTTCTTTCCACATTTCCAGCACACTATCCCCGATCTGGACTTGGATATGCCTTTCCTTGATTTACTGCGATATCCTGAGCTCTTTCCTCTTTCCATTTTTCTTCCTCTAGACTCTGCACTCAAAGCATTTCCCGATGTCTCACCAGAGCTTTTCCGTCGCATTTCCTCGCTAAGGATAGCACCGACAACATCATCAAACTTCAAAGTACTACATCTAGAAACGGAGTTACTAATGGCCATTACCAAACCATTCCAACTTTCTGGTAATGAGCACAAGAATAACAGAGCTCTAACTTCATCATCAAAGTTTACCCCTACAGAACTTAACTGACTTGTAACTGTATTAAATCATTTAAATGGTTTGCAACAGATCCACCTTCTGACATATTCATATTAAATAATCGTTTCATAAGAAATACCTTGTTTGAGGCCGAGGGTTTTTCATATAGTTTCGACAACGTCTGCATCAAACCCTCTGTCGTGGTTTCCTTCGAAATGTTGAAGGCGACTGACGCAGCAAGGCACAACCGTATTGTTCCGAGTGCCTTTCTATCAAGAAGGTTCCATTCTTCGTCTTTCATACCCGTCGACATCTTTGTTTTTCCGCCCAATGGTAGGTATAGATCTTTCTGATATAGATAATCTTCCATCTGCATCTTCCACAGCGAGAAGTTTTGGCCGTTAAATTTCTCGACCCTAAACTTACCATCTTCCGCCATTACTCCCACTCGAACCAGGAACCCTTCTTTCCTACGAGTTTATCAGCCAAATAGACCTTCGGCTCTGATACCAGTTGTTAGAAAATTATATATTACGGAGCAATGGAACACATAAAATATTGCAGAAATATAAACACAGAAAATGCACAAAACAAGAGAGACACAGATATACGTGGTTCACCCAGTTTGGGCTACGTCCACCCCGAACAGCCAGTCCTTCCTTTCTATTATCCAGCAAAATGAAGAGACACAACCTACAGCAAATCCGCTGTAATATCCTCTGTTTTCTCTCACAGTCTCACCTCTCTGTTTCTCGCTCACAGAATACACATCTATCACACAGCCTCAAATACAATACCCTCATACAAAGAGAGGGGTTGCCTTCTAGGGCAAAAAACCCTAAACTAAACATAAGTTCTACCGTCAGATCATCCGCCTAATGAATGGCCCATATTGACTAGAAATTACTATACTTTTACAAGGCAATTTTACAGCTGTTTTTAGCTTCGGGGGTGCTGCCCCTGAAACCCCCCGCCAGGGGGGGGCTCCCAAAGGTCGCAGCCGCCCCCCTGGACCCCCCTGCAGCGAATATTTTACGGGCGGCGTTGCCGCCCCCATTTCAAACTGGGGTCCTATGTGGCGATACCTTTGAATATAGAAGATAATCAGGCTCCACACCCAACATTATGATGCAAATGGTAAAACAATTCCTCCACTTGATTCCTTTGACTCAAGCTTGAATATACATCTTGAAAGTATGTATTTTTTTGAACATAACTTTCATGTAAAACAAAATGATGCTTGAGGAAAATAGTTATACAAACTATAGGCCTAGAAATTACATCAACAAACTTTTCTCTTATACCTTTCTTATACCTTTTAACCGAGTGGAATAGTAGAAGAAAACCCATCCAATGGAAGTGCCTTTGTCGCTGCAACTTAAACACTTTATCATTGAAAATTTCTGAATGAAAAGAAATGGGCTTACCACATTGCAAAAAGACTACGCCCATGGCATAGTCACATACAACAACCTAAAAATTAAATGACTATCTTAACTCTGGAAGTGGAAGTACTGGAGCTGTACTGATCTTTTGTTTTAAAACATCAAATGCCTCTCATTGTTTGCCTCCCCACTGGAAGACCTTTTGCACAACTGCCAATGAATGCAAATGAACTACAATAGAAGGAAAATAAACAAAATTTCTCCTCCAACATTGGGTTGCTACCAAAAAACCTCTTATCCAAATGACTATCTTGAGCATGCCTACATAAATTGCGAGCAGAGCAAGGGCATCTGCGACTTCACGGGGATGTATGATTCTTTCACCAGTGTTTGTAGGAATGGAGTCAATACCACCACAGACTGTTACAACATCAATATTGGAGAGGTATAACTTCAGGTCTCCTTCTCCATGTCCCACATAGACTGCCAAAAAGCCCTTGGGAACCTGAACACGCTTGGAAGAACCAATTTCAAGGCTCAAGTACATCAAAGAAGTTTTATCCAACATATACTTTGACATCTTCAAAAACAAATGTTCTTAACAAACAACATCAAGTATTTTTTTCTCACACATGACATGTTCATAATGGAATTTTCTAAAAATGAAAATGTCACCTAAATAGACTATCCTGTCTAGAAATGGCTTCAACACATCTTTCTTCATATGCGTAAAAGTAGTAGGAGCATGGAAAATACCGAAAAGCATAACAAGCCATTCAAAAAAAGCTTGCCTGGTTTTGATTGTCGTCTTCCATATATCTCCTTCAACAACTCTACTTTGATGAAAATCACTTCTTGAATCCCATTCAATGAAATGCTTACCATTCTTCTCGGGCACCAAAACAAGAGGTGCACCATACGGTAAAGGAGTAGGTCAAATGATCCTTTTATTCAATAATCCCAATGTTATGAATAAGACACTTTTGCTACAACTGTAACTCAGGTTGGATTCCCCTCTTGGGAAGTAATCCCTTTGATTCTTGAAACATTTCATTAGATTGGTTAACAACGTCAACCAAATTAGTTTTCAAATTCAAATTACAACCATCAAACGCTTCATAATCAATATCATTCCTGGGTTTGATCATGAGAAGCATAAGATTCTTGCTCGAATTCACCAGTCTTTTCATCTGCCATGCATTAACAATCAAAAGATTTGTTTTTTTGCTGTGAGCTCTCACAATATATTCTACTCCATTTTTGAATATGTGATATTTGTTTTCATGTCCATGGAAAATAGATTTTCTATCATAAAGGTATGGGTTTCCCAAAATGATGCCATAGATATCTAACGACACAATGTCAAGCTCCACTTCATCTATGAATTTTGCAGTGATTGTGAATTTCAGTTTACACTTTCTCGTAACTTGCAATTGCGCATTGTCACATACCCATCCAAGTGGATACGGTTTATGATGTGGAACAATTTATAGATTTAAACTCTTGATAATGTTTTTTGAGATAATATTGGTTTGAGAGATGCTATCAAACAACATATCAATCTTGTTATGTTTTGAGATCACCCTTATGTGAAACAATTCTATTCTCCTCTTTTCATTTGGAGTTTCATTTTGTGAGCCTGAAGAACTAGTGCTAGCAATGGATCCCTTTCCTTGAAACCCCATGGCTGTGATTTTCGTTTCATCACCCGATTCAGATCCCAAATCCTCTTCTTAAGCGATTGTAGTCATCTTTTCTTTTCCTTTGTTGTTGAATTTACTTTGTTTCATTTCGGGATGAAGCTTCCAATAATGAGCTTCACCGTGACCCTCTGTAGAACAATGTTTACAAGTTGTTTTCTGTACTTCCTTTTTAATGGATGCATTTTTCTTTGCCTTCCCTTTGAAACCATTTTCTTTTCCCTTACTCTTAAATGGATTTTTACTACCTTCTTCTAGCCTGTTTTCCCCTCTTTCCTCAAGATGAGTGGCACACACCATCTAGATTATTGGGATTAAACATTAAAATAGTATGCCTAAGGTAATTGTGTAAACCCCTTATGTACTTCAACAAAGTGTCCTGTGACTGCAAATCTATACCTAACATCAGAGACCTTGTAAGCTTGCACATTTTGACCTTTAAGTTGTCTAAAGTTCTGCCAATTCATGATGGCTTTCTGCATATAAGCTAGAGGGTAGAATTGTCTTTTAATTGCAGCAATGAAATCATTCCAAGAAATTGAGATTTTACCTTGTTTTTTAATCTCCTCTTGGGTTTTTGATTCCTACCATACTAGTGTTTCACCCTCCATTCTCAAGGAAGCTAACTAAATCTTTATGTCATCCTCTTGAAGTTTTTGAATCCTGCAATAGATCTCTAACTGACGAATACAATTATCAAGATTCTTTGCATTCTCTTCACCATTATATATGGGCAACTCAAATTTAACATCTAGTTTAAAAAAAGGTAATTTACCAGTTCCCTTTGAAGAATGATGATGAGTATGAGTAAGGGTTGTATTAGTGGAAGAGTGTGAAGATGCTTGTGAAGAAGAAGATGAAGAAGATGGTGGAGAGGGTGGAGGTTTGTCTCCATTCCCATTACCTCCTTTTCCATTACCTCCTCCTGAAGAGCCTTCTCCTTTGGGAGGTTTGGAACTTTCTCCTTGCAACCTGTTATTCCTCTCTTCATAGAGGACCTTCACCATCTTTGTCATATCAAAGAAAGCCTTTCTGAAGGTCTTCTCATCTTCTGTCATGTTTGTAGGTTATCTTTCATGAGACATGATATCTAGAGCCTCAACTGCAACTTGAGGCTGAATTGGTGTTGGAGATTGTGGCAACCTTGCTCTTCTTCCCCTTAACCCAACTTCAGGGCTTCCAACTGGCTTTCCTTCACCTTTTTTGATTTTTAACCTTATAAGCATGATATAAAGTTGCAAACAATCACATCCTTCTTTCACAAAGAAAAACCCAGTGCTATGATACAAAATGGATTTGATTTAGAATATTAGTTTGCAGTGCTAAGATCTTCCTCAAATTATAAACAAAATGTTTTCATTGTGCTTAAGGATTCATCAATTTTTGCAAGTGAAATGAAGAGTTTTTATGTTAATTTTATGAGCAATTTAACATAAACCAAAAACTGAACAACAACATAAACATGTACAGAACATCATCAAAAACACATTACAACAAGCACATGATAAAGGAGTTCACCCCTCCTGGGCTACGTCTCCTTGGTCCAACTTCCAATGGCTTGGGCCTCTCTATTATACTCAAAAGTGTAAAAAATATGTGTTTATAATGCTCAAATGCTTCTGAAACCTGCTCCAATTAGTCCAGAATGTTCAAAAATGGATATCTAGCCTCTTTTTGCAACCAATTTGGTGGAAAACTGAAGAAGTTATGACTTCCCCTTGTTTTCCCATTATTCGCTCCACAAATTTCTCCACATCTGATAGGAACCCACAATTTCGCTCCAAAAATCCACTAATCGGCACCGACTATCTTATCGCAAATCATAATCGACAGAGTCCTGTGGGCTTATGGTATGTGAATAAGGCGGGCAATGTGCAATTGCGATATAGTAGGCCCGGCGGACCTTTAAACTACAACCTCTAGTCACATCACATCCGAGGAACCTATCGCATTTCATCATCGGCAGAGAACCGATGGTAATCATAATGTGAGACTCTGCACTGTGTTGCGATTTGCGATTGCGATATTGCATGGCAAACCAGTACCTATCGGGGCCCGATTCTGTAACACCTCCCTTTGCCGATGTGCAATTGCAGTCCATTGCATCGCGCCTCCAGTCGATTCTTGAATGCCTTCCCGCTTGCCTTATCGCATCACAACCCTTCCCTGCTCGGGGGCCAATTTTTAACTCCAACCTGCCTACGATTGTGATTTGCGACATGCAGGGGTCAATGGCGGCTTGCCACTTGGTGCCTCCTCTTTCGCTAAAGGACCTTGCCACATCATCCAATGTTGCCATGTGAGCAAGTCAAACCTGAACTTTGACTTGCTATAAATTCTGCATACGAGCTCAGATTTGAGTGTCGTTCACACCGTTGGAATCATAATGATGATCTCTTCAATTTGAAGCTAAGTTTATTAAGATTTTGACACTTTTATTTTTGAGCCTAATTTTGAGCACTTGATCATGCACCTTTTCAAATTGTAGCTTCTTGGTTCCCTTATCATAATGGATATTATGCATGGTCAAGGATTCAGCCTTAAAAGTGATTGGCTCTTCAACAACCAATTCTTCAAGTAAATTTTGGGTTTTCACCATTCATGATATCGCCCAATTTGTAATAGTGCACTATATACCTCCATGTCTGTGGGTCCTTTTGCATGTTGGGACCCTTTCTTGCTCAATATTTTGATTTCTGATGGTCACAATATGGGAACTTTCTAGGGTAACTCAAGGGGGTGGTTATTCTCCATCACATCCATAAAAAAACCATTCATGACTCTCTCCTTGAGTTGTAAGATTATCTTTTCTTCTGTGAGTTGAGGAGGAGCGCCGACAAGCTTGTGGAGCTAAAGCATGTTGAGCACTATTAGGATTCTTATCTCTCTCCTTAGTTCTTCCTTGGGTATTGGTACTTATCTCTGTAACTACATATTCAATGATTACTAGTGTCTTATTTTCTTTAGATGGGCTGATTTGATTCTCTCCACTTCCTTATGAGATTCTCATAACAAGTTTCCATATCTTAAGAACAACTGGTGTCTTTAGAAAACTCCTTTAGGGTCAAATTGAGTGGGTTCAACTTTAGTCAAATTAAAAGGTTTTAGTAACTCGGATAACTCTGCAAGGTTAGTAGAATTGTTTATAATAATTTCTCGTACAATGAATGACATCATTATTAACTTCTTCTTTTTCTCTCTTTCAAACATAATCAACTAAGGGTGATAGTGTCTGCAAACATGGGTAGTAATACGGGTTTATCTTGATAACCATACAATATGATAATAGTGTGGTCTTCCATTCCTTTGTGTATCCCTTATCCTGATAAAAAATTTTGGGCATATGAAGATATTTTTTTTGGCTCCTATCTTATTACCCTATGGCTGAATTGTTTGTTGAATTGGTATAAAACTTCAAAAAAATGGAATTGGGCCTTATGCTCCCATATAATAGTGAATGCACTTGTTCTACATTAGGATTTGTGTTATTTTATGGGGTGGTCCATGTAATGAATTGCAATAAATAGCCATCACCAAGTATGATGTCATAAAGAATATTTGGGTCTTTTAAAAATTGACCAATTAAAAGGAAACTTCATTCAAAATAACCTTTTCCTAGTAAAAAATGATATCCTTCTTAAAAGAGAAATAGAGTATATACTAAACTAACCTAGGTATATTGGCAATCATTTTAGATCCCATGACTCAAGTAAATAACTAGGAGAAAACCCTATAAGGCTCAACCAATATAGAGATATCAATAATGGAAAGGTTAGATGGGACATGTGTATAGTGCAACATGAAATCTTGGATGACATTCATCCCACCACCCTGGGAATCCAGAAAAGAATCAACTCCAAATAATTTGACGTGCTTAGTAGGTTCTGGAAATTTTAATAACTTTTTGAATACTTTAGGAGCAAGTATGAGTGGATTATTCTTTAGGTCAAGTTTAATGGTCTTGGTTTTAGGGTCAAACTGGAAAGCATATAAGTAAACAATTTCCTTGAATTCAAACATTTCTCGGACACATGAAACATTAGAAAACCCTATAATCCAATTTTTTTTATTCCACTTCTCCTCTAGAGCTAAATTTAAACACCATTGGTATGCAACTAGCTAGTGGAAATTTTTATTTTGGTGATACAGTGAGTTGGATGTATCTAGCTCCTCCTTTCTTTTCGTCACCACATTTCTTATTTCTTTAATGTACTTAGAAATACATGATAGATCAATTAGGCTTAGGTGGAACTCTTAGATATTAAATCCTCAAGTTATAATATAATTTAATATGATGTTACTTCTTCATGTACCACCTTCATTGGGCCATGCAAGAAATATAATGGGAAGTTAATAACTTATGGAAAAATTTTGAGAGGTGTGCTGGCAAATAATTCTCATAGTATGCTGTCAAGCACCTCTATTCATGTTGAGGATCAAACTTTCTTAAATGAGATGTCAATTAGCCTCAAAAAGATCAAACAATTGATTTCTACTAAGTATGGATTAAAAGTAGGGAAGTGGCTATTATGGCATGTTGTGTACGGATATTTTATGTGTGGAAAGTTGACTATGTAGAGAAATAGATGTGTGGAGGGTTGAGTTGTGCAAGGGAAAGGTGTGTGGAAGATTGGGTAGTGCAGGTTGTTTGCACATATATAAAAGTGGCTAAGTACTGTAAGAGTACAGGAGTAAGTGTGCAAAAAAGGGCATGTGTTTAGTGTTACCACAATATTTAGTAGTCCTCGGAGAGGGAAATTTACAAGGATAAAGCTAAACCAAGTGCTAACAATGGGATAGTGGCCCACTATCACCATAACCAAAACCCCCTGCTCTTTACGAAATTTCACTGATGGGAGGAGACCTGGTGTGATAAGATCATCTATAAAAGGTATTATAAGGGTGGAGAATAAGATTAACTAGGATCTCCTTAAGAAAGACTCATTATTTGCTTCAAGGCTTCACTAGGAGCTAATTTGCTTTCTACAATAAGGCCTAGACAGATATGTGCAAGTCCTAAGGTTTTATAGTTTAGGAAAGTGTTGGAGTTCCCAAGAGTCAAGGCAAGGAGAAAAGGTTCCTTAAGATTGATTTCAACAAGGTCAAGGCTCATGAAACCTTCAAAGAAGTCCTCAAGTTGAGAGAAGAAAACTAGGGTTTCCCTCTTAGGGAAAACACCTAGGGAAAGAGATTTTATGGATGAAATTTAAGTGGGTTCCTACCAAAACTAGAGATCTCATATCCAAGACACTTTTCTTGATGTTTAGGCTCTCCAACCATCAAAAATCTCCTTCCCTAGAATTTTACACCAAGCCTTAGTTGACTAGTCTAACCTTAAAAGGACCAATTTTGAGAGAGAAGAAGAGTGGATAAATTTTGAGGGTGATCACCAAGTGATTGGACTATTTCCTTGTCCTATGGGTGTATGGAGTCTAGGATGCTTTATATAAGCTAAATTTGTTTCTATGGAGGTCGAAATTTGATGCCCTAGCTATCAAATTTTCAACATTTACACATTCATATGAAAAATGGAGTTTCATGGGAGAGCTACATGGATTACCACTAGGAATATTAATTACATGTTATGGTGATTTATGCATACAATATTCATCTAGATATTCTTCAATAAATAGATTTGAAACAAATTAGGGCTCACATTTTAACCTAGAGGCAATAATTCTCTGCATAATACATTCAAAAAATAGATACTCATCAATAAAATTCACTTACAAGGTAACATGAAATATATCCTTCCATTATACCAAGAATAGCTCCAAAAAATATCCAAACATTAGCTTCCAAACATCAAAGTGCATCTCACGATCTCCAATTTACCCACAAGAAACAATTGTGAGTTCTCTAAAGAGGTCCTAATTCACTAGTTTGATGATGTGAGATGAATTTCCATCTCATAAATATACATGAGTCCTCCTAGTTATATTTACAAGCCCCTAAAATTATAAAATAATGTGCAAGAAATCCTCTAGGTCACATGCTGACCTAGTAACCATTATGAACATAAGATAAATCTCCAACAATATGGTTGAAATATTTATGTCATGCATGCGTTGGATCTCCAAGGGATGATGTTGGGGCCCAATAGTGCCATATCAGGTGTAGAGGACCTCTAAAATCATGATGGATGGGTTGGCCCCTTTGTCTTGGTGAAAATCATCATATGAATCCTACATAGGGATTTGGGGGACAAAACTAGGCCTTGTGGGTCTCCAAGTGATAAAATCTATATCTCTACTCCAACATTGAGGGAACTAAAGATGGTGCTAGCCCTTCCATGTCTCAAGGTATGTGATAACCATCATTTGGTCCCTAGTTCAATTTCCTGACTCTCACGAAGTACTAGGATGATTGGTGGCATGCTGGTCCAAGTGCATCATCCTGTGGAAAAGTGTAGAAGTTGTGGGTGCTGAAGGTGCCCATGGCTATGAATGATGCTCTACAAATGTCTGAAGTCCCATGGTTCTCAATCCATCACCTGTGGGTGTAAATATGTCCCTCTAGAGGACTTGGAACCTCGTTAAGCTTCCAAGACCTATGAAACTATTTGTTAATTACACACAATATCTAGTATTGCATCTTTCATCATTGGGTACATTAATCATTACTGATCTAAGTGAACCAAGCTTGAAATAAATGGGCATAATAATACTTCATATGTGGCTTCTCTTCCAAAATTGGGGACTTAGTCACATAATGGTGTTACCTCCCAGGTAGGAGTGGCCAGTAGATGACCCCATTAGGTGATTCCAACCCCCAAAAGGGAAGTGACATGTACTGGGTGTTGGGAATCACGTCTGTTGTTAGACCAAAACCTGCAAGTGTTAGTCAATGATCACATCGCCAGAGATAAGGATCCATGAGAGGTAGTTAGTCCATCTCATGAAGCACACAAGGAGCACTGGTTTATCCAATGTCCAACAATATCCCCCCTAACACAAGTCTGGTGTGTATCGAATCCATGACCTATGCTCTGATACCACTCATTGGGGAATCATGATTGCCATTAGAATAGAACCCGTAGGTGTTAGTCAATGATCACATTGCCATAGATAAGGATCCCTGAGAGGTGGTTAGTCCATGTCGCGAAACACATGTGGAGCGCTAGATTATCCAATATCCAAAAATCTCCCCCCCACAACGCGAGTTAGGTGTGTATCGAGCTCATACCCTATGCTTTGATACCACTTTTTGGAAATCATGATTTCCATTAGACCAAAACCCACATGTGTTAGTCAACGACCATGTTGCCAGAGATAACGATCCATGAGAGTGATTAGTCCATTTCGTAAAACATGTGGGTAGCTTTGGTTTATCCAATGTCCAACATTCAGTCCTCCCTACAATCAATAGGTTTCATGTGAGTAATTATGAAACAATTTGGGGTAAGAACTCCATGTCCAAGTACCATGGTGAAAGGGACCAACTATGATGGAATACCTCAGCCTAGGTGTGTAGATGTTAGGAGGGAGTAATTATAGATACATGAGTTAAAAATGTCTTTGTTTTTCCATCCCTCTATATTGTCGTTTACTTTTTCTTGACTTTTCCTTGTATTATTGCTCATATCTTGAGGAACGAGAGCTTGCTTTTTATGACTTATAGCTGTGATTATCCCCTTTAGGATGGGGTAGTTAATTTACTATTAGGGGTTGCGACATGCAAGGGTTTCTTTTCTTTTATGAGATGGGGCATCATTGGCCCATAAACCTGGTGATAGCTAGATGATGGAGGTAGAGCTCATGCTTGGCTTTTGCCCATGTGCTAATTAATAAGTCCCAATTGTCATTGGCATTTTTTTTCTTGTGGCCATTATATGCTCTTTCCTTTTCTTAGATGCAAGAACCTCCTAGGGTGCATTTCAAAGCACTACCCCAGGTATGAGGATTTGTGTATGCCTAATCCTAATGAACCAATCGTTAGTTGACCTGAAGAAGGGAGGATGAATAAGGGCTCGTAATGTTTGGAGGGAAGGGATAAGTATGGAAAAGGGATAGATGAGACACAATATATCAATCATGGATTCCCAAGTAGTGCCCCTTCCTAAAGCCATGGGCCATTAGGGGTGGTCCCATTAGACTAGGATAGAAAATTAACCCCTCATTTAAGACGAGGGGTAGCAAGAGGTGACTGGGTAGTGCGCGAGCTTTACTAAACTCTGGGTAGCGTGCAAGCTTTACTAAATTGAGCACTTACATTATGTGACCACTTAACTGGAGGTTAAGCAAATAAAGCACAGTGCAACAATAGAAAACCTTGATATTAGAACTTACTTCTTGATCAAATTCGAAGATTATTGAACAACAGATCTGAAGCGGGTTTCTTCTCCTCAACCGAACATGCATGTGCAACTATGACCTCTCTCCACGGGTCTTCAAACGCCTTCGCCTTACAGTTCCAAGTTCTTTTGGATGACAGAAACTGTCCTCAGACAGGCGGCCCAGTAGGCTTCGATATTAATTCAAAGATCAAAATTACAAAGCTTGAAAGATTACAATACAAGATCAAGATCAAGAAGCACTCCGTCCAACCTTGTGGGCTTCCTTCCATTGATCTCTCTTTTATAACTTCCTAAAGGAATCTAAACCTATCTAAGATATGACACAAAGGGGAAATAATTGAGGGTCCTGTCGGCATTTCCTTTAACCGATGGTGTCTACTCAATCTTTCCAGTACAATAATTCTACCAGTATCCTTTCAGACTTCGGTCAGAATCATAATCATCGTCATCAGAAGACAGTTGTCTTTCAAAGGCCTTTTGCTCAAGCATCTTGAGGTAGTCGTATTCCATCATCTTTGAGTACTCTTTGTCCCAATTGATATCATGTGGATCCTGTGCATCTGCATATATGTCCTGAAAAGTAGATTCCTCAATTTTACCTTTTCCTTTGGCATCTGCTGATACTGTTTCGTTGTCATTTAGAGATGCTTTTGATGTTTGTCCTTGGTCTGGATTTACTTTTATTTTGTGGAGGTTCTGTTGTTGTGGGGTAAACATCACTTCTTGCTTTTCCCACTTGTTTAGAAAAGGTATTGGGTTGATATCAATATCTAGAAAGGAATCTTTAAAAACTTTCCTGAACGCGGGAGAAGGCTGAACTGCCAACTCAATACCATCTAGAAGCTCCCACTTAAAGATCTGAAACATGTTAGTGGAAGTTTCAATTTCATGTTGGACCCATAATCTACAATTTTCATTAATGTATGCTTTTAATTACCATCCCATTTCAAAAATAATTGAAGTACAGATTTTGTTTGACAACAGTAAACTAATAATATGAACTACATTATTATTCCAGTTTCCTGAAATAATGCTTATTGTGATTAGCGTTGTTTGATTAACCATGAATCTTAAAACTTTTGGTTCGCCTTGTAGTTCATCCAATTGCTGTAAAACTTGTCGCTTCTCTGTTAATTTCAACATCCCAAATTCTTTGAACCAAAGAGCCAGTTGTTTAATCCTTTCGATATTATTACTGGTCTTGATTTCTCCTGTTATCTCATGACAGAAAACCTGTGAAAAAGGATTTGGAGAAATACTTTCTCTTAATTGTAAACTCTGGTAATCCCAAGGAGATGAGAAAGTCCTTAGATATTGCAGGGTTCTCTGGACGCACTGAGATGTCCTAGTAGATGGCTTTTTCTTGCAGAATCCTTCTTTAATCTCCCAATCAACAAAATTTTCAAAAATTTCATATTGGGGAAAGGTGTCATTGGGAGCATAGTTTTCATCAAATCTTTGGAGAAAAGATGCTTCAAGTTCCTCAAAAATATTAGGAATTTTTAATGACAAAAGATATTTTTCTAAGTCTGCTTTAATTGGAATAGCTTCTAAATCCAACATTTGAGCTCCTGTATATATGCTTAGAGCAAAGTCTATTCCTCCAATTAGCTGATAATAATTTAATGCTTTGAGGATCCAAATCATATTGTCAGTGAATTGAGAAGACCATAGATCTGATTTTTTTTTGAAATAAATCTTTACCTTCATGTTGGGAAAATGGTATACCTTTACCGAATCAACATCTAGGCCTAAAGACATACCAATATTTTAGACTGCCATGCTTGGCATCTTCAAATCCATTGATTCCTCCTCAGACGCAGACCCACAATTTTCTTGATTTCTTCTGTCAAATGATTCGCATGGCTTTCAAGAAGCCTGAATCTGTCTACAAATGTGCTGAAATTATCATCTTGGGGGCCTTTTCCTGGTATTATGAAGAAATTTCCTGGTGCTGTGACAAAAGCTTTATTCATATCTCTAGTTAAAGAATCTGCTAAAAAATTAGAATTGCCTGGTATCCATTCAACATCAAAATCAAATTGTTGAAACCAAATCTGCCATGAGAGCAATCTTCCTCTAGCAAGCTGTCTTGAAATTTTGGCAGACAAGAAATACTTGAAGTTCATAGAATCAGTCCTTATAAGAAACTTTACTGGTGCCAGATATAGTTCAAATTTCTGTATCCCATTAAAAATTGCTAAAGTTTCTTTTTCAGCAATAAAATAATTCTTTTGACTAGGAGAGAATTCACCTGAGGCATATGCACAAAGTTTTTCTTCTTTCTTTCCTTCTTCATTCACTACAACAAAACCAGCGATTAGCGTCCCTTTTTACTTCTTTTTTTGCATCTAGAGCCCATTTTTGGTGCTATTTGCATCCATTTATCAAATATGGTGCAAAACTTGACACAAAATTTGCATCAAGTTTTGCACCAAATCTTACACCAAGTTTAGCACCAAGTATTGCAATAGGTTTTGCACCACATTTTGCACCAAATTTTATGCCAAGTTTTGTGTCATCCTTTACACCAGGTTTTGTTCCAGGTTTTGCATCAAGTTTGGCACCTAATTTTGTTTTACATACTTTTGCATCCTCATTTGCATCCACTTTTTGCACCTACACTTGCATCAACTTTTGCATCAACTTTCGCATCCTTTTTTGCATCCTTTTTTAAATCATTTTTTGCATCCATTTTTTCATCCATTTGTGCATCCCTTTTGCGCCAAGTTTTACATCGTGTTTTGTGTCTAGTTTTGCATAAAATTTTGCATCTACTTTTGTTGCATCCACTTTGCCCTCTTGTTTGGCATCCATATTTACATCCTCTTTTGCATCTATTATTGTACCCACTATTGCATCTAATATTTTTGTGCCACAATTAGCGCCTAGTTTGGCACCTCCTTTTGCACCCACTTTTGATTATAATTTTGCATCCACGTTTGCATCCTCATTTGCGTCTAGGTTTTCATCAACTACTACATCTATTTTTGCATCCCTTTTTGTATCCAATTTTGGACCGGGATTTGCATCGGGTTTTGTGTCTCGTTTTGCATCTACTTTTGCATCGACTTCTATTGCATCCACTTTTGCACACAATTTTGCATCCACTGTTGCACCCATTTTAAATTTCACTTTTTGCATCCCTTTTTACATCTTCATTTGCATCATACTTTGATTCTTTTTTTGCATCTATCATTACATCCACTTTTGTTATGCCACAATTTGCACCATGTTTTGCACTCACTGTTGTATCCACGTTTGCTTCCAATTTTGCATCCATGTTCACATCCTCTTTTGCATCAAATATTGCATCTATTTTTGCATCCACTTTTATGTCGGGTTTATGCATTGGGTTTTGCATCTCGTTTTGTATATACTTTTGCATCTACTTACATTATATCCATTTTTTGCATCCAATTTTGTTTTGCCTGTTGCATCAATGTTTGCTTCCACTTTTACATCCATTTTTGCATCTTATTTTGCATATTTTTTGTCTATTGTTACATCCACTTTTGTTGCACCATATCTTGCGCCTACCATTGCAACCACATTTGCTTCCACGTTTGCATCCCCTATTGCATCCACTTTTGTTTCATCCATTTTTGCATATACTTTTGTTTCCGTTGTTGCATCCACATTTGTTTCACCACAATTTGTGCCAAGTTTTACACCTACCATTAGACCCATGTTTGCTTCCACTTTTGCCTTCATGTTTGCATCCAAGTTTGCATTGACAACTGCATCTACTTTTGCATCCACTTTCATGTCAGGTTTTTCATGTTATTGTGCATCTACTTATGTTGTATCCACTTTTCATCCAATTTTACTTCTATTGTTGCCCCCATTTCTATGTTCGCTTTTGCATCCCTTTTCCAACACTCATCATATTTTCTGCATTGATGATATTCCTTATGGCATTGACAATTATGAACAATTGATGACAATGTCAATAATATTGACAATGATGAAAATGAAGATGATGGCGATGACATGAATTGTGATTATGATGATAAAGACGATAGAGGTTACAATGACAATGATGATGATGGCAATGATTATGATGATGACGATGCTAATGACGTTGGCGAATCTTCCCAATTTTAGATGTTGTCATTGTCATAATCATAAGCATTGTCTTTGGTGTCATGATCATCATTTTCATCTAGGTCATCATCAAAAACAATAATGGCATGAATGATGATGATGCATGATTACAACAATGTCGATAGAAATTACATTAATGATGATGATGGGGATGATAAAAATGACAATGACGATGATAATGGTGGTGATGATGATCATCATCGATCATCTGTCAAAAATAGAGTTGTTATTTCTCTTACGTATATCAATGTTTCCTAAACAACCCTTTTCTAGCACTGATCACATTTTTTGGGTTGATGATATTTCTTGCAACATCTACAATTATGAACAATTGCAAACAATGTCCATAATGATGATGATGATGGCATGAATGGTGATTATGATGATAATGTAATGATGGCAATAACAATGACAAGGATGATGGTGATGATGATGACAATGATTATGATAATGAGAATGACCTTACAATCTTATGGATTCGTGAACAATTACTAGTTTCAATACCATCTTCTGGATACGTATTACTATCATACTTTTTAAATTTTTTGTCTCTCTTGAGGTATCTTACTATAATGGTGTTGTCAACACTAGAAAGATATCTTGTTGTAATGGTGGTTCTAATGTTAACACTAGCAAAGTTTAGTAGGGAGGATGCTACTACAAGAGGAATTCCTTCTAAGTGACTATGGCATTCAAAATGAGGCTTTATGGGCTGCTTGTTAACACATGTTCTCATGCTCATATAAAATTAATGTGAAAAGTTGCTTTAATTGGTTCCCATGCATAATTGATATTCATAATGGGGTGGTATAAAATTGTAATGGGCATATCCGTTAGTTAGTTATGATGGGTCAACAACATTGAAACCATCCAAGTGACATTTCACCTTGGAACAATCGTCGCTCGTGCGAAAACACGAAGTTTATGTAAATGAAAGTTGTGATTGTAGTGGAATTAAAACCATCGAGAAATATCAAAGAAGACGCTGCCTACCAGTTTTGAAAGACAACCAAGGCATTGAACAACTATTTGCGTTAGGATGTAATGAGGGAATCGAAGGAAATTTGGCAGCCCTAAGTTTCCATTACTATTGCCAATCACACATTCAATAGTAACCATAAAAGGTAGCCACATATAAACAGAACCTCGAGGTGTTGACAGTCAGAATCTATTGTAATAGCTTTGACATATATATAGTTTTGTGTTTACATGAGAATGAAGTGGGCTTCATCCAGGGTTCGGCTCAATCCTCGTCCATTCCATGCAGTGGTGTTTAATTCGCCAAGCAAGAGAATATTACGTGAGTGTTCAGAGTTAAATCAACAGAAATCAAGGACGTGTGATTGTCAAATTATTGCTCCTCCCTTATGATTGAGCGCTTGATGCGATGGTCATTATCCTTGGGTGATACTTTTATTCCCCATTTTCTATTGAAAAAGTAGCGTTTTTCTGTTCGATTATGATAGGATTGGATGAACGCCGGTTTGGGTGGATGTAGACCCATGTTTTTTTGTGGTGATCTTCAAATGTCTTGAGGATAAGAAAAAAATCCTTGACCAAGGTCCATGGTTTTGGGGATGAGTTGGTCTTCTAGTGAAGCCATGGTTTCCCAACTTCAATCCTCTCACTATGTTGCCGATGACTACTCTAGTATGGGTAAGATTCCCAGTTTTCCCATTCACTTTACCCATCTAGATCTCTTAGAAAAAGTGGGAAATTTTATTGGAAGATTGATCCAGGTGGATTTTGTTGGCCACCTGCCAAGTCCACCTAGACCCCCACCATTGTTCCCCTTGACATTTTCAGTTTCCTTAATTATAGCGCAGTTTACTATTTTTAGCAGTTTTCGGGTCCTAAACTTCCGGAGCCGTTTTGAGGCCCTAAATGATGTTTTTTGGGAAATCTCGCTCTATGATTTTTTTGGTAAAAAATCATCTTTTGCGTTATAGTCCTCAGAAAGATCTTTCCAACGGGCTATCATGCGCGTAAAACGGAGATCGTATGCCAAAGTTACGACCCCGGGAAGTTGATGTACCAATTTACCCAAACGGGGCCCATAGTTTGGCGTTTCATCTTCTAGGGTTAGGTTTTGGAATGTTAAGGGTTTTCCATTGTTCTCAATAATAAATAGGCCTTCGAGCCTCATTGTAAAGACAGTTCGGAACAGTTCAGAGGCATGTAGCTGACACATCTCTTCTCAGAGATAAGCTACCATCGCCCTAGCTGGGTCATTTCTATTTGTAAGCATATTTCAGTATTCTCCATTAATGAAATGAAGTATTATTTCCGCTGCATCTCTGTTTTTATGGTTATCGCATCTCTGTATTTATGGTTATCTCTGTAATCTATTGCGTTCCTGCTTAAATCCGGATCAGTGGTATCAGAGCGGTCTGCTTTTTCTCTGTTTTTCTTTGCATGTCCCCAACGAGGTCGGGATATAAGGAGTTAGGGCTTGAGCTGGTCGAACCCTTGCAAGACCAGCCTCGCAAATCTCGACGGCCTCCCATGGCGGATAAGAAGAAAGACGAGGGAGCAGGAGATCCCATCAAAATCTTGCTCGAAGAAGCCCTCGAGCGACAACGGAACGCGATGATGGACAACTTTGCCCAAATCCTTCAGCGGCTACCCAAAGGCGACGCATCAGCTTCCAGCAGCTACTCTGGAAACGCCAAACCGTTTAAGGTACAAGTTAATTTTGAAATCCCCATCTTCGAGGGTCAAATAGACGCAGATGCCGTAGATAAATGGTTAAATCTGCTAGATGGGTATTTTTCTGTTCATGAATTTTCAAGTCGGGAAAAGATTGTTTTCGCTCTTCTCAAAGCAGCCCCCCACGTCAAGGACTGGTGGGAAACCTACTGCGAGAAGAAGGATGAAACTACAGGCTCGCTATTCTCAGCCGCACCCACCTGGAATTCATTCCGAGATGCCATCAAGGAGCAATACTACCCTGTTGGAAGCTATGAGGATGAATACATAAAGTGGACCATGCTGCGGCAGTGAAGGGATCAAGATGTGCCAGAGTTCACCAATCTTTTCCATACCCTTCGCACGAAGTTGGGTATCAAGGATTCGGAGCAGCATTTGATACTCAAATACCGCGGCTGCCTGCACAAGTACATCCAGGAAGAAATGGAATTCCTGAACATCTCATCGCTCGGCATAGCATACCGATATGCCGTCAAGATCGAGTAGAAGTTTAAACAAAAGAAGCGAGACTTTGGATCTACAAATCCAAAGCAATGGAAAGGTGCTCCTAAACCACAGAACAAGGGACAAAGCCAAGGCGGGGCAGCCCAAGACAACCCGCAAAAGCTACAAGCAAAGAACAGTGCCGCAAAGCTGAAAAAGGACACGGGAAAATGGTGTGAGTTCCATAAGAGCTCCACTCACAACACAAGTGAGTGTCGGGCCAAGCAGTCACTGATGGTTGAACTAAAGGTTTCAGAATCAGATGCATGTTCCGACTCTGAGTCAGAAACCGACAAGGGGAATGACAAAGGGAAGCAGATCATTGATGCGGATCCCAACGCCACTGTTGCTACTGCCAAGATCCAGAAAAATGAACCCGAAGATCCAGAGGAGGAGGAGCGTCTCTTCCACTCCCAGATGTGGGTAAGGGGCTCCCCACTACAGTTCATTGTCGATAGCGGGAGCCAAAAGAACCTCATTTCGGCAGAGGTCGTGAAGCGGTTGGGCTTACCGACCACAGCACATCCACAACCGTACACTATCGGGTGGCTGCACCAAGGACGGGATCTTCGCGTGAGCCAACAGTGTCGCCTTCCATACAACATCAAGCCCTTCATAGATGAGGTATTGTGTGACATTGCTCCGCTTGAAGTTTGTGATGTATTATTAGGACAACCATACTTGTGGAAGCGACATGTTGTGTATGAATCAAGGCCCCGTGCTGTTATTATTACTTTGGGAAATCAGTTGTACAGGATACCAGAGGTAGCACCGCCTGCTGCCATCTCTTTGATTACTGCAAAACAATGCAGTAAGCTCATTTCCAAAACTGGAAAATTTGTTTTCCTGATGATACGCCCTCAAGGAAAGAAGAAGACGGTGGCCACAACCTCCAGACAGGGCCCCTCTGCACGACAACTACAGATGGACAAGGTCGTGGAGGAGTACGAGGACATCTTCACCTCCCCCGTAGGGGTTCCTCTGCACTGTCAGGTCAAGCACTCCATCGATCTGACCCCAGGTGCACCCTTACCCAATGGACCAATTTATCGGCGCTCCGTTCTGGAGAACGATGAAATCAAGAGGCAGATTCAGGAGCTTCTGCAAAAAGGCCACATCCGTCCGAGTTCATCGCCTTGCGGGAGCCCAATTGTGTTGGTACAGAAGAAGGATGGGACTTGGAGACTCTGTATTGACTATCGAGCGCTGAACAAGATCACTGTCCGTAATAGGTACCCGATCCCGTGGATTGATGACCTCCTAGACCAACTAAAGGGGGCAAAATATTTCAGCAAGATTGATCTGAAGTCAGGATATCACCAGGTACCAATCGAACCCTCTGATGTGTGGAAGACTGCCTTCAAAGCCAAAGAGGGCCTTTTCGAATGGTTGGTTATGCCTTTCGGGTTGACAAATGCTCCTGCAACCTTCATGAGGCTAATGGATGACATCTTGCGGCCATACACCAACTCATTTGTAGTGGTATACTTGGATGACATTCTGATCTTCAGCCAGAGTTGGGAAGAGCACCTCCACCACATCCGACAGGTTCTCCAAACACTGCGGCAACACAAGCTATGTGCCAACTTGGAGAAATGCACTTTTGGCATGACCCAGGTTCAGTATCTGGGATACATTATTGATGAACAGGGGGTGCATGTGGATCCAGCCAAGATCAAAGTCATTCGGGATTGGCCACCTCCGACCACTTTGACAGAGCTCCGCAGCTTTCTAGGTCTTGCCAACTTCTACCGCAGGTTCGTGTTGGGGTTTTCTCATATCACTTGGCCTTTGAGTCAAGTCACCAAGGGCGGGGCGAAGGAAAAATTCTTTTGGTCTGAATCTCAACAGAAGGCATTCATAGAGTTGAAAGATCGCCTCTGCACAGCACCAGTGCTCGCTTTACCAGATTTACAACAACCTTTTGAGGTCGAGACAGATGCCTCTGACTATGCTATTGGGGCAGTCCTTACTCAACACGGGCATCCTGTGGCATATCACAGTGAAACACTTTCAGACACAGTCCGGAAGTATCCCACTTATGATAAAGAGATGTATTCCATTGTATAGGCCTGTCAGCAATGGAAGCATTACATTTTGGGGAAGGAAACGGTCATCCACACAGACCACCGACCCCTGCAGTTCATACAGACCCAAGGGAAATTGCAGAATGATCGCCATCAGAAGTGGTCCACATACCTGCAACAGTTCCATTTGAATATCAAGTATACGAAGGGTAGCACTAATAATGTTGCAGATTGCCTCAGTCGACCACCGATCATGGCGTTAACCACCGTCCTCAACTCTTGTGGGCACGAGACTTCTGATTGGCCACTGCTCTACAAAAGCGACCCGGAATTCAGCCACACATACCAGAACCTCTTGGAGGGTCAGCATGTTCCAGATTTTCACCTCCAGGACGACCTGTTATGCCACTTGGGTCACCTTTGTGTTCCTTCAAGCGAGCGTGCCAAGATGATTTGGGAAGCACACTATAGTCGAGTTGCTGGTCATTTCGGGGTCGAGAAAACAGTGGCAGTGCTGCAAAAGTATTTCTATTGGCCGAATCTTCGACAGGATGTTGGGAAGTACATCAGATCATGTACTGCCTGTGCCATTGCCAAACCGACCATCAAGAAGCAAGGCCTCTATACCCCACTGCCTACCCCTAGCCAACCTTGGGAATCCATCTCCATGGATTACATGTTTGGCCTTCCTTCCACTAAGCATGGAAATGACTGTGTTTTTGTAGTCGTCGACAGGTTCTCGAAGATGGCCATCATGGCGGCCTACAAGAAGAACATCATAGCAGAAGCCACTGCTAAACTCTTCTTTGAACGAGTTTGGGTGCACTTTGGGATCCCACAGTCTATCATCTCAGATCGGGACAGTCGGTTCCTCAGTACATTTTGGTCCAGTCTCTTGTCAATGCTGGACACCAAACTCACTAAGCCCACCGCCTTCCATCCTCAAACTGATGGCCAGACAGAGGTTGTCAATAGGATGATTGTACACATTCTGCGCATGTACAACTCAAAGCATCCACGCACATGGGACGAGAGCCTCCCCTATGTTCAGCATAGCTACAACCGAGCTCTTCACAGCTCCACTGGCCATAGCCCTTTTCAGGTGGGCTTGGGATTCCAGCCATTATGCCCCATTGATGTGGCCATGCCATTTGCAGCTACTCACGCAGATTCTGCTCATGTCCAGTCCGAAACAAACAAGGCGACCAGCTTCATTGAGCACATCCAACATATTCGCGAGCAGGTCCATGACATTCTGGAGAAATCAAATGCCAAGTTCAAGCAGCGACATGATCAACATCGAGTGCCACATAAGTTCCAGGTGGGTGACAAAGTCTGGTTGCATTTACAAAAGGAACGCCTTACTGGAGCCTATCGGAAACTGAGACCACTCCGATATGGTCCCTACACCATTACTAAGGCTGTGGGAGACAATGCATTTGAACTCAGCATTCCCCCATTCCTTGGCCTGCACCCAGTGTTCAATGTGGACCGCCTTCGGCCATACTTTCCACCATTGCTAGATACATCCGACATTGCAGAACAACTCACACCCACAGAATTAAATCCAGATTGCATGGAACAAGCTGCAACTGATCGAATCATGGACACATAGATCAATAATACTCGCCAACGGAATATTCAACTATATCGAGTTGTCAAAGCAGGCCAACTCCTTCACAATGGCAAGTGGCTCACCAGGGACCAAGTTCAACAAAAGTTTCCCCATCTCATGGAGGAACTCAACGCAATGGGGACCATTGCTTCCTAAGGGGGGAGGAATGATCCAGGTGGATATTGGTGGCCACCTGCCAAGTCCACCTAGACCCCCACCATTGTTCCTCTTGACATTTTCAGTTTCCTTAATTATAGCGCAGTTTACTATTTTTAGCAGTTTTCGGGTCCTAAACTTCCGGAGCCGTTTTGAGGCCCTAAACGATGTTTTTTTGGGAAATCTCGCTCCATGATATTTTAGAAAAAAATCGTCTTTTGTGTTATAGTCCTCAGAAAGATCTTTCCAACGGGCTATCATGCGCGTAAAACGGAGATCGTATGCCAAAGTTACGACCCCAAGAAGTTGATGTACCAATTTACCCAAACGGGGCCCATAGTTTGGCGTTTTCATCTTCTAGGGTTAGGTTTTGGAATGTTAAGGGCTTTCCATTGTTCTCAATAATAAATAGGCCTTCGAGCCTCATTGTAAAGACAGTTCGGAACAGTTCAGAGGCATGTAGCTGACACATCTCTTCTCAGAGATAAGCTACCATCGCCCTAGCTGGGTCATTTCTATTTGTAAGCATATTTCAGTATTCTCCAGTAATGAAATGAAGTATTATTTCCGCTGCATCTCTGTTTTTATGGTTATCGCATCTCTGTATTTATGGTTATCTCTGTAATCTATTGCGTTCCTGCTTAAATCCAAATCAAAGATTCGTCAAAGTAGACAGGGAAAGACTTTTGAAAGGCATTTTCACCTATGTTTGCATATGTGTTTAGGTAGATCCCAATGAAGTTTTGCGAGATAAAATTGAGCTCAAGTGGATGGGAATTGTGTATTCCCAACCCCTGGACTATGAAAATACAACTTTTCGATATAGGAATTACCAACAAGATAGACACCTTCAAACTGTCTGTCCCTTTCCAATAGGGGCTTCCTCCTTACAGTCATCTAAGAACTCTAGCTGCAGTTGGAGGGATCTTAAGGAAAGAGAGGGATCCAAAATGTAACACCCCTCCCTTGTGTGTCAAACTTTGCAAACCTAAGCTGAGAAAAGCTAGGTATGATGTGTAATATAAAAAGTAAATACATTATTAATAAATTAATCACTTGGAAAAGCGAGACACCAAGAGATGAGATTCTTGCCAAATCACATTGGTGAATGGGAAAGGATAATTCTTTCATGGTAAAGCTTCTCGATTTAATTCTAGATAAGTTGGATGGATTGGAGATAAATATCCATTGAGAAAAACATAAAAGTTGTGTGGGAGAGAAAGGCAATATTCTATGAGGAAAATCCTCATGGGAGAGAAAGGTGAGCTTTTATGAGATAAGCCTACGCAAATGGATAAAAAGATCCATAAAAGCGAGACACCGCTAATGGAAACCATATCATGAAATAAGGTATTAAATACCCATTGCATAGATCAATTGGAGGCGGTTGATCCATGGCAAGAACCTCGACTCGGTGGTGAACTGAAGAGTCATTTCTAGGTTGGGTAGCGGTGCTCTGTTTTCCAAGTGTCATTCTCTCTTTTGATCTAGTTTGACTCACTTGCGTGGATTGTTCTGTATGTTGGTTTCTTACCCTCTATGTTATAAATTCCTTAGCATATGAGAGAATTTTCTTGAGTTTTAAATGCACTGCATGTGGCGTTAATGAGATGATTTTATGGATGCTCGCATATGAACAATCATGGTTTGCAATCACATAAACATTGCCCCAGAATCGATCCACGAGCCACCAGATCTCTCTCTGCACGACTTCCAACAGTTCATCTGTGTTTCTTCGTGGTCAAAACGATTTCAGAAAAGGTATTTTTCTGCAAGAGAGTGCTAAAATTGCAAAGCGCCATTATTTTCTTGTCGCCATCATGAATCCTCTACGCCTTGTCCTAATGAAATTATTTATAGTTCTTGATTGGAAAAATTTGCCATATTTCAACTTTCTGGAAATATTTCATTAAATAAGCTACCGTATTATCTAAAATAAATCTGAAGAAAGAGGCCGTGCTCAAAACAATGTTTTAAGCAGCAAATTTCACAAGGGTTATTTCTGGTTCAGTTATTCTGAGCTTTCAATGGAAAATTTTGACTCTATTTTGGCTTACAGGCAAGATTTCATAAACTAAAGCTCTCTATAAATGGACTAGACAAGGTTGTGCTCAAAATTTTGTTTAAAAAATGGCAGAGTTTGGGAAGAAGTTCTTTAAGTTAATGGATCAGCATTCAGATGCATTTCAAGTGGTTTGATTGAATGATTTCTGTCTCAGTTCCGCACATTTAAAAGTTTTGGAGAATGGGAATTGATAATTCTGGTATTTGATGGTGCTCTATTCAAATTACACAGAAGAAGATAGAAAGCTAGGGCTCACAACCCCTACCTAAGAAATTCTGGTATTTGATGGTGTTCCCCCGACCAACCAATTGTTAGGCTCACAACCCGGCTAGGCAAGGTCAAGTTTAGGAACAACCTAGCTAGGCGAAGTGAGAGAGTACCGTAGTTAAGCGCTGCAGGGTCAAAGAGAGAAGGTGAAGGGTTGGATGCCTCACCGATCAATGGGCTAAAGTAGGGGTTGGGTGCTTTGTCAAGCCCCCCCCGCTTCTTATTCACCAGTGTCGTGTCGAGAGCAAGGAACATTCTGGCAAATTCAATATTAAGCATCAATCTGCGATGAAACAGGGGATTCCTCTATAATCGGCTATGGGCTTATCTAGAAGGGCACCTCCTGGCCTTATGACTGGCATCTACACCTCCTTCCTTCCATATGCTAAGGTCAATGGTGAAGTGGGTCTAATCTCTTGCTATGGAACTTCATGCATGGACAAGGAATCAATATCTACCTACTATGCCAAGGGGACTATTAGAAAGGTACTAAATAGGACTAAAGACTATTGGCTATTGGAATGGCTAAGTTATACTAGATCTAGATCTTTATCTCGGTAGAGAAGAGAGTAAAGAAGTGAAACGTAGAGATGCGAGTATCATATGTCTAGACGAGTATAATATGTATAGAGCTCGAAGAGAATGAAATTCTCTGAGAGCTAGCCATGGCTCAAAGAGCCTCTTTTTAGTTGTTGAATTTAGTGTCGACTACTTTCTCCTTTCCCTTATTTCCTCTCTCTTATTCTTTTTTCTTTTCTCCTTTCTCTTATTCCCCTGTCCTTTCCCCCCTCTCCCTACCCGTACCCCACTCTCGCCCGGACGACCCTCAAGCGTGCCTTCCCCTATCCTCGCCCTATGATCGCTTACCGCTTATCTTTTTTCTTGAACTCGTACCTTTGATGGCTCCTCCGGAGAGCGTTCCGTTCTCCTGCGGTGCCGCCCCTTACCTCTTTCAGAGTAAGATAGACTTCTTTCTTCAAACAAGTAACAGTTGTTCGAAAAAAAAGAACAACCAACAACACCCAAAGTACTCATACCGACTTTCTCTCCTACCGAACCGAAGCAAAGCGTAGGTAACCGACTTTCTTTCTCTCGATACGACAACCGAAGTGAAGCATAGGTAACCGACTTTCTTTCTCTCCTACCGAAGGTAACTACCAAAGGTAGGCATTCATCTACCGAAGGGAGGACGACAGTAACTGACTTTCTTTCTCTCGATACGACAACACAACTACAAAAGGTAGGCATTCTTTCCGGCATCTTTCCAACTCTTGCTCTTACCTCTCTTTCCAAAGGAAGGAAGGGGGTGTGGGGGGAAGGAAGGATCAGCTTCCTTCCCACCACCAATGAAGGAAGGGGGTTGTAAGGAAAATATTATTAGTGCCAAATGAAAATTTATGTTAGGGATGCTTTCACATAGTTAGTTTTGTAATTATTATAAACATCACATACATAACAACCACAAATAAAAAAAGTATGTAATATATAAGAACAAAACTAATGAAGTTGTTAGTACTAAAATGAGGCATATACTATCACATGTAATCTTAGATATACTTAGTGTGAAACACCATGACATCAATGTCTGAGCAAATTGTAAATGTGCAACAAGGGCTCAATAGGGGGCTAATATTTATCTGATAGTCACGTTCTTGGCTTTGTTGCTTCATTTGAAGGAAGGAGGACACTATTGAATTATTTCAATTACATGGTTCACACCTTCCAAGTATTAGTTAACTTGCCTAAAAAGGTTCCTAACACAAGTGATCAATGCAAATATCACCCATAGGCTACTTTTGTTCACAAAACTTAACTCTCCCACTTTATTTTTGTAAAGACCCACTAATTCAAGTGTAGCCATGGTAGTTGATGCACAACCTCATGTGCACCAAAAAACATCCCATAACCAACCTCCTCGAACCAAGCTTACCCTTCCACTCCTAACACCAAAATGTGCAACACTTATCATAGGGTCCAAGGGGTATTGTCCTTGGTGGCCTCTCATCACTATTGATAACTAGGGTTGAAATGTCACACCCCATGCTTGTGAAACATCTACATCATTTGGCACATTGAATTCCATCCATGCGCACCAAGTTCTAATATGCATGCATGCTTATCCTATATCTGCTTATATTTAGGAATGCCAACCATGACATAACCATTACAATATCTTTCTTCTTATTCTTCTTCTTCTTATTACTATAGAAAAAAAGGACCCTTTTGTTATTC
This sequence comes from Pinus tabuliformis, assembly GCA_031772625.1. Lineage (NCBI taxonomy): Eukaryota > Viridiplantae > Streptophyta > Pinopsida > Pinales > Pinaceae > Pinus > Pinus tabuliformis. The sequence continues at coordinate 772,843,715 of CM062817.1, read as the reverse complement.
ACGAGGAAGAAAAAAAGCACAAACATTGACAAAAAGATTGTAACTTCTGTCATTACAATGGGTTGCCAGAAGACAAGGCATCACGACCCAGAAGAAGAGAAAAAGAAGTTGTTGTAAAACCAGGGTTTTACATTTTTTTTTTTCTTCTGCAAATTATAAGACTGACTAGAAATGACAATAGCATGCAACCAAAAATTGTAGAAAGTGTATTATACAACCACGAAGAGGGCCCTACTATGAGAAAAATGAAGACAGTGACTAGAAATGACATTAGCCTGTAACCAAAAATTCCTGAAAGTGTATTATACAACCATGAAGAGGCCCCTGTCAAGAGAAAAAGAAAGACATTGTATTTGAGGCTAATTGAAAGCTGAATGTAGACTCACTTGAAATTTATAGTAAGCTAGTTGATAACTAATTGAAAATTTGACTTAAAGTTGATCCATATTAGTATATGGGCATCGAATGAGAACTTTGAACTGGGTTGCCAACTAATTCATCATAATATATGTAACCTGTCTCCAGACAAATAATTCTTTTTTAGAGAGAATCTACAGTTGTATTTAGCTCCCTATGGATGTGATGGAAATTGATTTCCTAGAAGTGGTTCTTTAACTCCACAATTTTGCTTTTCCAGGAGGATAAACTTATAACTTCCAACTATGCTTTATTGTCATTTTTTTTGGCTCCATTACAATATTTGTATGTCAACAACATGGCACACTACAACCAAGAAGATGAACAATTACATCATTAAGAGTTACAAAACCATCTTGCCATCGAATAACCAACATTAATTAAACAACCATTTAACAACATAATAGCAATTACACTATATATATATATATATATATATATATATATATATATATCACATTACACGTATAAATACCGCATTTCAATAGAAGTTAGATGAATTGCGCTAGTCCCAAAGTTTTGCTTTGACTTGAAATTAAACTCTTCTTCACTTTGTGATTTTTGTGTTATCCACTAGCATCGACCCATCTTAAATATAGATATAATATGAGCGGAGAGGGATCCAATTTCTTCATTGGCAATTATTTTTTATGAGCAAACATTATTTAAATGTTTTGTATTTTTTGTTTTTTAATTTTTTTTTTAAAATTTATTTTGGCCGACACTAGCAAAATTTCAACTTTGATGATGGACAAACATCGCTGTAACCATATTAGGCTGTAGAGTGAGCTTGGCATATTCATATTATTTTCATCCTCAACATTGAGGATTGTGTAAAGCTCAGTGGAAGATGCCCCTTGGAATGATGGACAAACATGGTTGTAACCATACTAGGCTGTAGAGTGAGCTTGGCATATTCATATTATTTTCATCCTCAACATCGAGGATTGTGTAAAGCTCAGTGGAAGATGCCCCTTAGAATAGTTTTGATGCCCCCAAAATGACTTCCATTCTCAACCCCTCCCCATGACATTTGAACTTAAGACCTCGTAACAACTAAACCCCATACAAACCAACTACCCTACAACTTATCATGGATCAACCACAACAATACTTATTATAATAATTTAAAACCAATATTTCATATTACTTTTCCATATTCATCTCATTTACAAACCCCTCAACCCCATCCCATTATTATTACAATAAACACAATAATATATCACCGAGGAAAAAGTTCAAATTTGCGAAAACAAAAAACTCACAACAACCTCTGGTCCCAACATGACAACATGAATGAAGTAGGCCTCTCATGTTGGAGATGATTTAGGGGTTATTCCATGGCCTTATCTCCCTTTGAAACCCCCCAACCATCCCTGTAATAATTTATTATATTATCTTTAACGATGCTACTTTTACTCTCAATCTTTAACAGCTACCGGCCTTCCCTCTTCAAAACCCTTATATAGAGTGTTTTCTCTCCATCGACCTCAAAAACCCTTATATAGAGTGTTTTCTCTCCGTCAACCTCTTTGCCCTTTGCCTTCGAAGCATTTTTTCACAGTTAAATCCTTTGTCCAAAATCCTCGGGGTTTCGCATTCGTGTCTGATATTGGGCGAGTTTCTGGCATATTTCGGATCCATCGATTTCATTCGAGCCCTCCCTCTGTGCACTATCTGGTATTGGGATGGCTGGAACTCAGGAGGATCCTGTTCTTACATGGGTAGTAGATGACGATTCGAGAGAGAACGAGGATGATGCCAGAAAGGAAGAGGACACTGGAGCTCAGGTTGCACCCATTGTTAAGCTTGAGGAGGTTACTGTCACCACGGGCGAAGAAGAGGAGGATGTCCTTCTTGACATGTAAATTTCTTAATCCATGGCTATTTCATGATTTTGTTTTGAAAGTTGTTTTCATGGCCTCTTCGGTGGCCCTTTTCCTGTGCACATAAATGGGACCTTGACTATAAGGAAGATGCATTTGGGCAGTTATTTACTTCTAATTTTTCTCCTTTTTAGTAAGATCTGTTTTTATCGGGTTCTCGATGTTTTGTTCGCCTGTTGATGATGATCGGAAACAAGATCCAAAGCCTAATTAATGAAAACAAGATCTTCCACAAACAGGCTACTGCACAATGTAAAACAACACGTGGAGCGACATTTGTCCCTAATCATGGGCTTATGTTGCTAGTGCAATGAAACCAACATCACCGATCCTTGCAAGAGCACATTCCATCCTTGAAATAATGAAAACGGTTTGCATCTCTCATGTAAATTTCTCGCATAGCAATCTTGGAGATGAGCTTGGTAACACTATGGCAGTTGCCACAGATGCGCAGGTTTTTTGTAATCCAAAGTGGGGTTCCAGGGTTGTGCTTATTAGCCCAAAAGCAAGGGCCAGCTTCTCACTATGAGTAGACAACATACTTTCCTTCACCTCCTCCTCCACATCATGTAGTACAAAATTTGTATCTGGAACATACCCCACTGCCTCCATCTTCCTTTCCAAAGTCTCCAGCATCTCATAAATTTCCTCTGATTGAGGGTGTGATCTGTCTCCCATGACAAATGCATGAACCATATTATTTACCTCAGTACAGCTGTAACCTGGAGTCTTTTTAACCGCTCTGTCCTTCATCATTGTTCTTACCCTTGCTACATCTTCCCATCTGCCAGCTGCAGCATAGATGTTTGCCAGCAGTACATAACATCCAGCATTTTTAGGTTCTAACTCGAAAAGTTGCTCTGCTGCATATTGCCACAGCTCAATATTGCAGTGAACTCTAAATGCTCCAAGCAAAGCACCCCACACACTCGCACCTGGTTCTAAAGGCATGGTTTTAATCAAGTCCCATGCCTCATGTAGATGCCCAGCTCGGCCAAGGAGATCAACCATGCATGCATAATGCACTACCCTGGGAACAATGCAATAATATTGAACCATAGAATTGAAATATTTTCTGCCCTCAAGCACCAGGCCTGAATGGCTGCATGCAGACAAAAGAGAAACAAAGGTGATGTGGTTTGGCAGTATGCCCGTCATCTGCATTTGGTGAAAAAGAGAAATTGCCTCCTCACCAAGACCATGCATTCCATAGGCAGCAATCATTGCACTCCATGATACCACATTTTTTTCACACATCTGGTCAAACAACTGGTGTGCAACCTCTAAAATGCCGCAGTTGGCATATGTGTCAATTAGGGCTGTGACTATAACAAGATTAGAGTTAAATCCACCTTTAATTATATAACCATGAATCAACTTACATTGTTTCTGCGATGCTAAATGCGCACATGCCAGGAGCACACTTACCAAAGTGACTGAGTTAGGTTTCACGTCTGCCAGTTGCATCTGATGAAATAGGGCTAAGGCATCAATATTGGGGAAATATACCAGCCTTAAGGCTCATTTTACCACAGTAATTCAAGAGCAGATTTGTAATCAATGACATGAGTGAGCAGTGAACTGATACAAGCACATTTACCACAGTAATCTAGGACAAATTGTTACCATGAATAGTATGTTATCAAGAGTGTAATCACCACAATTAGTCAGTGATGTAATGATGAATTTCCAGCAGTGAAAGGGCCAGAAGTTTGGTACATGACTGAGTTGAAGTAAACAGTTCTGAAGGGTAAAACGTTCTGACTTATGGGCCAAGTTCTGTTTTTTGAGAGACCAAGTTTATATCCGCATCAAGGCTTTATTTACTCCTGGCTGAGCGTACTCTTATTGAAGGGTCCAAATTTGAGTTTTCTCTTTGGTGTGAGGGACATATTACAGATTTGGAGGCTGCCTTGAAAACAAACAGGCCGTGATACCTCTGCCTGGGTGTGAGAGCTGATATCATCCTGTTACCTGTGCGTACATCTCCCTTATCAGTGCCAAACTATCTCAGATTTATTGGAGGAGTTCTGGACATGTTGTGGAAGAGAAAGACAGAGATTAGGAGGGTTTTCTTCCAATTTATACTCTGGAATTTTGCAAACAATATAAGACTGTCCACTGCCTTAAGAATTCATTGTGTATTTCAGGTTCTCTTTACCTCTTTTATTTTGTCTGTATGGCTGAATTAAATGTAAGGTCTGTGTCTTCTTAAATCTGATATCAGTCTCTTTCCTATCAGTTTTTATTGTAATTCTGGCCTAATATGTATATCAAAACAACATGTAGAATATCCTTTATTCAGAAAAGGGATCACTGCTACACCATAAGAAGAGCCACCATTCTATCAATATATTTCCCACTGATATGGACCAGGTTCCTCTTTGAGTCTTTCATTTCTGTGCACTGTACTCTTGCTCAATTAAGTACGTAATGTCACTATTCTGATGATATACATTTTTGAGTAATTTACATTGGGGTAAATGTGGTTTATATGGCTGTAATATCTTCATTTCAGCGAGTAAGTTGTGTTGGGTCCTGTGAAACATTGTACTTGAGCTGGAATGTGTTGACGAATATTAATTTGGTGCACTGAACTTGTTTAAAATGACTATGTGATGCTAATATTCTTGCTGATATACATTCTGGCCCAGAACTAATTTCTGTCGTCTCTTAAGGAGGCCACTTCATTAAAAAGGGGAATTTGTATGAGAACCAATTGGGTAGTCTCACATGCAACTACACTTAACTGGAGAATCACCTCCCATGCATTCATCTTAGCCTCCCCATAAGCTGAAATAGTAACTCCAATGGATATGGCCAACATATTGGCCTCGGGCTCACCTTTATAAGCTTCTTTCTTCAGGGAAACCACAATCAAATACACAGCAATGGGAATTAGAGCTTTCAGCATTTGAAATAATGATACTGAGAGGAAAACATAGGCAGAATTTGAAAACCAGAGACCCAAAGAATACACTTATCAATACTATGGGTTCAACGAGCTTGAAGACTCTTACAATAGCAACAGCCAGTGTTGAGTAGAAGCCCATGTGAATCATGGTGGGAATGATAACACTAAAGTTGTCAAGCAATGGCAACTCCAATGGATATGGCTAACATATTGGCCATGGCCTCACCTTTATAAGATTCTTTCTTCAGGGGAACTGCAATCGAATGCATATCAAATGGGCACAAGAGCTTTCAACATTTGAAATATCGATACTTTGAGAGACATGCACCAAGGGCTGCATCATTTAGGATTTGTACTCAGTTTAGGTGTCATATTCAAGGGGAAGTTGTTATGCTTTCCACCACTTCATAGATTGTTAGAGTGATGAAACAAAAGAGGCTCCCTCTTGAGGCTAGATTATGTCATTCACATCAGCTGTGTTTTTGATGTCCTAGCTCAGCCAGGTCTTGCCAAAACTCTGTTGAGGTTCAAAATTTATTATAAACTGAAATGTCTTCACAAGAATTGACCTCATAAAATGCCATAATCACAAGATATGCCATACATGGCTGTGATTATGGCTCGCAAGACCCTTAGACTTTGAACAATGAGGCTCACAACATCACTTACGATTATGCACTCTACAATTCTGTGACCAGCTGAATGTCAAGCAATTGAACCGTGATTTAAATCCTATTTTGTCAGCAATAAGTACTATACTTTGTCTTTATTTAGTGTAGAGAACCAAGCACTTATTCTGCTCATCTATAGAAGGGACAATGGTTGTTTGCCTATGAGGTATAAGGAAATCCTATCAGATGTTTTGTATTTTCGTATGGAATTGAATCATACTCCTGCACACTGTAACATTCATATATGTCAACCTGTAGAGGCTTTAATAACACCTGGTATTCTGGTTAGTGATTTTATTGGACCTCATGTGCATATCCTACATGCACAGGATGGACTATTCATATGTTACAGGGTATTATTCTTATTATTTAGGGTGCACATCTTTAGGTGCTCAAGAACGATTACTAAAACAGTCAGTTAATTCTGCATTTTAAAGGATGAAAAAGGAGGTTATAGGAGTCTAGTTTTGGTTCTCATCCACAATGTCACACTAGTCTGCCTGGGCATGGTTCTCATGGTTTAATAGTGACTTGAGGAGTCATAATACCACAGATCACTAAACACGAACAGCTAAGGTAGCCCAAGGACAATAGCCATCTTTACACATTAATTAACAGGTCTTGCATTAATTATCCTAGGGGGTTTTAATACTTCCAAATGCTTAAAAAACAGTTAACAGAGCATTCACATTACACATTCCAGCAATCTTTTCTATAAACCAACCAAATGCAGTCAGGAGAGCCCTCCTTTTAAACTATACAACCTTATTGTTAGTATGATCAACCTTATTTTAATATATAGTGTGACAAACCGTATGTGACAGGCAGGTGGAAAACTTTTCTCGCAATTGACTAAGTGACGTCCTGCGAGCCAGACTTGAGACGGAAACCCTCGTCAGAAGTATATGCTTGGCTCTTTTCCAAACAAATGAAGAGTCAATGAGGTTTTGTGTAATCACTTCTGGTATCGTATTGGGTTAACCCACCCCCTTTTTGATTCCAATAAGCAAAGGTGGTCACTATGGTAATCCGATTTCAATTTGTAGTTAGAAAATGAGGTCACAACTTTCCATATTTTTTGTTTTGTTTTGTCTTTTTACATCAAACAATAGTATATTTATTAGAACCATAGTCAACTAAACAAATAGGAAACAATTTATTTGACAGGTGGAAGAAGTGATAGGCTTAGAGCAATTGAATTGTAGGCCATGCTTCTTGACAAATTGATGAACAGATGTCTCCTTACTTGAGATTTAGGTTGGCACCATGGCACCATCCTGTCCATCATTATACACTAATCTTGTCATTACCTTCTTCACTGTGAATGACTGGCCTGTTCCCTGCAAATAGATCTGGGCATAGAGGAGCCAATCCAAGAACAGTAATCTCTAGCACAAGACAATATTAATGATCTAAATACCTAATCCTGAAGCTTGAGTTTGATTTTTCTCTACTGGTTCTGAATCTCTGATTGAGAATATCCCACTCGTCATTATCAAACCTTCTCCTTCATCATTGGCATCAGCTGCACTGCTAAGGTACTTTGGTTGGTTGTCATTGGACTTGAGAGCTTGAAGTTTCAAATGATTATAGTAACAGCCAGCCAGAAAAGCCAGTCCACACCCACTCAAGTTTATGACTGTAACCTTTTCATTTATTACAGACAGATTATGTTATGAGCAGCCAGTCCTTGACAAGACTAGCAACATTCATAGTCAAGGCTGAAGTCTTTCCTATCAGAAGAAACACTGCAAGATTAAGAGCCAAGGCACAAGCAGAAATGTCATGTAATCCAAATCAAAGGAAGAGACCCTGATTATCAGAAATGGGTATTCTACTAAGGCCCAGGGGGTGCTGAGAAAAACAAGGCAACAAGGAGCAACAAAGATGTGATGGGATTCAACTTAATCCCTTTTGATGTTCGTGGAATTTGTATGAGAACCAATTGGGTAGTCTCACATGCAACTGCACTTAACTGGAGAATCACCTCCCATGCATTCATCTTGGCCTCCCCATAAGCTGAAATAGTAACTCCAATGGATATGGCCAACATATTGGCCTCGGGCTCACCTTTATAAGCTTCTTTCTTCAGGGAAACCACAATCAAATACACAGCAATGGGAATTAGAGCTTTCAGCATTTGAAATAATGATACTGAGAGGAAAACATAGGCAGAATTTGAAAACCAGAGACCCAAATAATACACTTATCAATACTATGGGTTCAACAAGCTTGAAGACTCTTACAATAGCAACAGCCAGTGTTGAGTAGAAGCCCATGTGAATCATGGTGGGACTGATCACACTAAATTTGTCAAGCAATGGCAACTCCAATGGATATGGCTAACATATTAGCCATGGCCTCACCTTTATAAGATTCTTTCTTCAGGGGAACTGCAATCGAATGCATATCAAATGGGCACAAGAGCTTTCAACATTTGAAATATCGATACTTTGAGAGACATGCACCAAGGGCTGCATCATTTAGGATTTGTACTCAGTTTAGGTGTCATATTCAAGGGGAAGTTGTTATGCTTTCCACCACTTCATAGATTGTTAGAGTGATGAAACAAAAGAGGCTCCCTCTTGAGGCTAGATTATGTCATTCATATCAGCTGTGTTGTTGATGTCCTAGCTCAGCCAGGTCTTGCCAAAACTCTGTTGAGGTTCAAAATTTATTATAAACTGAAATGTCTTCACAAGAATTGACCTCATAAAATGCCATAATCACAGGATATGCCATACATGGCTGTGATTATGGCTCGCAAGACCCTTAGACTTTGAGCAATGACGCTCGCAACATCACTTATGATTATGCACTCTACAATTCTGTGACCAGCTGAATGTCAAGCAATTGAACCGCGATTTAAATCCTATTTTGTCAGCAATAAGTACTATACTTTGTCTTTATTTAGTGTAGAGAACCAAGCACTTATTCTGCTCATCTATAGAAGGGACAATGGTTGTTTGCCTATGAGGTATAAGGAAATCCTATCAGATGTTTTGTATTTTCGTATGGAATTGAATCATACTCCTGCACACTATAACATTCATATATATCAACCTGTAGAGGCTTTAATAACACTTGGTATTCTGGTTAGTGATTTTATTGGACCTCATGTGCATATCCTACATGCACATGATGGACTATTCATATGTTACAGGGTATTATTCTTATTATTTAGGGTGCACATCTTCAGGTGCTCAAGAATGATTACTAGAACAGTCAGTTAATTCTGCAATTTAAAGGATGAAAAAGGAGGTTATAGGAGTCTAGTTTTGGTTCTCATCCACAATGTCACACTAGTTTGCCTGGGCATGTTTCTCATGGTTTAATAGTGACTTGAGGAGTCATAATACCACATATCACTAAACACGAACAGCTAAGGTAGCCCAAGGACAATAGCCATCTTTACACATTAATTAACAGGTCTTACATTAATTATCCTATGGGGGTTTTAATACTTCCAAATGCTTAAAAAACAGTTAGCAGAGCATTCACATTACACATTCCAGCAATCTTTTCTATAAACCAACCAAATGCAGTCAGGAGAGCCCTCCTTTTAAACTATACAACCTTATTGTTAGTATGATCAACCTTATTTTAATATATAGTGTGACAAACCGTATGTGACAGGCAGGTGGAAAACTTTTCTCGCAATTGACTAAGCGACGTCCTGCGAGCCAGACTTGAGACGGAAACCCTCGTCAGAAGTATATGCTTGGCTCTTTTCCAAACAAATGAAGAGTCAATGAGGTTTTGTGTAATCACTTATGGTATCATATTGGGTTATTGTTAGAAGCGATAATTGGATTCGTATTCTCATCGAGTGAGTTGTTCTGCTTTCTCAATTTGAGAGGGTTTGTTTGGAGGGAAAAACGAAAGAGGACATACAAGAATAGTGAGGGGAAAGATGCAGAGGAAGAGGATTGAGAACATCGCCAGCAGGCAGGCTACATTTTCCAAACGTAGGTGGATTGCTGAAGAAAGCTTACGAGCTCTCGGTGCTCTGCACTGCAGAAGTTGAACTTGTGATTTTCTCCCCAGCAGGAAAGCTCTATGAACTGTTTTTTAGTGCAAATCCTACTATTTTGATTCTAATAATCATGGCTATGCAAACCTCATGAGATTCTTACTAATAACCCCGATGGTGCAAGCCCTAGTAAGTTTGATGTTGAAAAACTTAGTGTAAAACCTCCAAATCACTGGTTTTGTTGTAGTGCTTATTGGAGATTATATAAAAAATTTCACACCTTTTTTATGAGATATGGGAGGACATGTTAAAGATTGTTAATAAATATAAAATTTCCAAAATGATGCTAGTTACGTGTGATTCTTTTTTCATTGTTTGTGATTATGAAAAATGAAACTCAATGTTTTTTCATTAGTGCACACATATTTCATTATATAATTGCATATAGAAAAATCATTCCAGAGCCGATAACAATAAAAGTGAAGAATTTATGGTCCAACCTTATATTTAAGGGAGATGTTTAAGGATGACGTTTGAATTTTGTTTTTCATTTTAAGACATTTGGAGCAAATATTAGGAAGGACTTTGAGAAAGGATTGTCCTTGATTTTCGAAAATGGAGTTGTTCCTTTCCAGCCATATGCCCCAAGTGACCATCAAAGGGAGAGCTCATATGTTTTTTGGATGTTTTCTTTATAGCTCTTTTTTTACACATATCCATAGAGTCCCCATGCTATTGATGTGAATTACTTGTTCGTTTTTTTTTAACCAAAATTTTTACCCAAACAAGAAAAATTAAAAAAATGCCTCAAGATCAAAGACTGAAACAAAGACCTATTGACATACCTTTTAAAGTATGGAAAGAACTTGTAAAATCATATGAGAAGTTGGATGCACAAAGAAAAGCCGGCAATGAGAGCATTCAGGTATTGAATTTTTCATTAAACATTATTTAGAATGTATTAATACTTATAAGTATCTTAGACATGTATTTGTGTGAAAATAAATTGAATTGGTTTATGTTTAAGGACAAGGCATCCAAGGCGAGGTTAACCAAGACAAAAGTCACTCATCGTAGTGGCCAGAAAGGTTTAAAAGCACTGATAACAACCTTTGTAAGTATATTAAACATGTGATATTTTTTAATAAATTTTGTACTAGAAGAAAGTCATTGTTATCTAATTTCTCCCTATTTACTGATTGATAGGAACTAAAATATGGAAGACCTCCAAATCATTTGGAAAAGGAGGTGCTGCAGCAAAAGAGATGGGTTGAATTTGTTGTTTGGATGGACTCTATGGTATATAATCTTAGTTGGATTTCCAATATACTTTTAAACCATATTTTCATTTTATTTTTTAGTACTATTAGATATTATATCTTACCTCATTTTATGGTTAACATTGTATAACAAAAACATGCGTTGTGTTATGTAATTAATACTAACATGTAATATTGATTTTTTTTGTCAGAATGCTATAGGTAATGATTGCCAAGGCGATGATCCAAATTATGTTCAACATATATCAGGAGATGATGAGGATGAGGATGAGGATGATGGTGGTGAAGGAGGAGATGATGATGATAGTTGCGGTGTTGGTGATTATGTGGATCAGAGTAATGAGGATGGTCAAGATGATCATGAGGATGATCTTGGTGGTGGTAGCTAGGCATGCACATGCATTGTTTTTTATGAAGAAATTATTGTGTAGAATGACATTGCTATGTTTAGATGGGTGTTGTGAATTTACCCTATATCAATGAAACATTTTGATTTTGTAATCATACGATGAGTTTGATTTATGTATGTTGTTAATTTATCGTAGAATAATGATATTCATGAAATATTTTGATTTGTTAATCATATTTGAATTTTACTTGTTTTGATTAAAAATAATACTGATTTTATTAGTATTACGTTGCTATTTTATACATGTTTTGAAAATTGTTAATGACACATTGTTATTTTTTTTTATGGATGTTGTCAATTTCTCTTAAATTTCTTTACAAATGATTTTGAATTGTGATATCTGCTTTAATGATATTTAGAAACTATCATATATTTCACTATGAATCTATAAAGGGGGTCATATATGTAAAGAAAAATATACTCTATATAAGAAGTCAAATGCGGATGTAACCATGGATGCAAAATTGAAAGTAAAATTGGATGTTAAACTAGGAATTAATACAAAATGCAAACAATTGACATACAAAGTGTTTTAAATTAGAAGTGAAAAATTGTGCAATAGTTGACACAAAGAAGGGAACAAAACATGGCATACAAAAGGATATCAAATTGGGCAAAAACAAGGACACATAAATGGGCACCAAATTAGATGCAAAAAAAGACAACAACTAGATGTAAAATAAGATGCAAAGTTGAGCGTTAAAAAGAAGCAAAAAACGTTACAAATTAATATGACAAATGATGATGCAAATAATGGTGTAAATTTGGGATGCAAACTTGGGTGCAAAAAGGGAAAAAAAAAAGATGTAAGAAAAGACATAAAACAAGATGCAAAATGGGGCTGAAAAAAGGTGAAACCAAGGATGCCATATTGGATGTAAAAAATGATTCCTAATCACATGCAAATTTAGGCTCGAATTTAGACACAAAATTATATCCAAATGTGGACACAAAATGAGGCAAAAAAAATGCAAATTTGGATGGTGAAAACGATGTAAAACTAGACACCAAAAAAATGCAAAATTGGATGAAAAAGTCGGTGTAAATAATGGTGCAAAATTCGACACAAGTAGACACAAAAAAATGGTGCAAAAAGGGGCATAAAATAGCTTAAAATTGGATGCAAAACTTGGTGCAAAAACAAATACAAAAGTAGACGTAAAAAATGGCTCTAAATTGAATGTACCATTAGACACAAAATAAAATGCAAAGGTGGACACAACACATGACTCAACATAAGATGCAAATATAAATGCAAATTTGAATGCTCAAAATGATGTAACATTAGATGCAAGAGATGGTGTTAAAAATGATGCAAAATTGGATGAAACAAATGACGCAAAATATGGTGCAAAATGAGATGGGAAAAATGGAGACAAATCAAACGTAAATGTGGATGTAAAAAATGGTACAAAAAAAGATGCAAAAATGGGCACAAAAATGGATGCAAAATTTGGTGCTAAATCAAATTCAACACATGGTGCAAAGATAGGCACCAAAGCTGGTGCAAAAATAGAAGCAAAAACTAGTGTAAGACTAGGCGTAAGACTAGATGCAAAAACTGACACAAAATGGATGCATAAAAAGACGTTAAATTGGATTCAAAATACAGTGTAAACTTGATGCAAATGATGGTGCAAAAATGGAAGCAAAGAATGACACAAAATAGGAAGCAAAAGAGAATGAAAAATAGATGCAAAAAATGACACAAAACTAGAATCAAAACCTGTCATAAAATAAGATGCAAATCTTGGTTCAAAATTTGACGCAAAAAATGATGCATAGTTTGGTGTAAAAAATGATGCAAAATCTAGCGTGAAAAAGGATGCAAAATCAGGTGCAAAAAAGGACGCTTTAAAAATTGTACAATAGAGCCAGATTTAGCGCCAGGTTGCTCATCACAATTACAAAAAAAATGCACTAAAATCTGGCGCTAAATCTGGCGCAAATCGCTCATTTTGTTGTAGTGATTCTCCCTTTTCTAAAAAAGAATTGCCACCCAAAAACTATCAGAAGCATCAGTTTGTAAAATCAGAAGTCCGTCACCTGGTGGTTGTAATTTTGGAAGTTGCTGACATTCTAATTTAAGCTCTTTAATTGCTGCAGTAGCTTCTGCTGACCATCCTTCTCTGAGATGTTTTCTGATTGGGGCTGTTTTTCAGACAACCTGGGAATATATCTGTGAACATAATTTAAGACACCTAAAAATCTCTGAATTGTTTTAGTGTCTTTTAATTCATCTGGAAACTGAGACAGTTTAGTAAGAACATGGGGCTGCATTTGTATTTGTCCATTAATGACATTGATCCCCAAAAAGTCTATACTGTCTTGAAACAAAACCATTTTCTTTTCTGAAAGGACTATACCATGATTTTGAACTTCACTCAGAAAAATCTCTAAATGCTTGAGATGTGTTTCAAGATCTGGACTATGTACAAGAATATCATCTATATATGTTACAATAAAATCATACTTTCCAAAAATAAAATCCATTCTTCTTTGGAAGAATGCAGGGGCATTTTTTAGGCCGAAGGGTACCACCTTCCACTGGTAAAAACCTGCAGGGCATGTGAAGGCAGTTTTATGCCTATCTTCTTCTTGGATCTGTATCTGATAGTATCCAGACTTCATGTCAAACTTGCTGAATACTTTACTGTTTTGAATCTTTTGCATAATAGTTTCTGGTCTTGGAAAAGGGTAATGAAAACCCTGAGTGATAGCATTCAGAGGTTTGTAGTTAATTACCATTCTAGGCTTACCTCTGACTATTTCTGAATGGTTTCTAACCAGAAACGTTGAACAAGAGTAATGAGACATACTAGGTTCAATAAGATTCATACTTAGCAGCTCACTTATCTGTCTCTTGATTTCTTGTTCATCTGTGGGGGTGCATGGAATTAGTTTTCCTTTGACTCCATTATCATGTAGAGTCACTATTTCTTGCTTTGGGCTTTCTACTGTCCAGAATTGCTGAGGATTGTTTGAGCAACTTTCTAACAATTTATCATGCATAGAAATCTGCTCAGCGGACCAATTTTGATCAATGCATGCCTTTTGTTTGTTCTTTAACTCCATTCTTTTTTCATATAATTGTAAAACTTCTTGCCAATTATTGGAGTCTTTAAGAGGTTTTCTTGCTCCTACTTTCTTTTGACTATTTTCTTTTCGTGCCTCAGAATTTGCCATAGATAATCTAGGCACAACAATAGCCTTCTTTTTAAAATTGATTATCAGCTTATCTTCGCTGATAGTGACTGGGAGCACAGAGTTAATAAAAGACATTCCAAGCATTAAACTGACAAAGAAGCCCTTCCTAGTGACTGGTACATTCAGTATAAATCTTTAGCATCAACAGACACTCCAAGAAATAAAACAAGAAGAATGTCTGTAAGTGATGGTCATGTCCGCATATTACCTGATAGATCTTCAATACCCAGACCAATATTTATGCCACAAAAGCATGTTTTACCAGCCATTTCAGAGTCTGAGCAACCATCAACCAACGGTCGCAAGTCTTTTTCACGAAATGTATATAGTCATCCATCAAAAGAAACCACTGTATCTACTCCATCAGATCAGTTATATATTCCTGAAGAGAAGCCATTTCTTGCTGTAAATAAGATGTTCCGTACATATGTGTCTAATATCCCACCTGTAGAAGAATTCCAGTATGCCAATCATAGATACGTCAAAGGAGGAAAATGGCCACCAAAAACCAAGTTTTGTACTTCTTCATCTCAGTCAAGACAACCACCCACAAGAGCTGATTGTGCACCACTCTTAGAACATAATTCCCAGAATCCTACTGATCTTGACTAGGTCTATCAGATAGGGAATTATCTCACCACTTGGTGTGCACATGCTGAAGATGTCCTTGATGATTTAGGTCGGCAATCAGATTTGATTAATGCAAATCTTAGGCTGCTCTATGAAGAGCAACAGTCTGAGAAAGCCGAAAAGGAAGAGAGGAAGAGAAGAAGACAGAAGAAAAGGGTCAAAGAAATTCCTAAATTCAGATTTGACATGAGCACTCCCAATTATTGGGATAGAGAAGAAGAGGAGGAAGACACAGAAGAAGCAATAACTGCCACTAGTGCAGAAGAGTCAACCTCAAAAACCTCTAGAAAATTGACCAGGGCAAAGGAAGAAGCATACAAAGCCGAAAAACAATTTGCTTCTAAGAAAGAAATTATGACTCTTGATCAAGCAACTTCTAAATTCCCTTCCTTTATTTTACCTTCTATAAACAACCAGAATAAAGCTCATGTGTTGAAAGAAGTCTCTAAATACCCACGTGTAGAAGAAGATTTGTATGCTGCAAATTCTAGTGGGTATATTTTAGATCTTGACAATTCATCCAATCCAGGAGAATCAATCTGGATATGGACTGGTGCTCTGTATCAGATGCAGGTCACCACAAAATTAGATAATTTTTCTATAATGGTCCTAGCCAAAAAAGAATGGCCGACATTGTATATGATTGGTGGATGGGACCATCCGATGAGGAAAGAAGAGCAGTCATGGAAGCAGGACTGGCCACTTTAGAACTTTTGTTGAAAACACAATTTGTTCCAGAGCCAGTAGATGAGAAAAAACAGCTGATAATAGACTTAAGCCGTATGGAACTAAAATATTTAAAATATCTTGATCAGTTTGGTAAAGATTTCATGGCAAAAGTCTTTAAGGAAAATCTTTCTAATGACACTGCTAAAAAAATATCATTTTTGTCTAAACTTCCAGGTAATCTAGGAGATCTTATTATGAAAGATCTAGATGTACAGAATAAGAAAATAGATCAAATATATTGGGTTGATCTTCTTTTCAGGTGTACAGAAAAGGTTAAGTATTTGTGCTGGCAAAAGAAAGCACACGATATTACACCTAGTTCAAATGTCTGCAGAACAATGCTACCCTGGACACCCTTTAAAAAGAAGAAGAAAACAAAAAGGTATGGAAAATTTAGACCCAAAAGAGTCTCCAACCCAAGGAAGCCTTTCCGAAAATTCAAATTTTTGAAAAAGAGAAAGAAACCAAGAAATAACAATTGTTGTTTCATTTGCAAACAAGAAGGCCATTTTGCACGCAAATGTCCTAATAATTCCTCTTCTAAATTAAAAGCTTGTGTTGAGATCGAGGAATTCAAGGACGATTGGTCTTTAGTTGATTCAGAAGATGAAGTTTCTGATGTATATATCTTAACAGAAGCTTCAGAAGATGAAGATAATGGCCAAGCTACTGTACAAAAGATGAATATTTGTAATTATTGTTCTGATGATGATGTTTCTGAAGAATTGCATTATAGTGATCAGTCAGATGAAAGTGAGACAGAAGAAACTAAAGACACCACCGATGTTTTAGATGATGAGTCAGATTCTGAAAGCTTGCAACAAACAGGTAAGTAGCCGATCACAGTCTTGCCCGAATTAAATTCTTTCTGTCCTTATCAAAAGAATATTGTTGCTTCTACAAGTTTCAAAATTCCCGAAAATAATAGAATTGAAGAGCAAGCTCTATTAAAAAAGATCATTAAAACAAATAGTCTCATTTATATCCCAGTACAAGTCCAAGTCAGAAATGAATGGATAAATGTTGATGCATTCATAGACACTGGAGGATCAAATAATCTGGCTCGGCCATCTTTGTTTAAATCTCTTTGGAAGCCACTCCAAAACATTCTTGTGTCTGAAACAATTGGGGGATCTGTTCAATTGACACATTATGTTGATAACATCTCTTTGAAAGTTGGGGGGAATATTGTAAAAATTTCTGCTATTCAGCATTTTGATCCATCTGCCAGTTTAATGCTTGGAATGCCTTTTATTAACTCTGTGCTCCCAGTCACTATCAGCGAAGATAAGCTGATAATCAATTTAAAAAAGAAGGCTATTGCTGTGCCTAGATTATCTATGGCAAATTCTGAGGCACGAAAAGAAAATAGTCAAAAGAAAGTAGGAGCAAGAAAACCTCTTAAAGACTCCAATAATTGGCAAGAAATGGAGTTAAAGAACAAACAAAAGGCATGCATTGATCAAAATTGGTCCGCTGAGCAGATTTCTATGCATGATAAATTGTTAGAAAGTTGCTCAAACAATCCTCAGCAATTCTGGATAGTAGAAAGCCCAAAGCAAGAAATAGTGACTCTACATGATAATGGAGTCAAAGGAAAACTAATTCCATGCACCCCCATAGATGAACAAGAAATCAAGAGATAGATAAGTGAGCTGCTAAGTATGAATCTTATTGAACCTAGTATGTCTCATTACTCTTGTTCAGCGTTTCTAGTTAGAAACCATTCAGAAATAGTCAGAGGTAAGCCTAGAATGGTAATTAACTACAAACCTCTGAATGCTATCACTCAGGGTTTTCATTACCCTTTGCCGAGACCAGAAACTATTATGCAAAAGATTCAAAACAGTAAAGTATTCAACAAGTTTGACATGAAGTCTGGATACTATCAAATACATATCCAAGAAGAAGATAGGCATAAAACTGCCTTCACATGCCCTGCAGGTTTTTACTAGTGGAAGGTGGTACCCTTTGGCCTAAAAAATCCCCCTTCTTTCTTCCAAAGAAGAATGGATTTTTTATTTTTTGGAAAGTATGATTTTATTGTAACATATATAGATGATATTCTTGTACATAGTCCAGATCTTGAAACACATCTCAAGCATTTAGAGATTTTTTTGAGTGAAGTTCAAAATCATGGTATAGTCCTTTCAGAAAAGAAAATGGTTTTGTTTCAAGACAGTATAGACTTTTTGGGGATCAATGTCGTTAATGGACAAATACAAATGCAGCCCCATGTTCTTACTAAACTGTCTCAGTTTCCAGATGAATTAAAAGACACTAAAACAATTCAGAGATTTTTAGGTGTCTTAAATTATGTTCACAGATATATTCCCAGGTTGTCCGAAAAAACAGCCCCAATTAGAAAACATCTCAGAGAAGGATGGTCAGCAGAAGCTACTGCAGCAGTTAAAGAGCTTAAATCAGAATGTCAGCAACTTCCAAAATTACAACCACCAGGTGACGGACTTCTGATTTTACAAACTGATGCTTCTGATAGTTTTTGGGTAGCAGTTCTTTTTGAGAAAAGGGAGAATGAAGAAGGAAAGGAAGAAGAAAAACTTTGTGCATATGCCTCAGGTGAATTCTCTCCTAGTCAAAAGAATTATTTTATTGCTGAAAAAGAAACTTTAGCAATTTTTAATGGGATACAAAAATTTGAACTATATTTGGCACCAATAAAGTTTCTTATAAGGACTGATTCTATGAACTTCAAGTATTTCTTGTCTGCCAAAATTTCAAGACAGCTTGCTAGAGGAAGATTGCTCTCATGGTAGATTTGGTTTCAACAATTTGATTTTGATGTTGAATGGATACCAGGCAATTCTAATTTTTTAGCAGATTCGAAGATTGCTCTCATGGTAGATTTGGTTTCAACAATTTGATTTTGATGTTGAATGGATACCAGGCAATTCTAATTTTTTAGCAGATTCTTTAACTAGAGATATGAATAAAGCTTTTGTCACAACACCAGGAAATTTCTTCATAATACCAGGAAAAGGCCCC
Organism: Pinus tabuliformis; assembly: GCA_031772625.1. NCBI lineage: Eukaryota > Viridiplantae > Streptophyta > Pinopsida > Pinales > Pinaceae > Pinus > Pinus tabuliformis. Next base: position 772,824,593 of record CM062817.1, on the reverse strand, counting down.
AAGATGATAATTTCAACACATTTGTAGATAGATTCAGGCTTCTTGAAAGCCATGCGAATCATTTGACAGAAGAAATCAAGAAAATTGTGGGTTTGCGTTTGAGGAGGAATCAGTGGATTCGAAGATGCCAAGCATGGCAGTCTAAAAATGTTGGTATGTCTTTAGGCCTAGATGCTGATTTGGTAAAGGTATACCCTTTGCCCAACATGAAGGTAAAGATTTATTTCAAAAGTTTGTCAGATCTATGGTCTTCTCAATTCACTGACAATATGATTTGGATCCTCAAAGCATTAAATTATTATCAGCTAATTGGAGGAATAGACTTTGCTCTAAGCATATATACAGGAGCTCAAATGTTGGATTTAGAAGCTATTCCAATTAAAGCAGACTTAGAAAAATATATTTTTTCATTAAAAATTCCTGATATTTTTGAGGAACTTGAAGCATCTTTTCTCCAAAGATTTGATGAAAACTATGCTCCCAATGACACCTTTCCCCAATATGAAATTTTTGCTGATTGGGAGATTAAAGAAGGATTCTGCAAGAAAAAGCCATCTACTAGGACATCTCAGTGCGTCCAGAGAACCCTGCAATATCTAAGGACTTTCTCATCTCCTTGGGATTACCAGAGTTTACAATTAAGAGAAAGTATTTCTCCAAATCCTTTTTCACAGGTTTTCTATCATGAGATAACAGGAGAAATCAAGACCAGTAATAATATCGAAAGGATTAAACAGTTGGCTCTTTGGTTCAAAGAATTTGGGATGCTGAAATTAACAGAGAAGCGACAGGTTTTACAGCAATTGGATGAACTACAAGGCGAACCAAAAGTTTTAAGATTCATGGTTAATCAAACAACGCTAATCACAATAAGCATTATTTCAGGAAACTGGAATAATAATGTAGTTCATATTATTAGTTTACTGTTGTCAAACAAAATCTGTACTTCAATGATTTTTGAAATGGGATGGCAATCAAAAGCATACATTAATGAAAACTGTAGATTATGGGTCCAACATGCAATTGAAACTTCCACTAACATGTTTCAGATCTTTAAGTGGGAGCTTCTAGATGGTATTGAGTTGGTAGTTCAACCTTCTCCCGCGTTCAGGAAAGTTTTTAAAGATTCCTTTCTAGATATTGATATCAGCCCAGTACCTTTTCTAAACAAGTGGGAAAAGCAAGAAGTGATGTTTACCCCACAACAACAAAACCTCCACAAAATAAAAGTAAATCCAGACCAAGGACAAACATCAAAAGCATCTCTAAACGACAACGAAACAGTATCAACAGATGCCAAAGGAAAAGGTAAAATTGAGGAATCTACTTTTCAGGACATATATGCAGATGCACAGGATCTGCATGATATCAATTGGGACAAAGAGTACTCAAAGATGATGGAATACGACTACCTCAAGATGCTTGAGAAAAAGGCCTTTGAAAGACAACTGTCTTCTGATGATGATGATTATTATTTTGACCGAAAGGATACTGGTAGAATTATTGTATTGGAAAGATTGAGTAGACACCGTCGGTTAAAGGAAATGCCGACAGGACCCTCAATTATTTCCCCTTTGTGTCATATCTTAGATGGGTTTAGATTCCTTTAGGAATTTATAAAAGAGAGATCAATGGAAGGAAGCCCACAAGGTGGGATGGAGTGCTTCTTGATCTTGATCTTGTATTGTAATCTTTCAAGTTTTGTAATTTTGATCTTTGAATTAATATTGAAGCCAATTGGGCCGCCTGTCTGAGGACAATTTCTGTCATCCAAAAGAACTTGGAACTGTAAGGAGAAGGCGTTTGAAGACACGTGGAGAGAGGTCATAGTTGCACGCACATGTTTGGTTGAGGAGAAGAAACCCACTTCAGATCTGTTGTTCAATAATCTTCGAATTTGATCAAGAAGTAAGTTCTAATATCAAGGCTTTCTATTGTTGCGTTGTGCTTGCTTTGCTTAGCCTCCAGTTAAGTGGTCACATAATTTGTGTGCTCAGTTTAGTAAAGCTTGCACGCTACCTAGTCGCCTCTTGCTACCCAATCACCTCCAAATACCAACAAGCCTTAGCACTTGATTGCATAATAAATAAAATACCTTTTGATTAGAATCCTACCTTCCAACATGTGCTCTTAACAAATGGGTGAGGACACATATGACTAATGTAGATGGCAGAGATATGAATGGCATGTCACATCTGCCATAAAGTGGCTCTCAAGGGTTGTTGACTACCAACTAGAAGAGATTAATAAGAGAAAAATCTCTCTAAGGGGTCACCCACTTTTGGTAGGTAACATTTGGCTCCAAATGGGACATGAGCTCACAGTAGAGTGCATGATCCATTTTCTTGAACATGGGGGTTCATGAAAGCTCTAGTAATCTCCTAGGATCGTAGACCTATAATCTACACATAATAATACAAATATTTGGGAGCATGTGCACTGGGCGTACTATAATCACCCATGTTTTTGAGCAAAGAAATAATCCATACTAAAAAGTAAATGTATACTAAATGCAAGTCTAATCTACATGCAATCTAAGTTAGCATGAAAACATGATATGATGATATTAGCAATGCAAAAATAACATGCAATGAACCTACACTACCATGCATGCTAACATATTATGCAACGGCTAAGTATAGTCATACAACAAATGTAACTGACATATTAACAAATCAATATAATACACATTTTCCCTATGAATAGTAATGAAATTGGATAAGAAAATTTCACAATAATCCATGCAAGATCTATATACAAGTTCATAAGGGTGGGAGGTGGGATAACAATAGGACCACATTTTATGAAAATGATTCATGTATGTAAGGGAAAAAGGGGAATCATGCTCACACCATTGAGTGATTCCCTCAAGTTTGAATATAGAGAAGTGAACAACCAAACTCAAACACTCCTTCTCAAAAGTCTCCTTAGTGATGCAATGCTCCATTGTGTCCTTAGGGGCATGTTGGAACGGTGAGGAGATGGAGGATCACAACAAATAAGTTGCTTATTATATGTTTTCGCTGATGAGAGGAGTCCCAGTGGGAGAAGTTCACATATGACATGTATTATAAGGGTGGAGAACAAGATGATCAACTAGGATCTCCTTAAGAAAGACTCAATATTTGGCTCAAGCCTTCACCAGGAAGCAATCTGATTTCTATAAGAAGGCATAGAGATATATGCACAAGACCTAGGGTTTGATAGGTTAGGCAAGTGTTGGAGTTCCCAAGAGTCAAGGCAAGGAGAAAAGGTTCCTTGAGATTGATTTCAACAAGGTTAAGGCTCATGACACCTTAAAATAAGTCCTCAAGTTGAGAGAAGGAAATGAGGGTTTCCCTCTTAGGGAAAACACCTAGGGGTAATATATTCCATGCATGAAATTGAAGTGGATGACCACTAAAATGAGAGATCTCATAGCCAAGACACTCTTCTTGACGTTAATGGTCTCCATAGACCAAAAATATCCTTCCCTATAATTTTGCACCAAGCCTTAATTGACTAGTTTAGCCTTAAAATGACATATTTTGAGAGTGAAGAAAGGTGGATAAATTTTGAGGATTATCACCAAGTTACTGGACTATTGCCTTGCCATATTGGCGAATGGAGTCTAGGATGCCTTAGATAAGCCAAATTTGTTTCTAAGGAGGTTGAAATTTGATGCCTAAGCTATCAAATTTTCAAAATTTACACATTTAATGGAAAGATGGAGTTTCATGGGAAAGCTACTAGGAGTTCACCACTAGGAACATTCATTATGTGTTATGATGAGTTATGCATACAATATTCGTTTAGATATTCTTCAATGAATTGATTTACAATAAATTAGGGCACACAATTTAACCTAGAATGAATAATTCTATGCATAAGACGTTCAAGAAATAGATACTCAATGATAAAATTTAATCACAAGGTAACATGCAATATATGCTTCCATTATACCAAGAATAGCTCCAAAGAATATCCAAATATCAGCTTCCAAACATCAAAGTGCATCTCACGATCTCCAATTTACCCATAAGAAACAAGTGCAAGTTCTCTAAAGAGGTATGAATTCTCCTATTTGATGACGTGAGATGAAATGGCATCTCATATGTATTTATGAGTCCTCCTAGGTTTAATTTTTTTTTTTTTTTTACTAGAGGAATCGGCAACATCGATGGTATCGTACTCGCGTTACACGGGGTCGAATCCCATCGGCTACCTCTATAACCTCTAGGAGGGTCCGCCCAGGCCGCCTTGAACGTCCCTCGGGTTTTCTTGGGGTTTGAACTCGTGACCTGCATAGCTGCACGAACGACTTAACAAATCGTTCGCTTGCCACTAAACCAAACCCCCACGGCCCCTCCTAGGTTTAATTTTACCCACAAGCCCCTAAAATTATAAAATAATGTGCAATAAATTCTCTGGGTCACAAGTCGACTTAGTAACCAATGTGCACATAAGATAAATCTCCAACAAAAGGGTTAAAATGTTGATTTCATGCATGCATTGGCTATCCAAGGGTTGATATTGAGGCCTAATAGTGCTATGTAAGGTGTAGAGGGCCTCTAAAATCATGATGGAGGGGTTGGCCCCTTATTTTTAGCAAAAATCATCCCGGTCCTTCAGATGTGTGTTTGGGGCACAAAACTGGGTCTCATGGGTCTCCAAGTGATAGAATCTTTGTCTCTACTCCAACGTTGAGGGAACTCAATATGGTGATAGACCTCCCATGTATCAAGGTATGATACAAACCTCATTTGCACCCTAGGTCAATTTCTTGACCCTCATGAAGTGCTAGGCCGGCTGGGGCATGCAAGTTCAGGTGCATCATCCGATGGAAAAGTGTAGAATCTATGGGTGTTGAAGGTTCCTATGGCTATGAATGATGCTATACAAATGTCCAAAGTCCCATGGCTCTCCATGCATCATCTGTGGGTGTTAATGTGTCCCTCTATAGGACCTATATTCCATTTAAGTTTCCAAAAACTATAGATGTAACCACCTGCCAATTACACACAATATCCAGTGCTGCAAATTTCATCACCGGTTACCTTAATCAGTAGTGTATCTAAGTGAACCAAGCTTGAATGAAATGGGCATAATAATACTTCATATGTGGTTTCTCTTCCAAAATTAGAGCATTATTCACGTAATAGCGTTACCTCCATAGGTAGGAGTGGCTAATGAAGGGCCCTATTAGGTGTTTCCAATCCCCAAAGGGAAGTGACATGTCCTCAATTTTGTCAACGATAGGTGCCATGTGAATAATGATGGAACAAAGGGTGGTAAGGACTCCATAGCCAAGTGCCATGGTCAAAGGGACCAAATATGATGTAATACCTCATCTTGGGTGTATAGATGTGAGGATGGACTAACCGTGGATACATGAGTTACCTAGAACTTTGTTTTTCCACCCCTCTATATAACCTTTCACTTATTCTTGAATTTTCCTTGTATTACTGTTCATAGCTTAAGGAACGAGAGCTTGCTCTATATGATGTATAGCAGTGATTACCCCCTTTAAGATGGGGCAGTTCATTTCCCATCAGGGGTTGGGATATGCAAGGGTTCCTTGTCTTCTATGAGATGGGGCAACAATGGCCTAAGAACCAAGTGATGGCAAGATGATGTAGGTAGAGCTTATGCTTAGATTTTTCTTTTGTCTTTCTTGTGGCCATTATATGCTCTTTCTTTTTATTTTAGCTGCAACAACCTCCTAGGGTGCATTTTCGAGCCCCACCCAAGGTATGAGGATGTGTGGATGCCAAATCCCAATGAACAATGGTTTGATGACCCAAAGAAGGGAGATGGAATAAGGGCTCGTAATGTATGGACGGAAGTGATAAGTGTGGAAAAGGGATAGATGGGACACACTATCTCAATAGTGGATTCCCATGTAGTTCCCATTCCTAAAGCCATGGGCCATTAGGGGTGGTCCCACTGGACTAGGATAAAAAATTAACTCCCCATTTAAAGTTAGGGAACAATACTATGTCCAAGACCTTTATTTCTTCCTATTCGCTCCATAATCCATGTTAAAATTCCCATATATCACCAAGAACCAACCCCCGATTGCATTATAAATAAAGTACCTTTTGATCAAAAGCCTACCTTCTAACATGTGCTCTTGACAAATGGGTGAGGAAGGATATGATTGATGGAGATGGAAAAGATATGAATGACACATCACGTTGGCTACAAAGTGGCTCTCAAGGGTTGCTGGTTGTTGTCTAGAAGAGATGAATAGGATAAAAGTTTCTCCAAGGGGTCACGCACTTTTGGTGGGCAACATGTAGCACACGAATGTGTTGAATGCGGGGTAATGAAAAGTTTCCACACACTGCACACATAGAAAAATGTGTAAGTACTAGAATTGTGGGGTGTGGTATATAATGCAAAATGATGATGAAAGTTCATAGAAATAAATCAAAAATTCAAAGCATAGATGATCTGGACTTATGCAGTAACGCAACAGAATACAGACATAAACATAAACATAGAGATGCAGTAGAAAAAAATCTTCATTTCATTAATATCAAGGAACTAAAAGATGCTTACAAATAGAATGGAAATAAACTAGCTTGGGTGATGGAAGCTTATCTCTAAGAAGGGATCTGGTGGCTACATGCCTCTAAACTATGTTCCAATGAGGCTCAAGGGCTTTTTTATTATTGAACAACAAAGGGAAACCCTAAACAACAAAAACCATAACCTTAGGAGATAAAACACCATGAGTTTATGGGCCCCATTGGGGTTAGTTGGGCAACAAACTTCCTAGGCTTGTAACTTGGTCATATGATCTAAGATTGTCGCATAAGATACCTATTTAGAAAGATCTCTCTAAGTACTATAGGATTCACAATAGGCCCTTGTTTGATGTGGACCTCAAAAAAATGTCGTTTAGGTGGTCAAAACAACTTCAGAAGTTCAGGACCCGAAAAACTACTAAAAATAGTAAATGTTGTTATAATCAAGGAAACTGATGAAACTGACTAGAGATCTAGGTGGAATAGGTGGGTGGCCACCAATATCTACCTGGATCAGTCCTTTCCCTTTAGGAAGCAATGGTACCCATTATGTGTAGAGCCTCCCTAAGGTGAGGAAATTTTTGTTGAACCTGGTCCCTAGTGAGCTACTTGCCCTGGTGAAGGAGTTAGCCTGTTTTGACAAATTGATATAGATGGATCCTCTGCTAGCGAGTGTTCTTGATCTGTGTGTCCATGATCCTATCAATTGTGGCCTATTCAATACAACTTGGGTTGAGCTCTGTTGGTGTCAGCTGTTCAACAATGTCATATGTGTCCAACAATGGGGGAAAGTATGGCCGCAACCGATCCACATTGAATATTGGGTGTAAGACAAGGAGCGGTGAAATGTTGAGCTCGAAGGAATTGTCCCCTAAAGCCTTAGCAATGGTGTAAGGTCCATATCAGAGTGGGTGAATCTTGCAGTGGGGCCTAACAAGGCACGCGTTCTGCAAATGTAACCAGACTTTGTCACCCACCTGGAACTTGTGTGGCACCTGATGTTAGTCATGACGCTGCTTGTACTTAGAATTTGCTTTGTCTAATATGTTATGAACCTGCTGGTGGATGTGCTAAATGTGTTCAATGACATTGTCATCCCTGTCAGCTTCGGACTAGACATGAGTTGAATCTTCCTGAGGAGCTGCAAATGGTATGGCAATATCAATGGGACATAGTGGTTGGAATCCTAGTCCCACCTAAAAGGGGTTGTGGCTAATTGAGCTGTGGAGAGCCCTGTTGTAGCTGTGTTGGACATAGGGGAGGCTCTCATCCCATGTGAATGGGTGCTTTGAGTTGTACATGTGAAGGATGTGCACGATCATCCCATTGACGACCTCTGTTTGGCCATGAGTTTGGGGGTGAAAGGTCGTGGACTTAGTGAGCTTGGTATCCAACAACAAACAAAGGCTTAACCATAATGCACTTAGGAAGTTAAGAACCTACTGTCCTGATCTAAGATAATGGAATGTGGGACCCAAAAGTGTACCCATAATCATTCAAAGAAGAGTTTGGAAATGGGTTTTGCTGTGATACTCTTCTTGCAGGTTGCGTCGATGACCACAAAAACACATTTGTTTCCATGCTTAGTAGAAGGAAGGATCGATATATAATCCATGGATATAGATTCTCATGGCTGGATAGGAGTAGGCAAAGGAGTATACAAGCCTTTCTTCTTGATTGTAGGTTTGGCAATGGCGCAGGTAGTGCAATATCTAATGTATTTCCCAATAGCTTGTGGAAGGTGTGGCCAAAAAAAATACTTCCGCAACACTGCCAATGTTTTATGTACCCCAAAATGTCTAGCTACCCAACTATAGTGCGCCTCCCAAATCATCGTGGCACGCTTGCTTGAAGGAACACAGAGGTGTCATAGGTGGCGTAACAGTGTGTCCTACAGGTGAAAGCCTAGAACTTCCTTACCTTCTAGGAGAATCTTGTATGTGGTGCCAAATTCAGGATCACTCTCTAAATATGTGGCCATCTTGAAGTCTCGTTTCCACAAGAGTCGAGCATAGTGGTCAGTTCCATAACTAGCGGTTGGATGAGGCATTCTGCAACATTATTGATGTTGCCTTTCTTGTACTTAATGCTTAAACGGAACTATTGTAGATATGTCGAAAATTTCTGTTGGTGATCATTCTGCAACTTCCTTTGTGTTTATATGAACTGCGAGGGTCGATGATCTGTGTCGATGACCGTTTCCTTCCCTATAATGTAATGCTTCCATTGTCTACATGCATGTATGATGGAATACATCTCCTTGTCATATGTGGGATACTTTCAATCTATATATGAAAGCGTCTCAGTATGATATGCCACCGGATTCCCCTGCCGGGTAAGAATTACACTAGTAGCATAATCGAAGGCATCTATCTCAATTTCAAATGGTTGTTGCATGTCTAGTAATGCGAACACTGGTGAAGAGTAGAGGTAATGCTTCAACTTGCCAAACACTTTTTTTTTGGATTCAGACCAAAAGAACTTTGCTTTCGCTCCGCCCTTGGTGACTTGACTCAAAAGCCAAGTGATATGAGAGAATCCCAACATGAACCTGTGATAGAAATTGGTAAGACCCAGAAAGCTACGGAGCTCTATTAGAGTGGTTGGGGCTAGCCAATCCTGAATAGCTTGTTTCTTGACTGGGTCCACATGCACACCCCTATAATTAATGATGTACCCTAGATATTGAACCTGGGCCATACCAAAAATGCATTTCTCCAAATTGGCACACAAATTGTGTTGCTGCAAGGTTTGGAGGACCTAGCGAATATGGTGTATATGCTCTTGCCAACTCTGGCTAAAGATTTGGATGTCATCTAGGTACACTACCACAAATGATTTGGTGAAGGGTCACAAGATGTCATCTATTATCCGCATGAAGGTTTCCGGGTCATTCATTAACCCGAAAGGCATGACCAACCATTAAAAAAGGCCCTCCTTGGATTTGAAGGCAGTCTTCCACACATCAGAGGGTTCGATTGGTACATGGTGATAATCAAAGTTCAAGTCAATCTTGCTAAAATATTTGGTCCCCTTGAGTTGGTCCAGAAGGTCATCAATCTGTGGGATTAGATACCTATTTTGGACAATGATCTTATTCAGTGCCTGATAGTCAATACAAAGCTCCTTGTTCCATCCTTCTTCTGCTCCAACGTGATCGAGCCTCCACAGGGTGATGAAATTGGCTTGATGTGCCCTTTTTGCGATGACTCCTGCTGCCTCTTGATTTCATCGTTATTCATAACAAAGTGTTGGAAGATTGGTCCATTGGGTAGCGGTGAGTCGGTTCATTGTTTGCTGGTTGAGGCAAAGCAATTTAGGTATATGTATATATGTATATAGATGTAAATACCACAAAGCACTGTGTTATAAAGCTCCAATAAGAGGTATGGGTGTCATGTTGTTATGTTTGTCAAGTTGGTTTTCTTTTTAGTGGGCTGTTCATTGTAAATATTGCAACAAGATAAGTTATAAAGCTCCATGGGCAGTATGTTTTGGCTTCTCAACGGTTTTTATGGTTGTAGGTGTCATAAACACCAAGTAAAGTGTTACCCTAAAGGGGGAGGGTTCTGTAACAACCCCATGTTAAATCCCATGTAATAAAGTTAATAAAGGAAAAATAATACCAAGTTCATCGAACACTTATTCCAAGTTGAATGTTGGGAAAAACATCCTAGTGGCTGTTCATTTGGTTTATTATGGCTAAAGGAAATTGGCAAAGGCAATCACAAAGACTTTGGAAAGGCAAGAGGAATTAATTGGCATTTTAATTATGGGAATAACGGAAAATAGGAGAAAAGGAAGGTGAAAGGTCATAGGTTGCATGTGAGGAGGAAAATGAAGGAAAATAATGGAAAATGAAGAAAAGAGAGGCCTCATTAATACAAAGGATTTTGAGGATCAATTCACAAACTTTTGTTAGTTTAGTTTTGGAGTTCTCTCTATTCTCTCATACTCTTGCAAACTTAGAGCATTCATGGAGAACTCTAGCATTGGAGAAAGGAAGGAAAAGAAAGGACAAGAAAGAAAAGGGAAGCAAATGTCAAGCAAGGAATAATTGGATCAAGGGCTACAATGAGATTACTTGTAGGTATCAAGTTGCATGTATGATTTCCTTGCTAGTTTTGGCATGCATGGCACATACATGTGTGTATTTGGCTATCTTGCTATCATTAGTAAGGGTTTTTCTAGGTGTGACAGTGGTTTCTAGCCTTGAATTTCCATTTGTGGATAGCCATGGTGTGATGGGGTTCTTTTACTTGGTTGAGCTAGATTGCCGGATGGTTTTGAAACTGAGTGGGGTGGTCTCAGGAAAATTATCAAAGGCATAGGAATCCCTTGACTAGTAATGGTAGGATACACGATTTAGAGTGAGGGAAGAGATGGGAAAATTCCTCGCGGTTTAGGTGGAGAGATTCAAAGGAATCCATTCTTGTTTAGGGCCTAGTGATCCCTTGACCGATATATGGTGGGATTGCGGTAAAGCCTGCAGTTTATGTTTCTTTGTTTGGGCGTATGAATCCCTTGACCAGTATATGGTGGGATACACAACAAAGCCTTGTTATATAGATGAGGGTTTTCTGCCTAGGAATCCTTGTACTAGTGATGGAGGGATACACAGTAAAGCTTAAGGAAGCCCTGGTTTGTTTTGTTGTGAGTTCCACATTCATGCTTGGAATATGGCACAGGGGTGATTGGCTGAAAGAAAGAATTGGTTGAACCCAATCTATCGTCAGGTGGTAAGTGGAAGTCCCATGCTTTGTTGGATTTTGCATATGTTAATAAAATCTCTTTTCCTGTTGTATTTCATGAGTAAATGTGCTTTTTATTATGTGGCTTTGATGGTTGTTCTATCATTGTTATTATGTTGGTTATATGCTGGTTATAAGCATGGTTTTATGACAAACTTTGGCTATGGATCTCCTCATGGTTTTTTAGTAAATGAATTGTTAATGAATGTATGACTTAATAGGTGATAATGCAACTACTATGAGAGGGCATTAGACCTTCTTGATGAATCTCAGATAAGTATGAGGTCCCTATGTTCAAATGTGTTTATATGACCTGTACATTACATGTTCATGATGTGTTTGACAAAATGTCTGTCATGGTTTGGATGAGTTAGGTCAGGTCCTTGTTCAATTTTTTCATTATTGGCCTTCTATTCTTGTTATTTATTATTTTTGAGAATTTCATCAAGTTCTATGCAGAGGCTTGAGTCTCAGCCTTGAAAAAGTGGCCCAGATTTCTGGGTCACCGCCACAAAACTACATAAAAAATGCTACAGTCGCATGGAGGCATTGGTGTGGGAGTGACTATAGGCTTCTAGTCCCATGGGGGGCTTGTCATGGGAGCAACTAGAGGCTTCTAGTCCCATGGGGGGCTTGTCATGGGAGCGACTGTGGTCTAGTTCAATCAAAAGGCAAGTTAACTTAGGGGTTGGGCACCTGGAGTGGTTTGTTAGCTTCCGGGTTTCCTGTAGCTCATGAGGAAGGTCATTTTGGTTTTGGTTTGTTGATTCCACTTCCTTAACTATACTTCGGGAGTTGAATCATATCATAGTAACTCTTCGTCATGTGTTTACCCCAGTGACTCAAATATCTTGGGTAAACGTGGGAGGAGGGTGTTACACTAGATATACACTGTTTTCCTTCACTGATTTCACGTACATACCTTGGTTGCAAGAATGCCAATAGCGTATAAAAATTAGAATATGAAATTAAAAGTTTGAAGTGAATTAAAATACTGATTCACACCCCCCTCCCCCCCAATAATTTTCCTAACATAGGTATACGTAAAAACTGAGGCAGGTGAATTGGATAATTATAAATAGGGTTTTCAAGTAATTGCATGGCACCATAAATCATGCAATTTGCAACCAAGGAATACTTTTCTTGGACATAGTATTATATGTACATGGTTTTGTTGATGCAAACTAGGCTAGTGATTTGGATCACATAATATCTACATGTGGTTATGTGTTTAACCTATTTGGAGGCGCAATTAATTGTATGAGAAATATATAGTTTGTAGTTGTATTCTCAACTACCAAACATGAATACATGGTAGCCACTCATGCAAGTAAGGAAGTTGTATTGTTCCAATGATTATGTTCAACTATTGTGTTTGTACAATAAGTTGTAAGGTTATATTGTGATAGTCATAATGAAATCTTATTGGTAAAGAACCATGCTTATCATTCTAAAATGAAGCATATTGATGTTAAGAAGAACTTTGTGAGAGACATGGTTGAAGACAAGAAGGTGTTGCTAATGAAGGTTGGCACTTCAAAAAATGTTATAGATTTAGTCACAAAATATGTTGGTACAAAAAGGTCTATTGGTGTACAAAAAGCAATGGGCACTGCTGCCTTGAATTGTTGATATTGTAAAACTCACCCCCTTGTATGTAAACAAAATAGCAAGTGGGATAATGTCGGAAACATGCTATATTATTTGTACAATTAGTTCCACATGCTATACATTGCACTAGGAATGTCGATGGGGATGTAGGGGGGAGAAAGAGCCAAAAATTTAAAAGAAAAAAATAAAACTAGGGTTGTTTTTGGGCCAATGGATTTTTGGCCCATTGAAATATAATTCTAATTAAGGAATCTAATTTGAGATAACAAATAAGGTTTTTGGATGCTAGAGATCCTATATATTATATTGTAAGTGGTGAAGTTAATATAATGAGAGTTAGAGGCATAGCTCTAAATATTTGCTAGTTTTCCTAATTAATGATTTCCAGGGTAAAACTTTGACTATTACATGTGAATGCTATTGTTTTCATTTTTATTGTGCATTGCTTTACTATAAAGGTTTAAAACTTACAATAAATCTCAATCCACTTTTTGGAACTTGAGGAGAGAAAACCTCATGGAGGTGGACCCTACATTGGAGAGAGAAATAAGACCACCTACCAAACTACAATTGTGAGATAACATGTTTTATAATATTTTAAACATGTAAAAAATATCCATGCTCGCATAATATTTTAAGTCAAGTATAATATGAAGTTATGATGAATGTAACACAATACAACTAACATTGGGTTGCAATACATCTAAAAAAAATGTTGATTTTGTTGAGATATGTGACAAATGTTTGTGGCCCTAGTGAGGGAACAAAATGGCTATTAAGGAAGCTCACTTAGAAATGGCTCAAAATATGTTGATAGCAAACATTGAACCATAGTTTTGCATGTTCATTGGTCTTTAACTAGGTCTAAAATGTGGCCATTAGAACATCCAAACTCTCCACAATGCAATAATGAATTGTAGTTGAGCATGGGAGAAACCATTTGATTAGAGATAAATAAATGAGAATATCTACTAAATTTGAGGTGGCCCATTAATGATGATGATGAGTACACAAGTATTGAGTATGAACCAATATGGTGCAAATGAATGTGTTGATTTTAAACACTAGAAGGAAATATGAATTCAATGATCAACGATGAAATCCTTTCTACATACAAGGAATACTACAAATATAGACAATGGTATGTAAGGTACTTGGACCTCCAAATCAAACTCCTATAGTATTGTGTCAATGTTGTTAGGAGGAAATCCATTGGAGAAAGGGCAATATTGATTTCTTATACACCAACTTGAGGTACCGGAACATATGTTGATGGAAGGACTTGGATTAGACTTAGTGCAATCAAGCCATGATAGTATTTGATACAAGAGTTCCCTTTAATGGAACATGGAATGAAGGTTTAAATAAGAAACAACCACATTGGGACCCTAAACCACTAAAAATAAATAACGTATCGAAATTAATAAACATATGCACCAAATTAATGTACTAATTATATTAAAAAGATAATTATTCCACTTTGAGTGGGCAACTTGCTTGATCGCTTCATAATGGTTATCTCCATATACATTCAATCATACCTGAATAATACTTAACCCCTTTACATTGAATAACTCTACTTATAAGTATAATCCAACATGTGCCTATTTGAATAATCATGACCTTTGTATGATGCCTAACTATTATTATTACCTAATTTATTACCAATATAGTTATATAATATTTTCATTCTTTTTTTTATGATTCATCCTCGAATCATAATAAGGCTATAGTTTAGCCATACTTCTACTACAACTCATCATCCACGACATGAAGTAGCTACATCTCACTAGTTTAAATATAAAAAGATCCATGTACGACAAAACCATGTTCAATGTTAGCTACTTAATTTTTACACCGAAGGTGTCCCCTTCTGAAATTGGTCAGGCTAAGCATTTGTCTACCCTTTTCATCTCTGTTTGACATATGTCTGTGTGTACGCTGTTACAGGCTGGAATCCTTGTTCGATTAGGGCCTCCATAGCTCCACAATTATCATGGCAGGCAAAAAATACTTTTGCAACACATATTAACACGTGGAACTCTAGATTCGCATGAGATCCTCCATAGGAATGTGGATTATGCAGTGAGTTATCATATTTTCACCACATCATGCAAATGCTGGACTTCTACATTGACGTTGTCAATCTCCTCCTGTAATAGAGCCTTGGTGCCTTTGCTTCCTCTCTTATCGATCTTTTCCTTCAGTTTACGATGCAACTCATTAAGCACCAACACTAATGAAGAATGGGATATAAATATTTCGGATTGAATGACAAAGCATCCACGAGAACACCTAGACGAATAAAGGTTTATCATATTGACCTTCTATTCTGGTGGATTTTGTAATAATTTGATCTAAATTTCATTAAAAATAAATTTGCAATTTCAAAAATCATAAAATGTGTTTTGGAATTAGTTCCCACACTACAAATATATCCAAATACTCAAAAAAAAATTTCATTATTTGATCAATGCAAACCATGATTCACCAATTTTTTTTATTTTTATTTTGCAAACTGTATTTCAACAATTTTTCCTTTGTAGATACAGGGAAATTTAAGTACTTGTATTAAACGCCACATTATGCACCAATGGAAGCCCCACTAGACCCGTCAAGAACACTATACTGAGAGGAATTCTCTACTAAGAATATTGAGCCATTGTAAAATTCAGTACATAGAATTTTTCATTCTAGGTGAGTCTTCCAGAGGTGTATAAAAATCGCTAATGACCAAAATGCTAGAGAAGTTGCTTTGAATTACATTGTGTAAAGGAAGGGAGAGGGTGCAAAAGAGTTGTCATTTTAATTACAATAATAACAAGAACAGTTGTGAAGCAGTAAGTCCCTACCAAGCTGGAGTATATCTAGCCTTTGCTCTTGCTTCCTACTGACAAAGCATACTTGATTTCTAGTGTATGAGCTTTAGATAGTCGCGCATGTGCGTAGTTGTGGTGAAGTAAAATTATAAGTGCGGACACGAACGAATTCCTCTAGCCCTATAATGGGTATAGCCACAACAGATACATTTTATGGAAGATTTCCTTAGGTTAGAATCAATCAAGAGGGCCTACCTCTTAGTCGCTTATCCTTATTGATGATGTCCTCGCTTGCTCACTCTAGCAATCTCTCGCTTCTGTCTTCAAGCTCTTGAAACAAGTAAACAACAACAACACACAAACATAATAATAGAAAAATTGCAATTCAACCTACTTAATGAGTCAAGAAGCATCAAGACACGAATATATAATATTATAAAACATGTAGGAAATCAATCGATATTTGCATCTATTAATATCAAAGAGAGATTACAACCATTCATCTTGACGTTGCAGTTTTCCTCTAACAAGACCAGGTTCCCACACACTTCTACTAGCATTCCATGATGGCTTCAAACAACAATAGTTTAAAGGCTCTTCCCTTTAGACTTCACTCCAAACCAAACACAATTCTCCCTCACACAACTAGATGGATACAACTAGTAATAGCTTGCTTGTCTAATCAAAATAGTATACTCACACTCAACCAACACTCTAACTGTGACTATAACATCCACACTAGTTTGTGCTTGGGAAGAAGGGAGGTTTATATAGGAAATATGGATGGGAGATGGATCCTCTTCTCATGGGAGAAGGACTTATCCCTTGAGGTAGTTCAGTCATTATAGGGGAAAGGAGCCCAAACTGTCATCCTCGACCTCATCCGCCAAAACAATTTACCAGAATTCCGTTATGGAGCTTATAGAGTTGGAAGCTTCGGCTCTAATTTAAAAAACTGGACTGACGCGACTAGAACACAGCTCAGTTGCACCGATTGGCGTGGGGAATAGTGCTAATCTCTGCACATCGGCACGGGGGAGACAAATGTCATTAGCACCAGTAAACTGGGCAAAATAGAAGTTTCAGGGGAAATGGTGCAAAAGGGAAATGATCTACTCATGAAGAGGGACATAATGGGAATTTCTTTATGAAAGTAAAGCATGCAGGGTTCACTGTATAGGTCCTCTAGTATCAAGGAACGAGGAGTACAGGGACAGTGACAAAATGCTGTGTAACATATGCCCCCTAAAGTGTGAATGCCGAACCAGAGTGAGGGATGAAATGCTTTATAAATCAGTGCGGGGAACCATTTTTCCGTCAGAAAACCTACAAGCAAGTACAAATACATATACATAAAATAAGATGTCTGTCAAATGAGACATGAATCGTGGCATGGATGCAGCCATCCAGAGAATGATCATGTAAATGGATCCAGTTATGGGCACAACCATCCGTCAAAGAGGATCATATATGATAACTCATGGTCTGGTCACAACCAGCCATCTGAAAGAGACATTCATATCATCATAAACCATGTCACACCACTTCATAACCTGGACTTGTGTGATATGAGTCCAGGGTCTTGTGCTCCAACACAACCTGATCAAAGTACAGATGCTAGCATGCGAATAGATGTGTTGACGCTGAACACGCTAGAAAGTCGCTTGATTACCAGTCAATGATGTAAACTGTTAACAAGCGTGAGAGAAACCACCAATAAAGACAATGGCCCTCAAGGTACTATCAACATAATTCAAGGAATGTGAATACAGGAACTGAAGTCAAACACCCGTGACATCACTCAATCGAAGGTCAATGATGTGAACTTGTCATCGAGTGCGAAGAACTTTCCATTAGGGCATGCAAGCTCTAAGGTACTGGAAGGGAGTCTCTCGATCAACATCTCGGATAATGGGTCAAAGTCAACGGGAAGCGACCATGTCGAAGGAGGGCCATAATGAATCCCACATCATCAACGCCAGACGAGAGGATGTAAAATGATTTTGGACAATACAGAGAATCAGAGGTAAGTGTAACTACAGAAGGCGACTCTTAAACATATCGGCGACATAATTGGAAGTTTGGCAACTTTTGGATCCATGGGATTAGAGGTCATAATGATGTGGCAGAGATCAAATGGAAGGCAAAAATGAATGGCCCAAACCCAGGAAGGTCAACGATGCAGAGGAGGATGTCCCAACCCGACACGAAGCAAAGAGTGTCGTGTTCAAGAGTAAGCTGCCGACACGAATCGATAGATTTCCAAATCCACCACCCCCACCATTTCTAGCGAGTACCCCAATTATTTTTTAATCGTAAGCTTGAAGGGGATAGCATATGCTTGCACTGTAAGTTCATCCTTCGGACGAATCTGACCTAGTAAGTTTAACAAGCCCTAGGAAGGAGAAGCTCGTGTTCGTCATGGTGATGAATCCGATGTCGTTTAATAGTTTAACGAGTCCAACAAAGGTGTAACTCAGTATCTTTTTCATGTTTAGAGAGTTTGAAAAAGACATGTAAAAGAAAACTCCACATGGTCCCTTTTCATACGTTTGTGTCTCTCGAGCCTGAAAAGGTAGAAAACAATACTTGAGAGAATCGCTTGACCATTTAATCAAGGAGTACCTTTTTCGTGAATAGTGCCTCCCAACCCGAAAAGGTGGTAAACTTATACTGGGCGCACGACGTTTCGCATCCATTAACAAGTTCGAAACGACAAGGGCTCGGCCATCTTTTCTCTTTTAAAGGGTCGGAAAAGAGCTGAAAGTGGACCCCCCATTTTTATTCTCTTTAATGAGTCAAAAAGGGAAAAAATACTTGACAATCTTTTCATATGAGTTTAATGAGTCGATAAAAGAGCTGAAATGTGACTCATCGTCATCATCAAACATCCATCACCTATTGTTGCACAAGCAAGGTAAAGTGTATTATCGAGTCCTTGAGGAAAAATAGGTCAAAAATATATTCAAAACCTGAGGTTGATCCTCCTGCGCCACGCGATCCGCGGATGGCCCGTTGGAGTCGTTTGATGCCCAGGATCACTGGGGGTCAACATATGTCATACCGACCGACATTCTTCTCATGGCTACGATGACAGAAGATCATCGTGGAGGACTGGCCGTACAATGGCACTGATTTCCGTGGAGACCCAAATATGCCCTTACCAGATGGAGAGGACTTCGATGACGAAGGTAAAAAATCAAATTTTTGATTTTGATGTTTTTTAATTGTTTTTGGTATATGCATGCTTATAACATTTCTCTTGTCTATGCAGATGTTGGACCAGAGTAGCTAGCCGGGATGTCCCCGATAGCCAGGCGCGTCCCCCGTCCTATTGATGTTGTTGCCCCTTATCAGGAAGGGAGTGATAACGAGGAGGAGATTGCGAGGAACCTTAAGGGGTTGACTCATGGTATCCCAGAGTATGCTCATATAGGAGACATGCCTCGGCGTACCAGAGGCACACAGTGGGAGTCTCAGATTGGATCTGTCAACTGCTGAGTCGTGTTGCACGAGCTATCTCATGCTATCATGACCACCATGCTGAGTAGTTCCTAGGTCTAGTACTTACATATTTTTTGAGGCCTGTGTGCCACGGATGTATGAGGCCTGCGAGCCACCAATGTTATTATAGACACACATATTATTTTTTGGGTTCTGATGTATCAAACACTCACACACACACACACACACATATATATATATGTATATGTGTGTGTGTGTGTTGTATTTTCCTGTCTATTATGGTACAAATGGTTTGTATTATCTTTCACATGTTTCGTAAATGTCTATCCAACATGTAATTAGATAATGCATTCGTCAATGCATTCATGCGTCTAGGAATATGATGATATGTAATATAATCAAAATGTCTTTCCAGTAGACGGATATGGAGATACATTAGTAATATTTGAGGGTTCCTGACAGAATATTGCCCGTTGAGTTGAAGGACGTCAAGCTATGAATCCAAGTTGACAACCAATTCTCTGATGCCCAGAGCGATGGCTTCTAACAACAGTTCGATGACCGCATTGTATTCAACAATGTTGTTGGTTGTACGACCCAGGCAGATACCTTGAAGGTCAATCAACTCATCGTTAGGGTTGTAGATAGCCCATGCCACGGATGATAGGTTCCAGGTGCTTCGGCAAGCACCATCGATGAAACCAACATGAGGAGTTGCAGACATCTGCAAAGCAAGAAAAGTAGAGTAAACAAGAAAGCTATTCGAAAAATATCACACAAAACTACGCTAGACAAAAATGAATCACACACTAATGTACATAAGTAACCATGCAAGATGTCCTAAGCATAGTACTTTTTGAGGTAAAGCTCATTTTGGGGCTTATCGAGAGGATTTCCTTCATAATCAATAAGCTCATAGGCTCCTTTCTGAAAAACACGTTTTACAATATAGGGCCCATGCCACATAGGTTTGAACTTGCCTGCCCCAAGATTATCATTAGCTTGGTCATATAGTAGGACCAAATCACCTTCAGAGAAAGCGCGGGGAGAGACCGACTGATCGAAATGGGATTTGACCTGTTTCTTTTGTGCTTCGATGACCAAGGCAGCGAGACGACAAGTCTCGTCTAGTCGTTCTAAATATAAGAGGTGTTCCTCTTAAGGTGATGTTTCGGGGAGGAGTTCAACAACTAACTTGAGCAAAGGAATCTCACATTCGATCGACAATGTTGCTTCCAGACCATAGACCAACTGGAATGGAGTGAAATCAATTGCGTGTTTGGTTGAAGTTCGGTAGGCCCACAAAGTTGAAAAAAGCATGAGATGTCAATTTGAATTGTGCATCCCAATAGTACGCTGAAGCATGGTGACCAAAACCTTGTTCACAGCTTAAACTTGGCCTTTGGCCTGAGGGTAATATGGGGTTGAGCCATCGTGGCGCAAGCCCAATGCAGTTGTCAGTTCTTCCATCATGCAATCTTTGAAATGGGAGCAATGGTCTGTGATAATGGCTTGGGGTACACTGTACCTGGAAATAACATGGTTAAAAATAAATTGAGCCGACGTCTTACCATCTACCAAATATGTAGGCATCACTTCGGCCCATTTGGTGAAATAATCCACATCGACGATAATATAGCCATGGCCCCCAGATGAATGAGGATTACATGTCATATAATTGATGCCCCATTTGGAAAAGGGACCAATGGTAATGACGGGGTGTAGGTGAGCGGGTGGGGCGCACATCTCGTGTTGGTAAATTTGGCATTCGTGACACTTACGACAACAAGAATACAGCCTTTGAAGATAGACGACCAAAAATAACCAGCACGAAGGATTTTCTAAGCTGTAGTGTAACCATACATATGACCACCACATGCCCCAGAGTGGTAATCATTGAGAGCTCTTTCAGCTTCCTCGATCGTGAGGCATCGACGAAGAACAAAATCGACAACGACACAGTATAAAGTATCGCAAATAATACGGCAGGGTTGGGAATGATGCCGAATCCTTCGACGATCATCCTTGGTCAATGTGGATCGGAACGTGGAGGTTTGGAGATACACAATGATATCACCGTAGCATGGATCAAGGGTGCTAATCAAGAAAAGGGTCTCATTTGGGAGTTATTCATTTGCACCAGCAGGGAGAGCTTTGGAGGGAAGGAAACAAATCAATTCAACGAAAACAAGTGACTTATTAGATTTGGCCGTAGTGAAGACGAAATCAAATTCTTGCAGGATAACGATCCATTTAGAATACTTGCCCCCTAGCAACTGACGAGTTAGGATATAGGTCATAGGGTTGCATTCAAAAATCACTGTAGTCGTACGTAAAAGAATATAGTGCCAAAAACGTTGAACAACTTGAATAACAGCCAAAGCCAACTTCTCGACATGTGCATAACGTGTTTCAGTGTCGAGGAGATTCTGGCTAAGGTAGTAGATCACATGTTCGCCGCTTTTGTCGTCGTCTTGAACCAACACCATAGTGATGGTGCTAGGAGCTGCGGCTAGGTAAAGGAAGTAATCTCGATAATAGTCCGGTAGATGCAACAAAGGAGCATTTATGAGGACGACCTTAAGATCATCAAAAAGTTTTTTGGGCCACCTTGTCCCATGCAAAGGGCGTTCCTTGTTTGAGCAACCAGTTAAATCCTATAGCTAACCCGACATAGTTGGGTATAAAACGACGGAGAAAGTTGGCCTATCCTTGCAGGCTCTAGAGTTGGTGCAGTGAAGATGGAGGGGGTAAATTTACAATGGCCTCGACTTTTAATCTATCCAGGAAAATTATGTCCTTGGAGACGATAAATCCAAGGAGTCGTCCTGATTCCACGCAGAAAACACATTTGTGTGGATTTAACTGAATGTTATAGTGTCTGAAGTGTAGAAAAATCTGCCAAAGATGGTTTGGGTGGTCTTGGCGCTTATGAGAATGGGCAGGAAGGTCATCCAAGTAAGGCTAGAAAATGTTGCAAATATCATGAAACGCATAGGGTATTGCCCGTTGAAATGTGGCTCCATCATTTTTGAGGCCGAAAGGGAGCTTCTTGTACACGAATGTACCCCATGGGCAGATAAAGGTTGTCTTCTCTTGGTCGACCGGTGCGATATTGATATGGTTATAACCAGAAAAACCATCCATAAAGGAAAAGATCTTGCTCTCGGCACATTCATCAATGATTTGATCAATGAAGGGAGTAGGATAGTTATCTTTAGGATAAGCACGATTAAGATCTCGATAATCCACGTAAACGTGGATCGTGCCTTGTTTTTTAGTCACTGGGACAATATTGGACACCCAATCTGTAAGGGGGATGGGATAGATGAATCCAGCGTTGAGAAGCTTTTCAACTTCACACTTAATAACAGCGGCTTCCTAGGGTGCACCGGGTGAAGTCATTGGAAAACGGGCTTTGCGTGTGGATACGTTGGTATTTCATGCACCATAATGCTAGGATCAATGCCAGGCATTTCTTCGTAAGACCATGCAAACACATCACGAAATTCCTGAAATAGACGAGTATATGTCTTGATCTCATCCGGAGAACAAGATACCCCAATATGAACATGTTCAATGACACCGGGTTTGATAAAAATGCCAATCGGTATCATTTGGGTAATATTACCCAAATTTCTTTCCGACCATACTTCATGAGTAATAGTTGGTGCCAGAAATGGAGAAGAGGACTCTTCAAAAGCAATAAACATGACCGATGGGCGAGGCAGGAATGAGGAGCGATGATGGGTATCGATCCATGGTGGTTCCTCGAGAGACATGATTTCCCTGATACCTTCATTGGCGAGGAAGGTCTCGGCTAAGGGATAAGATGATTCCAAAGTGCCAAGACATGGGGATTGAGAATACATATCGAGAGAGGTCTTCAACATATGAAAATCAGAGGATGTAGAGTTCGAAGCCAAAAAAATTTCCACCTAATTGACTTCGTGGGACTACGCGGAATGACCGTGCCCCATGAATCAACAAGATTTGGTGCAGGTATGACCCAGGGATCAGATTTAACCGAGACCATGTTGACAAAGACAACATGAGGAGGTGGGAGTGGAAAAATTCCCATTAAGATAGAATCTTTGAAGAGACCTACCCCCACACTCTCATAGGGAGCACCAGAGTGCTTGACGTATGGAACATTGCCATCGGAGGAGGAAGAGGTGAAGAAAGATAGCTGATCGACGGTGACAATCTTCCCTTGATGGGGAAAATGGATCACATGAAACAAAGAGAAGGCCACGGCATGCATGGAATGAGTCCAACTTCGGCCAAGTAGAAGATTATAATTGACATTGGTGTCAACAATCTCTACTTCGACTTGCACTGTCTTGCCTTCCCGGGTGATGGCAAGGTTAGGTAAGACACCAAAGGGTCAAGAATCGCGCCCATCGAAAGCTTCCAAAGTGTCCGGAGATTGGTTTAGTGTAGGGGAACCAATAGCCTTCCAACATGCAGTTGACATGATGCAAGTGGAAGCGCCTTCATCTATGAAAGTGTAGTGGATGGTCTTATCATTAATGATTACCTAAATAAGAAAGGCAATTTGATGAGGGAGTCATGGAACATGGTTCTCCAGATCAAAACAGATCAAATTAGAATCAGTGGGATTGATGCCCCCGATAGCCGACAGCAAATATTTCCGCTGTGATGGGCAGCTTTGGAGTACCTTGAGAGCCGACATGGCTGACGGCGCCTGAGCCAAATCCTCAACAATATTATAGTGCTGAGCAGCTCGGGCGTTGGGATTATACGAGGATTTCTGCAGCACACCTCGAGAGGGCAGCCGAGTAGCGGAATCAGGGTTAGGGCGCTCGATTTGCAGAGGGCCAGAATTTGGGGTGGAAGAAGAAGGAGCAACTTCTTTTTCTTTCCTAGTTTCCGGAGCTAGAGTTTGATAATCTTTCGATCGGGTAGCCACATTAATGGGCGTGCTCATCATGAACACTTGAGATCCAGAGGAAGCAGATCGAGGTTGGTCTACCATTTGAGTCTGCTGAGACAGAAATGGCTCTTTAAGGACAACAGGGGTCCCTTTGAGAAGGTGACTAACTTTGGATTGTCGTGGACAATCCTTAGTATAATGATCCTCCTTGCAAATGAGGCAGGGATACTTAGGTTTCCGTTACAAAAATTCGCTAGCAGATGATTTGGGAGGACCCTGTTTCGAGGCGTCGACTTTACCTTTGCATTTGACTTTCTTTTTTCCTTTCGAGGATTTGTCCGCTGTGGTAGACCGGACAGTGTGGACCTCTGAGGTTTTACCAGGGCTTGGTGGATTTTGAAATGAATTGCTAGGAGTAGCATTCGAGACCGACTTCTATTTGGAAGACGTTTTAGCAGGGGTCTGGGATATTGAACCAATAACTCCATCAACGGGAGGAACAGCTGGTGACTTTGATGCTGCAGGATCGAATAATGGCCGCGGAGCATTGGGTAACAATTCATATAAGGTGCTAGATTGAGAGTAAACTAGATCCAAGCACTGGGCACGGGCAATGGCTTTCTCTTCAATGACGCATCCACCCATAGCTATATCACGAGCAATTAGGGCTACGAATGATTTGGTAAACCATTCAGTGAGAAATTGATAAGCTATCTCGAACTTGATCAGGTGACATCTATGTCTCCATTCATGGATATGATCAGAGGTGCGTTGCAGTGTCCTGCTTAAGCGATGTGAGCAAATAGGTGCCAGTTTCATAATGAACCGGAAGCTGAAAATGTGTGAGGAAATCCATGGCTAATGAATTGAAGTCATGGAAAGTACTTCGAGGTAGCTCGATGTACCATTTCGCTATGACACTCGTGAGGGTTCGTTGGAAAAGACGAAGACGAATGGAATCATCCACGTATGAGTTCGACGAGCACCAGAGGTGATATGTCATCACATGGGCCTGAGGATCTTCTTTAGCTTTTCCATCGAACTTTGGGCAATCACTTGGTATCTTGGACGGCACCAAAGGCTAGTATGGCGAATGAAGAATCAGATCATTCGTAAGACGCGATACATCCAGCAACTCAAGTGTAGCCAAGAAAGGTAATTGAGTGTTAAAAGGCATGGGAGGTCGATAGGCAGGCCCATAAGGAGGATCCCATCCCTGCTGGTAAGGATTTTGACCCCACAGTGGGGGATTTTGGCCATATGGCATCTGAGGCTGCCCCATTGCAGATTACCTTGACCAAAGGGAGGATTCAGACCTTGAATACCTTGAAACTATCCATGCACAGGTTGTTGATAGGCAACATATGGGTTAAAAGGCTGTTGAGCCTGTTGACCTTGGACATATGGGTATGGGACCTGTTGTCCTGGAACATAGGGCTGTTGGGCCTGTTGTCCCTGAACAAGAGGGTTCTGGACCTGCAGTCCTTGGGCATAAGGTTGATACACTTGTTGCCCTTGGATGTAGGGGTTTTGTACCTGGTGCCCTTGGCCGGTAGGATTCTGAACCTGTTGACCCTGGACAAGAGGATTCTGCACCTGCTGCTGCAGGATTTGACCTTGACCCTGTCCCTGCAAGGGTTGACCTTGCTGATATGTATACAAGGGTTGTTGCTGCCCGGGTTGGTTTTGCTGTTGCAAGGGCTGACCTTGTGGTTGCAAAATTTGTCCCTAGGGCTGCAGAGGTTGGCCCTGTGAGGGTATGGGTTGAGAGGTATGCAGAGCATATTGCATCTGTTGCTGCGTGGCCTGCTGCAACTGTTGAAAGGACTGACCTTGCAGTTGTTGCAAGTGACCTTGCTACGAGATAATCTACCCTTGTTGTTGCGCAAAAAGCCCTTGCTGCAACAAAGGTTTCCCTTGCGGTAACAAAGGCTACCCTGGTTGGTCAGAAGTTGTCCTTGCTGTTGCAAGGGTACTTGAACAGTGCCCGAGAAATTACCAAACTAAATCTAGCCATAGCCAGGCTGGATGTACTGCTTAGGTTGGAGGGTGTAAGGTTGATTAACCAATCCTTGAGAACCATATGGAACGTAAGGATTTTGGTATTGGACTTGAGCCCCATAGGGCTGCTGATACTGAACATTTCTCGATCCAGACGGACCACCAGGATTCTGAACCTGTTGGTACTAGACATTGCTTGATCCAGTAGGGTCAGCAAGGTTGTAAATAATACCATAAGAGGGCTGGTTTATACCAAGCATGTGAGCTTGTGAGCCGCTCACATTAGTGGCACCTAACACCATAGAGACATTCAGGTTCTGCCCCCTAGGCAGTGGCACAATCTGGCCACTGACTAACAGGACAGAAGAATTGGCAGAGACAATCTTTGAAATCGCCAGTTGAGACTGACGCATAACTGGGATCGATGATACAAGAGTGTTTGGGACGGTGGGTTGCACCGGGACTGAAGTAACAACTGGTTGGGAAGTCGTGTTCGTGACGAACAGACTTGACGTAGGCCTTACACCTGACACCCAAACAGAATTATGGTAGAGTGATGAGGCACTAGGTGTGCCTGAAACTAAGTGTCCCAAAAACACATAGCCGAGTGGCAAACTGGCGGGAATACCTTCTGAATAAGGGAAACCCTCGGGAGGGAACTGCAACTGCAATTCTCCCCCCTCAATAGTGTGTGGAGTAGAAACTTCAGACTCATCCGGAGAAGTGACTAGGGCATCGCCTTTGGGTTCCATGTCTGAAAACAAACGACGATGAATGGCCGAACGTATACTGGGGGTAAATTTCCAAAGGAACACCCGGTTGGTCGTATGGACTGTAAGGATGCTGCGGTGATATCTCAACAACGTCAAACAGAGGGTTCGGAGGATAGATAACCAGTCCAAGTTGACTGTCAGTGGTCGGCGAGTTCTCTGGAGTTCGAATGGGATTATCCGAAGATTCCGGGCCAAGATCAGCAGATGACCCTGAATCGAAAGTAGGCAGAGGATGAGATGACAATGGTTGAAGAGTCAAAACAATTGCGAGTTCACCATTTTGGTCCTTTAGCAACTTTGGTAACTCAGGAAACAACTCCTCTGACAATCTTTCAGATGGAGGAGAGGAAGAGGAATTGGGTGAACCAGATGGTTCAGCCACGATGACCTTGTCTTAGTCGACAGAACAAGTAACTTCAAGGCTTTAAAAATGTCCTTTTAAGGGAACTCATGATTTGGTCAAAAAGACTAACAGGATGTTTTGGATCATGGGCAATCAATTATTAAGATGCATAAAAGACTGATGTTCTTTCATTTTTAAAGAGTCAAGAAAGAAACAAAGATGACTCTATCACTTTCGATTGGAAACGAGCTTGAAAGGACAAGTGCTCGAATGATCTTTTAAGTTTAATGAGTCAAAAATATCAAATGACTACTCTAGATGATCTAGGTAAACAGGATTACCAGGCAACCGTGAACTGCAGAATACCTCCTGGCAAACCAAGAAGTACGAGCAGACAATCTCCCCAAATGTTGTGTTCAGTGTATCACGCTTGCAAGGCAGCTGACTCGGCTTCCTAAGGATAAAAGGATTGCAGCCTAGTGGGGTCTCCCGTTATATACTTGATGGTACGAGGAGCACAAATCCATGCTAGCACTATCTAATGTCGAAGTTAACGACAACTGCTAGGTTTACAGACGCCGGAACACATCTCTAGCCTAGACCTTCTAGATATGATCGTTAATGAGAAATGCGCCTTAGGTTAATTGAATTCATTTTAGAGTTGATCTTGAGTTAAGTTTCAGTTTTCAGGTCTTAGCGATGATACTCGAAAAACCTAAAATGCAACTAAATGGGACAAGACCCTTTCAATTCAATGAAATGCCTACACTAGAGAGGGTAGAACTACTCAATCAAATGCAAACAATCAAGCAACTGAAAATGAAATAATCTTTCACTACTTCACTTTTTCAAAAAATAAACTAATGAAAAATGCATTCCAATTCCTAATTTCCTGACAAGAACTTATCTACCAATCCTTTTGAAATGAAAAAAATTCTCTTTCTATTTCAAATGCTGATGCAATTCTAGTTTTTTAAGAGATGCAAATCATAATGATGCAACAAGCTATAATTTCATATTTTCTCATGAAACAATGAAACAAACTTTTCGCATACAATCTTTCAATGAAAAAATTTTCGAGACTATGAGCTCTTCAAGTAGATGCAAACATGAAAAGAGAAGTTCATTCAGATCAATGAAACACTAACTTTACCAAACACAAGATCGGCAATGTAATCTATCCCGGGAAAAGACATTCAAACTAGTAAACAAAACATTTTCAAAACTCATGCAAAAGAGGTTAAATTCATAAGAGGGACCAAAAACAAATGCAAGGAGAAAACACACCCACAACCGGACTTGATGAGTCCACAAGTTGTCGAATGGACGACTAGCTAGATGTCCTAGTGTCGCTAGCCATTCAATGACTCGATCAATCAAACAACAAGATGACAAGCCAACAAGCAAGCAAAACCAAATGAAAAGTGCTTCCTAATCAGAGAGAAAACAATCAAAAGGGTTCACAAGGTCAAAAACACAAGAGCAGAACACACTGGCCAAGATTGGGGTTTAGCCCTAATCTTCACTTACAGAGATCGGCGCAACTGCCTAACTAACAACAAGCGCCAGAGGCGGGTCGGCATGATTGTTCCTTTGCAATTCACGCTGGTCGGTGCGACTGTTCCTCCACAATTCGCGCTGGGCGACGCGACTGTCAGCCGATTAAACGTGTTGTTTGAGGGAACTAAGGAAAAATACAAAAATTTTCAAAACAAGGACTAGATCTTCTACTATGAATTTTAGACTTAGGCCAATAAGCAAGAGAAAATAAATAGAACCAAAGGGAAAACGTGAGGCTAACAAAGTTCTCATGAAATCATGAAATCCAAAACAAACAAAAGATGGGATCTCCCTAATAGAGTCGCCAATTTGTGGTGAAGTAAAATTATAAGTGCGGACACAAACGAATTCCTCTAGCCCGATAATGGGTCTAGCCACAACAAATACATTCTATGGAAGATTTCCTTAGGTTAGAATCGATCAAGAGGGCCTACCTCTTGGTCTCTTATCCTGCTTGATGATGTCCTTGCTTGCTCGCTCCAGCGATCTCTCGCTTCCATCTTCAAGCTCCTGAAACAAGTAAACAACAACAACACACAAACATAATAATAGACAAACTGCATTTCAACCTACTTAATGAGTTAAGAAGCATCAAGACACGAATATGTAATATTACAAAACATGTAGGAAATCAATTGATAGTTGCAAATATTAATATCAAAGAGAGATCACAACCATTCGTCTTGACGTCGCAGTCTTGCTCTGACAAGACCAGGTTCCCACACACTTCTGCTAGCATCCCATGATGGCTTCAAATAACAATAGTTCAAAGGCTTTAGACTTCACTTCAAACCAAACACACTTATCCCTCACACAACTAGATGGTTACAACTAGTAATAGCTTGCTTGTCTAATCAAAATAGTATACTCACACTCAGTCAACACTCTAACTATGACTATAACATCCACACTAGTTTGTGCTTGGGAAGAAATGAGGTTTATATAGGAAATATGGATGGGAGATGGATCCTCTTCTCATGGGAGAAGGACTTATCCCCTGAGGTAGTTTCATCATTATAGGGGAAAGGAGCCCAAATTGTCATCCTCAACCCCATCCGGCCAAACCATTTACCAGACTTTTGTTATGGAGCTTCTAGAGTTGGAAGCTTCGGCTCTAATTTAAAAAACTTTCCATAATAGGACCGACACGACTGGAACACAGCTCAGTTGCACCAATCGGCCCGGGGAATAGTGCTAATCTCTGCACATCGGCGTGGGGGAGACAAAGGTCATTAGCGCTGGTCTTGTACACTGAGAAAATAGAAGTTTAAAGGGAAATGGTGCAAAAGGGAAATGATCTGTTCATGAAGAAGGACATAATGCAAATTTCTTCATGAAGGCAAAGCATGCGGGGTTCACTGTAGAGGTCCTCCAGGATCAAGAAACAAGGAGTACAGGAACAATGACAAAATGTTGTCTAACTGTAGTATGGGAATAGAATAAAGAATAGAATATATTGTGTTACAATTGTGTTTATTCGATCATTCTGAAAATCTATTGTTTTCTAGATAATGAGGCACTCAACATCATACCTTTATTGAATTTATTTACTATAAGTTATGATAATTATAAGATTTGAATTGAAAATGATGTTACCTAAAATAATATAATAGTACACATTATTAGAATAATAAAATCATAAAATACTTTAAGAACCATTGATACACATAATTAGTTATTTTTTACTTTGATATTATTAGGGCGATTTAAATCTGGCTATGGTCACCCGATTTTTTTGTTTTTTAAAAATACATATTAATATCTGGACAACGTGGAGAGTAAATTTTAAGCAGTTGTTTTTAGTGAGATTTTTTGGAAGTTTTTTCCGTCGGTTTTTCCGGTCAAATTTCTCTAAAATCCGGTAGCAATTTATTGAAATCGCAAGGTTGATAGGTAATTTCTGCACAATCAAAGCGTCCTACGGGTTTTACAGGGTGCTGAATCCAAATATGCAGTTAAAGAACCATTTTAAATAATACAAATCAAGATTTAACCTCAAATTTTTCCGCCGGATTCTGTCACCGGAATTTCCAAATAGTCCCACTAAAAACAACTCCAAATTTTAATAGATTTTGCCTGGTAAAAGTGTGCACGTTTTTTACATGTCATAACGAGCTGCTTTTTCTATTAAATGCGAATGACTTGGATACTTGGCGTTAAACCGTTTCTTATAATTAGGAAAATAGCATGTATGCCCATAAAAGTCAAGTCATCAAACATTCTCTTGTGGGTTTGATCATATTAAACATGCAGAATCCAGATGAGACAAGGCTGAAAAAGGAGAAAATAGATTGAATCTTTATATAAATCGTTCATGAAATAGTTCAGGAGTAGCACGAACTGAGCAAGGAATATGATGCCACGGGAGACCTTGAATCATAAACTAATTAATAATTAGATACAGAACTATGGTTCTTACTTCCCCTGACAATATACGTACGAAACATTGACTTGTTCCTACCTTTGTAAGTCTGGAGAGTGAACTTTGTGACAGAGTTCGCAACAATAGATGAAGATGCAGATTGAGGCTTGGCTGCAATATTTGCAGGCTTCATTATTAGCTTTGGTGTATGATCAGTAAGAGTCTCCGCATTTTTTGACGTTCTTCCAGAGCGCAGAGCCTCCTTAAGGTAAGGAACTTTGACTCTAAACCATCACAAGCCTCTCTCCAAACCGTTGTTTGGTATACTCTTGGATACAGTAAGTATTTAGAGAGCATCATGCTATTTTTACCCATTTGTTAGTACCTATTTGAAGTAGTAGCTATTCGAAGTCCTTGCCGTTAGTATCTATTTCAAACTGATTTGTACATCTTTGCATCCTTTGTTGAAATTGAATGGATTTCATGTTTTCCCAAAATATGGCCAAGCACAACAAATTCTAGGTTATCAATAGATAGATAGTCGACTGGTAAGAAGAAGCCTTCCTTTACCTCTTCCTTTCCCATTGCTCTGTAGGCCGTTGTTGCAGGTTGTAGCTAGTCTATAGTTAACACAGCTAGTCTGGAAGAACCATGACAAACTGTTAACTGAATAGATATACATTTCGGTGTGGGTATTAAACTTCTTTTTTTCTTCATTCAATAATTGTTCAACGAATGAAAAGTTGTTGCCAAAATGGCTGGATATTTTAAATTGCCTCTTGAATTTCATATGTTTATAAGTTTCAGTGACTGTGGTTTAGGATTATGGAGAATTTTTGGTAATTCTACAATGTGGTTATAGTAAATCTGCAGGTGGAACATACAAAGTGATGTATTAAGAAACATGCTATTAATTTTCAAACCATGGTAAGTGGATTATGAACTCAGAAAGAATAACCTAGATATTAGGTGGCTAAAAATTCAAAACAATAGATCTAAGCATGCTAATCTACAAACACATACTGCTGAAAATTTGAACAACAAATACTCAAATTCGGGCTCTCAAATCACATTTATCTTCTATTAAACTCAAAATGAATAAAACACTTTGCAATAGTTCAAAACAAAACCTAGCTAACCAATACATGGTGCACTCTCAATCTTCTTTAGAGAATAGGAAGAGAAACGAACACACCATGAATCTAACCATACTCTAATCACCTATTGCACTATAGTAACATGTA
Source organism: Pinus tabuliformis (assembly GCA_031772625.1). Lineage (NCBI taxonomy): Eukaryota > Viridiplantae > Streptophyta > Pinopsida > Pinales > Pinaceae > Pinus > Pinus tabuliformis. The sequence continues at coordinate 772,792,255 of CM062817.1, read as the reverse complement.
TAAGATAAGAGATCCTCACCAATGTGCCCTGAGTAGAAGATGAAATGGCGCATGCAAGCATGCATCCCTTCCTTGAGATTCATGCTCTCTACTTAAAATGGAAACTTCTCATGCATGACTACTCTAATTGACTAGGGATCCATGCCTTTCTATTAAAAATAGATCATGCATGTTAAGAATAACAAAAGCAAATATTTGATACTATAATTTTTTTAATCTAAAACTGGAGTTGTTAAATTTGAAACAACACGTAAACTATAAATAATTGAAGGTCAAGGCATGTATGCACCCTCTACCAAACAATAGTCTATGTTGTCTCTTACACCCTCATTCAACTTGTTCATCACTGATGTAAGGAAAGATTGAAGGCACCATCTCTGCTGCAACATCACTGGCTAAGCAACAAGTAAAAATGCTTAACGCATGCATTAGATATAGGTCATAAAGGTATTAATAATCTGATTTATGTATGTTCTGGAGTTCATGTTGTTAGGTGTCCATATAAATGCCTATATATTGACTATGCCTCCTTGTCTCTAGCCCTCAATCAAGAATTTGTCACATGCACATAGGTGTGTGTATATATATATATATGTTTTTTTGTATTTTTTCTTTTCTTTTCTGAATTATAAAATTTGAGTTCAAATGATATCCCATTTGATGTGTCTAGATCTTTTTCCCATTTCATTAAGTCACAAAAAGATACAGAATAATAAATAAATTGCCTTCAATTGAAGAATCCTGACAACAAAAAGGTTGCGTAATTCTATGGGGTGGTGAGGTGTGTTGAAGAATCTAGGGCAATTAGCATTAGTAAGATTCTTCTAGATTTGATAACAATTTGTGAAGTGATTTTACAATTTATCTTAGCTTGATCTTCTTCTTATTATAAGTGTATGTGTTTACTTCATCAAACTTCTACCAAAAACAAAGAGACAAGAACTCAAGAAGTGGGCATTCTGCCAGGGCCAAAACCTCTCCCTCTTGGAGAGGAAAACCCACACGTAATTCTTCTTATAGAGATTCCAATTGATGAACACCAAGACCATGACCCTTGACCTACTAGGCCACTCCAAGACCAAGACACCAATTCTCTTTTTTGTCACTGCTGAGATCATCACCACTGCTGCTTCACTGAGGTCATCATTACTGTACCTTCACTGAGATATTCATCATAACAACGAGATCATTTTTGTTGCACCATTCCCACACCTTGACTGAGATCTTCACCTTGTAATTATGTCTCCATCAGGATCATGACTATACTGATATCGTAATTGTGTTAAGGATGAATGCCAAGATAGAGTGTGATACTATGGGATCACCAAGATCCTTGTCATCACATCTACCCATCCAAATTTACAGTCCTGTACCCCTCCTAAATTCAGTCCCGCACCCATATGAAATTACAGTCCTGCACCATATGAAATTGCAGTCCTGCACCATACGACATTACAGTCCTGCACCTCATACGAGATTTCAGAGATGTCTAAATTATTTTCTTCTGTGGTGACTTCAACTGCGTATATATAGTAGTTCTACCTCCATAAATAAGCCGAACTGTCACCATGAACTGTTGTGTCTCCACATATGAGCTGACTTGTCATTTAAATATATTTTGAGGCCGACATCGCTGCTTTCTTCATCGTTTAGTAGGTAGACTTCTTCAAGAGGATTGTGCTTGTCTTGGAGGGTTGTTCTAGACACTCGTTTGACTCATATATATTACATATATCCTCAAGAAGAGATCTTTACACATGCTTTTGACTCTTTTACTTTCATATACCTATGGAAGAGCAAGAAATTCATTCATATAATTTATAGAAATAATATTTATTTTTCTTGACAAGTACAAAGATAAAATTTACATTGACGAATACCAAACCTAGTTAGACTTTTCTTCAACAAAGTGGATATTTCATGCATAATTAATTTCCTATTTCCTTCAACATCAAACCAAATACCTCCTTCAATCTCATATACTAAGAATCTCCTTCACAATTGGAAAAGCAAACGCAGGCTCAACAATCTTGAGAGCTACTCTGCTCGCTCTTAGCTCAAAAATAATTTCTTAGTCAATTGTTAAAACGAACACTTGCACGCCTTAATATTTGCATAAATTCCCAATAAAAGGAAAAAATAAACACGCCTCTACAAGAATTTACATCCATTAAGGCTTCCTATCGATCCTTAAAAAAAAACAAAAACAAAAATTTGCAAAACACATGTATTTTTTCAAATTGGTGCCTTCAGTCTTTTAGAAGACCATATAGATGCAGATCCATCTATAGGTACAAGAGACACCACAAAAGTCATATGAGAAGTATATGGACATGCATGATAAACATAGAGTAGAGAATCATTTAAGGTGGGAAACAGAGTATGGCGATAGTTGAACAAGGAGAGGTTACAGGGGCCTAGTAAGAAAATCAAGGCTATGCAGTATGGGTCCTTCGAGATACTAAAGAAGGTGGGTGATAATTCCTACCGATTTAGTTTACCACCATATATGTGCATTTACTCAGCTGTGAATGTAGAGAATCTGAAACTCTATGAGCCCTCCATGCTAGATCAGGAAGAGGAACATGTTGTACCTTCTGTGGAAGATTTCGCACTAGATGCTTAGGCAAAGTTAATAGAAGAGACAATTTTGTAGAAGATGTTTAGAACTACAAGACATGGGTAGCATGACCTTTGGAATATTGTGCTGAAAGGACAAGTTCCATGCAAAGCTAAAAGGTACACCCAGGAGAAGGTGGAGGAAAAAATTCCTCACCTCATTCAATGAAGCTTTAGGGGACCAAAAGCCTCCCAAATGGGGGATGTGTGATTCATATTGAATCATTATATTTTTTTCATCCATCTCAATGCTTCTAGAGTGGAAAAGATGGAGGAATAAACTCTCATGACCATTTTTATTGACGGGATCCAATTTGGTAGCTTGTGGTTTGAAACCTTCCGAGAATGTCTTGAGGCATCAAACGACTTTTTTGGGGGGTAAAACTTTCCCACTTTAGTGTAGAACCCTTTTTTACTATTCTACACATAAATACATTTCCAACAACACATCAATCACATCAATTGAAGTCTGTATGTGAAAGTGATGCCACTTAGAAGTTGACCTTCTTGTTTTCACCACCATAATTAGAGAGGATGGCACGTCAACTCCCATTATTTGTGAAAAAGGGGCTAACCACATAATTACAATATAGAAGATTCTATATTGTAAATTTGGTTAAGAGTTGAGGTAGTCAAACCTAACCATTGGTAGGCTATCGGGCCATGTTATAATCAGGTTCACCATATTCCCACAAAGAGTCTAACTGACTCGACATCTTGTTTGAACTTGAATTTGAACCTATGGCACAATTTTGTTTTTTGGAAAAACTTAAAAACTACCCATCACATATAAATCAATATATATGTCTTAAAATATAAAATCAAATTGTGAATTTCAAATTTTAGAATCCTCTTCTCACTCACTGAAGTTAATAGTGAACACACTTATATTCATTAAACAAGGGCTTGAAAGTTTGAATTTTTGGAACATGTAAACAATCTATGGTAAAAAATAATAATTATAAGGACCATGCTACAATAATCCCAACCCTAGTGACAACAAATGAAGTCTAAAACATTTTGATTCAAATGGGAAACAAACTAAAAATGGAGGTGATAGATAGATTCAAATCATTCACGAATTTAGGGTTGTGGGTTAGCATGATAGGGTTATCTTGATTCTTATTGGATATGTAACAACCACAAGGTTAATCTAAGTCAATCGTTCACCATATATATTGAAAAAATCTACAGTAGTATGTACAATTACAAAGAGAATCCATACATGCAAATTGGCGGTTGCTATCTCTCACACTAAGAAGTGGACAAAAATCCAAATCCATGCCACAAAATTGGTCATATTTCCTCCTCTTCGACAATGAAAAACTGCGCCTCTCTCCATAGGGTTGAATCATTAATAATTGAGTGATAAATGAGTTAAAAAATCTGATTTTCCCTAACTTATACGTGGTTGGGAGAGGACTCATGACTTTTTGGATTGAATCATGATAAAATCATGTTATTTATTTATTTTTTATTTTCTTTGAGTTTGAAAAACTTCCAAAAAACTTGGCCAATAACACTGACAAGTTGAAAAAATCACGATTTCTATTTTTTATCGAGATGTTATCGAGAGGTTGATAACGATATTTATAGATTTGGTTGTATTCTATACCGCCCAAAAATTTGAGTATCTTGTATCTACTTCCTACCTTCCACAACTTGCCAATCAATTTCTCAATGACCTTTTTTAGTGTCCACCTTTGTAATATTTGATGCTCAATGCAATTTGTTATTAGATGTTACCTTCATTTCTAATAGTTGTGAGCAAAGTTGCTTTACTTTGTTCCCAGTTGTTGATTAATAATTAGACATAACAATGATCTAATGAAGATTTGTTGGAAGTCTAATATGTAAGGGTTGTAGTATTTGGTATTATTCAAATGAGAAAGAGTATGAAAAATCAAACAAGTGGGATAGTTGTAAAGCAACATAGTCCTTGCTTCTTTTGGTAGTTATGAGATTAGTTGTTCATGTCAATCCAAGACTTGAAATTTCTGTTAAACCACATTATTGCCGTATGACCCAGTCCATTACTATACATGCATCACATTAAACAAAATTCATGCAGGTGCGAAAGAAGTGTTGTGTGGGATGGAAGTGTGCAAAAGAAGTGTGTGTGTGGGGGGGGGGGGGGGGGGGGGGGTTTGTAGAGGGAGGAACATGCAGAAGAGACATCCACACTTCTGCACCTTCCACACCTCGGGCACACCACTTCTTGCTAAAAAAATGACACAATGTAGATGGACAATATTCATTTATTTGTCATTCTACTTCGAAATATTTGCATACTATATGGAAATTGGAAAAACATTGCAAAGATAATTTCAAGAAACTGGTGGATTAAATCATTATTTTACTCTCAATGCAATCTTGCGTGAGAAGAAGATCCGTAAATACTTGAACATATCATATAATTTTTTCCTTTTTCCTTTGCAAAATTTAAGTTGTTTTATCTTTTCATGTTTCCAAATTTTCACCTATATATTTTTGGAGAAAACAATTGATGGCATTTTAAGTTTTATCAACCCAAAGTTGATTTAAAATATAAAAGCTAATTGTTTTACCATTTCAAAATTTTGAATTTTTTCTTACATATAATTGGAAAAATATTAATGGCTTTGTAAGTTTTAGGAATCGATTAAAACAACAAAAAATTAAAAATTAAAAATAAAACCATGGTTAAATATAATATAAATGTTCATTCAATTTGATTGAATCAAACTTATTTAAGTACTGAGATTCTCAATCAAACTTGTTTGAGAATTGAGATTTTCTAATGTGAAAAGACATCGTGGTTTCGAAATATCTGTAAGCATGTTTTCAGAGGTATTATATTCAAACTCAAAATACTAACTGTATACTCTCATGAAAAATGAGAAAACGAGATAAATTTAATTTTTAAAATTGATTTATTATATATATATATATATATTAATTGTTAAGAAAACAAAGTTTAATTGTTTTTTTTTCTTCTTTTTTTTAATTTCATAAAGTATTATAATTATTTTGTTTCTAAGATATCTAGATATATATAAAATTATTATTCTACGGTCTAACAACTTTTAGATAGGCATGAGTATCACTCTTTCCTAGCCTCATTCCTATTGGATTTGTTGGCTAGGAGAGCAATAAGAAAACTAAGAGCAAACTGTCAAAATTTACATAATAACGAAAAACACAATGACCATAGAGCCCAAAATACATAGAGAATGAAAATACAATCCACTGTTATCAAGGGAGGAAATGTTGGTGCATGCCTGAGACTAGGTGCATCCAAAGGTCTAGGATCCCCATGAACATGAAATCTAGATGAGCAAGCTGAACCTTGACCTGATCAAGTGGTTCATTTGTGCATTTGTGACTCCCGAAGAATGACATTATTAAAAGAAAAAAATTACATCAAATAAATAAAGTTTAGTTGAAAAATTAATCTCATTAAAAAGAGTTCATTCATGTGTGAAAGAAGTGTTGTGCAGGATGAAGGTGTGTGAAAAAAAGGTGTAAGGAGCAAGAAATGTGTGCGGAGGGAAGAAGATGCTGAAGAGACATCCACACTTCTGCACCTCCCTAACAACACTACTTGCTAGAAAAGAAGACACGTTGCATGCATACAATATCGATTTATTTGTCATTTTACTTGGAAATATTTGCATACTATGTAGAAATTGGAAAACTTAGCGAAGATAATTCCAGGGATTTGGTGTATTAAATCAATATTTTTCTCTCAATGCAATTTTGCCTGAGAGGAACATCCAAAAATACTTATGCATATTATATTTTTTTTTTTCCTTCTTCCTATACCAAATTTAAATTGTTTTACCATTTCATGTTTCCTAATTTTCACATATATATATTTGAAAAAAATAATTGATGGTTTTCTAAGTTTTATGAACCTAAAATTGAGTTAAAATAGAAAGAACATCCAAAAATACTTATACATATGAATGTTTTCTTTCCCTTTTTCCTGTACCAAATTTAAGTTGTTTTACCATTTCATGTTTCCTAATTTTCACATATATATATTTGAAAAAAAATAATGGATGGTTTTCTAAGTTTTATGAACCTAAAATTGAGTTAAAATAGAAAAATCTAATTGTTTTACGATTTCACATTTCTAAATTTTTGCTTACATATAATTGAAATTTTTTATCGATGAAATCGATTGAAAAAAAAAGTGGTTAAACTTAATATAAATGTTTATTTAATTTGATTGAATCAAACTTGAACTGAGATTCTTAATCAATTTTTTTAAGAACTGAGATTCTTGAACTTAAAGAGACATCATGGCTTTGAAATATCTCTGTGAACGTTTTCAGTGGTACAATATTGAGACTCACAATACTAATTATATACTATGATGGAAAATGAGTTGAAAACCAGATAAATTTAATTTTTAAAATTGATTTAATATATATATATATATATATATATATATATATATGATGATGGTTAACATCCACTGAGACCAAACTTTGGTCTATCAGACCTAAAGAAACAAATTATTTAGTTTGATTTAAGATTTTGTTTCTATGTTTAAAAAGCTTGGAGAGAAGCCTCCCAAGCTCACTATAATTTTGACATCGTAAAAGGCTAGGAAGGTCAGTATTGTGACAAAGATTATGAAACTGAGATCTAATGTGGTTGTACGCGGGGCACTCTAAGAGGAAGTGGTTTTCATCCTCAATGTTCCTATTCTCATAGAGATGGCAGATCCTTTCCATCCATGGTGTTTTAGGAACTGCCCAACGTCCTATTTCACTATGGAGCTCATGAGAGTTCGTTCTAATCTTTGTTATATTAATTTTCTTGTTTCAACTACCTAAAACAGAGAGATATTTTTGATCTTCTAGGGTGGGGTTGATGACCTTCTTATAATAACTTAATTTTATTTTAGCTGCTAATCTTTCTCACACCATAGTTTTTCTTTGAACTTAGAAGTAACAATATTTTTAATGTTATTAATGTTTTGCAATGCATCATTCTCATTGATCTCCCAATGGTTTAACCAGGGCCTTGTGTCTTTATACCACCCCCGTTTGAGCCTTAGTTGGTTTTGGATGGAATTTAAAGCTAGCTTAGGAAGTCTATGATCTCCTATGTTATTGAGCTTGTGCTTGTACAACAGAAGCCTAGTCATAGCTAGGCCCTCGATAGGTGAAAGACCTGCTTCTATAAGGAGAATAGGGTAGGGTGAATTGCTTTTAATTTTCAGGTTATACGTTATAAAGCGCTTCTAGATTTGCTCAATCTTTCTCCAGGATTCTCTAAAGATGTTGTAATCCCAAATCTCACATCCATATAAGATAACATGAATGACTAAAGTTTCAAAGAGGAACTTCTTTTTATCCCACATTACAAGGTTTACCGTTTTACAATTATTCTCAAGACCAAAGTAAGCTTTCCACCCCCCATTAATCCTTTTCTCAATGTTATAGTTCCAGTTGAGCTTGTGATGAATATCAATTCCTATGTACTTGTAAGAATACACTTCCTCCAAGTTATTATTGTCATACATAAAATTAGCATGGGTGTCCTTCTTGGATTTGATACTCATAACTTTTGTTTTGTCAGTGTTAACAGTCATACCCATGGTAGAGTAGAAATCCTTAAGAAGCCTAAGTTGCTTATCAAGATCAGATGGACACCTTGCGAGGAGAACAATATTGTCAGCATAGAGAAGAAGGATGACGACTATCCCAGCTAAGATCGTGCCAGCACATCCTGCTTCCTCTAAATAACCTTCGAGCTTGTCAATGTAAATTCCAAATAGGGTAGGGGAGAGAGGGCAACCTTGTTTAATTCCGATATTACATTTAATATTTTTCGACCACCCCTAATTATATATATATATATTTAAAAAAAACTTAATTGATTTTTTTTAAGAGCATAAAGTATTATAATTGACTTTTTTTGGAAGAACAATATTATTAAAAATAAAACATTTACATCAAATAAATAGAGTTTAGTTGAAAAAATAAATTTTAGTTGCAAAAGATAAAGTTAATTGAAACTCTTAAGCATAGTTTGTCACTAACAAGTGGGACAGCTAGAAAACTATGTATATGGAAAGACCAAGAATAACTTATATAGGTTATATAACTATGGTCATTTTCTTGAGTCTACTTCGAGAGTTAATTGTGAAAACGGTACTGAAAACACGAATAATTTTAGTTCATGTGCATGTAGTAAATATTAAGAGGCTAGTTGCGCAATTTTCTTACATGGTTAGATAGTGCAGTGAGACTATCAATAAATGAGCAACACAATTAATAACACAAAATTATTAAAGATTATATAAAAATAATAACAATCATTGAGAGTTTTGTAATTATTTAGCTCAATATTGATGTAATAAAAAAAATCTTATAGTAGAGTAGAGTGCATATAGCATGATGCATTGAAAGTGCTATTATAATGATGATTTTGGAAGAAAAATTGTTTTACAATGATCATGAAATATGTAATTAGTATGTGTGTGTGTATATATATATATATATATATATATTATTCACTCCTGAAGAGTGCATTTCGTTGTCCAATGCAAACATACATCTAACTATAATAACTTTTAGCACTTCTAATGTATTGTGTGAATTTGTGAATCTTAAGAAGCTCTATTACAATATGGATTTATTGGATTAACTATAATAACTTTTGGTACTTTCAATGCATTGTAAACTCAACAAAAAATATTTTGGTACCTTAACCAATAACAACAATACTGGTTTCGTTGCAAACTTTTATATAGTTTATTAAGCTATATAAATATGAATTCTATAATGTCACACATGGTGGAATCTTTTAGCCTACCAATTATATGGTGTTGATGTTGTAAATTTTTAGCCTACCAATTATATGGTGTTGATGTTGTAAATTGTGACAATTATGCAAGTATATCATGATAAGTCTTCAAAAAGCTATTATAACTTAATTATTTAAGCATTTCATGAAATTTCAAATTAATAAAAAAAAGGTTAAGTTTCATATAAAAGTTCAATAATATGACTGAATTAAACTTATTTAAGAACTAAAATTCTCAATCAAACTTATTTAAGAATTGAGATTCTCTAACTTGAAGAGACATCATGGTTTCCAAATATAGAATTGATATTCTCTAACTTGAAGAGAAATCATGGTTTCCAAATATAAGTGTGTGCGCATTTTGAGAGGTATTATATTCGAACACACACTGTATACTTCGACGTCTCTATCCTAGGAGCCGCCATACTACAACCATCTTTATTATAACTTCGAATGATAAGACACGACTCCTTTCTCTAGGATTAATTCGTGTACATGATCGAAAAACAATATTTTTGATTGAATTTTCATAGAATATATTTTGTAATGAAAGTACCTTCATTAATCTTTAACTTACCTTGATCTAGTAGTGCCCCTTTATTAGCTAATGTGTCTATTTCCATTTTCAGATGCCTTTTAAAATGGAAAAATTTAATTAAATCAAACTTTTCCAAAAGAAGCTTGATTTGGTGTAGGGTGGGGTATATCACATAATTTTTTTTTTTTCAACTTTTAACTTTGTCCACATGTTGAAGTATAATTTTTGAGAGCTAAGCATTCAACTTGGTTATTTGTTGAGATTTCAAGGCTTTAAGCAAATTGAATCTCTATTTCTTTGTCAGGGCGAAAAATAACCCCTCCCTCTCCCGTCTCTCCGTTTGGTTTTGATTTTTAAGAAATAAAATTAATTGTTTTTTTAAGGGCACAAAGTATTATAATTGACTTTTTTTAAAGAATTACATTATTAAAAAGAAAAAATTAGTTGAAAAATTAATTACATGAAAAAGAGTTTATGCGTGTGTGGAAGAAGTGTTGTGTAGGATGGAGGTGTGCGGAGCAGGGAATGTGTTCGAAGGGAGGAAGATGCGGAAGAGAAATCCCCACTTCTACACCTTTTGTACCTCCCACACAACACTTCTTACTAAAAAAGATGACACAATGCAAACATACAATATTCATTTATTTGAAGTTTTTTCAAGCATCTCGTGGATTAAATCAATATTTTGCTCTCAATGCAATCTTGCCTGATAAGAAGATCCATAAATACTTGTACATATGATATGGGTTTTTCCTTTTTTCTATGCAAAATTTAAGTTGTTTTATCATTCATGTTTCAAAATTTTAGTTTACATATATTTGAAAAAAATAATTGATAACTTTCTAAGTTTTATGAACCTTAAGTTGATTTTAAATAGAAAAAGTTAATTGTTTTACCATTTCAAGTTTCCGATTTTTAGCTTACACATAATAGAAAAAACTTAAGATGGCTCAATAAGTTTTAAAAATGTAAAATTAATTGAAACAAAAGAAAATAAAATAAAATTAGTTAAATGTGATATAAATGTTCATTCAATATGATTGAATCAAACTTATTTAAGAATTGAGATCAAACCTTAGTTTGAAAACATGGGTGTGCACCTTTTGAGATGAAAAATGAGTTGAAAACAAGATAAATTTGTTTTTTAAAATAGTTTTTTATTTTTATTTTTAAGAAAAGAAAAAACTGAATTGTTTTTTTAAGGGCATAAAGTATTATAATTGACTTTTTTTTTAAAGAATAGTGCTATTAAAAAGAAAAAAATTACATCAAACAAATAAAGTTTAGTTGAAAAATTAACTTTTAGTTGCAAAGGATAAAGTTTAATGGAAACTCTTAAATATAGTTGGTTAGTAACAAGTGGGATAGTTGCAAAATGAAGTATATGTAAAATCCATACATAACTTATACAGGTTATATAGCTATGGTCATTTTCTTGCATCTACGTGGAGAGTTAAACATTAAGATGATATGAACTAAAAACACAAATGGTTTCACATGCATGTACTAAATATTAAGAGGTTAATCTTGCAATTTCCTCTCACGGTTAGATAGTGCAACAAATGAGACTATCAATAAACACAATTAATAATACAAAATAATTAAAGATTATATAGAAACAATAATAGTCATTGGGAGTTTTGCAATTATTTAGCTCAATATTGAGGTAACAAAAAAAAATAGTATCATTGAGTAGAGTGCATATAAAACGCTACAAGTAGTATGTTGCATTGAAAGCATTATTAGAATGATGATTTTGGAAGAAACAATGTTTTATAGTGATAATGAAATATGTAACTAATATTTAATTTTTATTTTTATTTTTTTTGTACAATGTAAACATACATTTAACTAAAATAACTTTTGGTACTTTTAATGTGTTGTAAACCCTACCAAAACACTATTTTGGTACCCTACAAGTAATGACAATACTTGTGTCGTTCTAGACTTGTATATGGTTTATTAGGCTATATAAATATGAATTCTGCATTGTAGGCTATATAGTGGATTTCCGAAGACAATACTTCTTTCATTGCAGACTTTTATATAGTTGATTAGGCTATATAAATATGAATTCTATAATGCAAGCATGGTGTACTCTTCTAGTGTATTAGTTATATAGTGCTGACTTTGTAAAAGTGACACTTTATTTTTATTTTTATTTTAGTATACTTCATAATAGTAGCTTATGATTTATTTTCATGGATGGCATATTTTATAGAGATAACCTTGTCTCTAAAACTTCCTTATTAAGTTTTTTCTTTTTCTTATATGAGGTATTTATTTATTACATTTTCAGTTTTCTATCACATTGTAAGCATGTTATTATAAGTCTTCAAAACAAATAGAAGCTTCACGTCCATGGATTTGTGGAGATGAACTTATTTCTTTTTTTTCTTCGTAAATACTAATTCTATTAAAAAAGGAAAAAAGATATATACAATGAGGTCAAGACCTCAGAGGAGGCCGAGGCCATTCCTCAACCAGAAACTCAGAGATATTACAGTTCAGGCTTTCTGCCAAATTCACAGTACAAACTTCAAAATTTTGTATTTGGGCCCTGACACACTGAAAGATTTTACCAGGACTAATTCCGTCATGCCCCCCATTGACCAAAAAAGCACAAAAGTAACTAGCATAGCCATAGTTATAACAAAAAACAGAACCCATATTGGCAGTTGCCACGTCCTGTAACAAGATCATGAACCAGACAGAGACACATAAACTCAGAAACAACGACACGAAATCACAATTGCACAGCACATAGGCAAAAAGGATAGGCAAAAAGGCCACTCGGCAGTGAAGAGACAGGTTTAGTCTGCATGCTGCGGTGAATCCGGCGTGTCCCTCTCCACCTGGCTGGAAGAGGCTACCCAGGTAACGAAGCCGCTTTCATCTTGTCCTTCTGCTCCGCCTTCAGGAGTGGTCACCAGATTAAGAATGCAACCTGCACGCTGAGACGGCCCACAGGCCAAAATTTCGCTCTGAGTCGGATCGACGGGCTGCTGAGGCACTTCAGAAACAGGGGTGTCCTCCTGCATATTGTCCGCATGGAATACCATCCCTGTCATATCCCCTTGCAGAACACTGTCTTCCTGAGAGTGGGAGGAAGTGGTTGGAGCCGAGCTGACATGATTATTCTCCTCCTCCGCGAGAATGATGGTGATGCTTGCTGTCAAAACGGGCCTGTTGAGCCTGCTATGAAAAGTAAACCTGGAGGTCTGGAAGGAATTATGCGGGAGAGACCCAGCTTGACCCAGGGGCGGAGAAGAAGGGGAGGCTGAGGCTATGGGGACAACATTCTGTGGAGCAGGACGAGAGGGGCGGCCTCTGTTCCCGGTGTGGCTACCTCTGCGCGGGATACCTCGGCGTCGAGGCATACTCAGAAGTGCTGATGGACTGAGAGAGGGATTGAGGCAAAGCAAGCCGATTACAGTTGGAGCGCAGAAGATTCCAGAGAGTTTCCAAACCCAGGCGAGCAACCAAATTCGAAAGACCAAGCAGGAGTGCGGGAGAGGTTCTGCTCCACGATAAATAGAACCAGTAACTAAGACATGAGCAATGAGCGGATCCATACAAATAAACCAACCTGTTTGCACATAAACCAGGCGCGCATTAATGCCTGACTGCAAGACCATCATTCCAGACTGTTCTGAATTAATTTCACCTGCCCTTAAACCAATTTGCCAGCCCGAGACGCATGTTGTGAGGACCGTCCGCCCGCCATCTGCCAGGCCAGCTGCCTGTATTGTGCGGCTCTTCATTAATAACGTTGAATGCCACCCGCATCCGGGTTGGAGATGAACTTATTTCATTCACTCAGTTTATTCAATTTTTTAAGATTTTACACCTTTTAGTTTATGCAACTATGTGTTTTCTGATTTTATATCTATTTTATATCCGCAAACTTGAACCCACACATGCAAAAGTGTGGACATAGGTTTAGGCCGTCAGTATACAAAAAATGAATAAGGAAAACCTAAAACTATAGATAATGCAAAAGCTAAAACTATAGGCAATGCATCACAATAAGATTTTGAGAAGTAGATGAACCAAAATCATATATAGTTGGAAAGTGATATCAAAAAGTGGATAACGAGGAGGTCCCTGGTGGTATTGAAAACCACCACGAGGGGGTCTACTATTCACCAGCGTTCACCATGCTATCAAAAGTGGTTTTCACGAAATGACAAAATGTGGACTCGTTGCCTTTGTTAAACTTTAGATGAGTAGGGGGGTCGACTATTTAATAGTGGTTGTCGCTCATATCTTGGTAGGCCATCACCTCTTGCGACTATTGTTTCCTTTGTATTATCCCAATATGTATCGAAACACGAGGATATTTTTCAATATAAAAAATGTAGAGAATGATTTGTCATGAAAGCCAATAATGGTGAGACTACACAATGAGAGAAGTCAATTATAAAAATATTTATTTGCTACTACTTCCAGTATCTATGTTTTGTACTGTGATCATAATGGGTAGAACATTTCAAGTCCTAATTGTGGATGGAATTTAATAGGAATATTGTTGGTTGTTTTGTTTGGGTTTCTTTCAAGAAATTGTGTCCAAGCCCATCTAACCACATTTTCCGAGTCCTCTCGAGTAACATGGGGTGCTTACCACCTTCAGAAAATGGAGGGTGGGATTGCCATTCAGCTGAAACTGGACCAACCCTCAGATATAACCTAATCTGTATTTTTGGTCATTTGATATATATATATATATATCGTAGTCCTATGCAATCAGAAAATGAAGGACTTTATAACATACTATATGAATATAGTGTTAGGATTTAATAGTAGAACAAACTTCATAATATGTTAAATATAAAAAGAGTTTGAAATTTCAGATATGTTTTTTCCAAGGAAAAAAATGTAACTTTATTTATGAAGATAAACAAACTTACATTTTGTATATGCACTTCAGGAGTACATTAAAAAAGGATCTACCTAGATCCATACTGTGGCAAAAAAGGGTACAAAAAACATCCCGACAAATAGTCTTTATCCATAACAAAATAATTCCTTGAGGGTGCCATATAAGACCATCTATAATAGATCATTGCCATACAAAAAAACTAGTTAAAGAACTTATAAAGACAACCAAAAAGTCTAAACAAAATAAACAAGATCATATATCCAAATCCATGCAATATGAGTATCTGAGATATGCAATATAAAGAGATGAGAAAGAAAATATGTTGGCATTATGGCCTAATGTGTTGGTCTTGATGTCAACCTACATTATGATCTCATCAGATTATGTCTACCTGAATCATTTGGTGGCCAATATTTGTGTTGCAGGAAGAGGTAGGAGTTACAAGAAGATGCAAAGGTTTGGTTAGATAATTTCATATGAGGTTGGTGCCTACAAAGGTTCGCTGAAGTGTTGCAGAGGATACAAATGCTTGTACACCTATTGTAGAGGATGAGGAATTGTGTGGAAAAGTTATTGGCTAAGATCAAGTGGTGTTGCCTAAGTTAATCTATCTTCGCTGGGAGTTAGGCATGCACAAATCGAAGATAAGGAATCTTCACAGGATACTATGGAATCATAATGAATATCTTGTATGGGAGTTAGCAATCATCCCAATGAAGATGCCTGTAGGTAATGAAAATTTAAAACCATGGTCTCAACCACCAATTTTCCCATGGAATCCGTGTGCGAGGTTGATCCAACATACAATTGAAGTGATCAACATAACCATCATGTAAATACCTTGGATTTTCTTGTGGAATTCACAAGGAAAAATACTATAAAAGGGGAGTGATCTTGATCATTCATGTGTGGAAAAATAGGTGTGGATCGATCTGGATTTGTATTATTTTATTTTTAGTTTTTTTCTATTATGGCACAAGTTTGCAGGAGGCGATGGTAAAAATTATCAAGGGAAGTACATGATTGATCTGAGTCTATCAGAGAAGCATTTGCTTAAGTGCATTTGTTAGAGTATAAATTTATGCTTGCAGGGATCCACACGCAGATCTATCTGTAACACCCTCCTCCCACATTTACCCAAGTTAACCCATCTGCTGGGGTAAACATGTGACGAGAGGCTACTAAAAAATGATTCAACCTCCTAGGTCTCCTTAAGGAAGTGGAATTGACACAACACAACCAATATGACCTTCTACACATGCAACAAAACCCCCCAGGAGCCTTCCAACCCATGCAGGTGATCAACCCCTGAGACAAATTGAATTTCTGTTGCATTAAATCTTTAGTCACTCCCTTGACATGTTATGCATGCAATTGGGCCATCCAGCCGCTCTCATAGCATGGGCATGCAAGCAAATGGGGACTTCTTTTGCTAGTTCTGAGCCCACGACCCCAAATTTTGTGTCACTTTTTCAGGGCCAGGACTCAAGCCACTGCCCAAAACTCCATGAAACTTTTAGGAATGAAAAGTAACATCGAAGCAATGATACAAATGCAAATACATGAACAAAGACTTGACTGGACCCCTACTAGCCCTAATAGACATTTTGTCAAACATGTCACAAATATGCATTCTACAAGTCATAACAACATATCTGAGCATAGGGGTCTCATACTTATCTTAGAATCACTAAGAAGCATTGATGCCTTATCACAATAGCTGCATTATCATCTATTAGGTCATATATTCATTGTACATTCATTTAAAAATCAAAACATGATGAGAGGCATACATCATCACTGTCATAAAACATGCTCATAACAAACATATAACCAACAAAAATATCAAGGATACATCAGCCATAAATGTCTCATATGAACCAATACCAAGGAGAAATAGTTGTGATAAAATACCAAGGAGAAATAGTTCTCATTAATGAATGCAAAATCCAACCCGATATGGGACTACCATGTTCCACCCGACCATAGATTGGTTGAGCCAAGTCTCTCTTCAGCCAATCACCCCCATGCCATATTCCAAGCATGAATGTGGGACTTATCACCAAAATCAACCAGGGCTTCTTGAGGCTACACCACCTCACCCTCAAGAATAGAACCAGGCTTTACCGTAATCCCCACTGGATCACTAGACCATAAACAATAAACATATAATACCTGGCTTTACCGCAATCCTCACCAGATCACTAGGCCAAAAACAAGCATGCATGCCATCAGATATCTCCACCTACACGGTGAGGAATTTGTCCATCCCAACCTTTCAAATTTACTGTGTATCCCGCCATTACCGATCAAGGGATTCCTAAGCCTACAAGGTCTCCACCCTTTGGGGTTTATTGTGTATCCCATCCCGAGATTCCTAGTCCCAATCAAGGGTACTCCCCACTGAGATTTACCATGTATCCTGCCATTACCGATTAAGGGATTCCTAGGCTCAATCAAGGTGTTCACATTCCGGCTTTACCGTGTATCCCATCCTAGGATTCCTAGTCCTTGTGAATATTCCTGGGACCAACCCACTCAGCCTTGAGTGCATCCGAAAATCCAGATCAACCACATACAAAAGAATCCACCACACCATGGCTATCCAGAAATGAAAAGGATAGTTTAAATAACATTGTCACACCTGGAAATACCCATACCAAAGACAACAAGAGAACCAAGAACACACATGCATAACCATGGATACCAAAACTAGCAAGGAAATCATACTTGCAAATTGATACCTGCAAATAACCTCGTTGTAGCTACTAGATCCTGCTCTTCCTTGCTTGATCTTTGATTCCTCTTGCCTTCTTTTCCTTTCTTCATCCAATGCTGAAGTGCTCCAAGAAAACTATGTGTCCAAGAGTGAGAGAGAGAGCTCCAAAACTGAACTAATCCATGAACTGATCCTCAGAAGCCTTTTTATTAATGAGGCCTCTATTTTCTTCAATTTCCATTATTTTTCTTTCATTTTCCTCCTCACATGAAACCTGTGACCTTTTACCTTCATTTTCTCCTATTTTCCATTATTTTCATAAATAAAATGACAATTAATGTCATTTTCCTTTCCAAAGTCTTTGCCATTGCCTTTGCCAATTTCCTTAGCCATAATAAACCAATGAACACCCACACCAGGATGTTTTTCCCAACATTCAACTTGGAATAAGTCTCCCATGACCATGGTTATTAATTTTCCTTTTTTAACTTTTATTACATGGGATTTTCACTAGGGTTGTTATAGAACCCTCTCCCTTGTGGGAACACGTCCTCAGTGTTCAAAAACACCTATAACCAACAAGGCTTCTGAAAGCAAAACATACTGCCTATGGAGTTTTATAACTTAGCTCGATTCAATGTTTATAATGATCAACCCGCTAAGAAGTAGACTGACGTGGAAACATAACTACATGATAACCATAATGACATGACACCCATACTACTTATGGAGCTTTATAACGTAGCTCATGGTGGTATTTACATCCATATACATATGTACATATACCAAAACATCATATCAAAGCATATACCAAAAACATTCGCTCAACCAGCAAATAGAAAATGATATATAACCTGAATCTGATCAGCCATCTCCCATGTAGCTTCATCAGGCCCAAAGTGCTTCCACTACACTTTAACCTACTTGATTTCTCAGTTCCAGAGCATTAGCATCTTTCTTTGTAATATACACTGCAGTTCCGGCTGGAATTCTCGTTTAGGCTCCTCTTGCAATATAGACCAATCAATCACATGATCAACATATTTAACAGAATTCTTAAGCAATGACACATGGAAAAAATCATGGAATTTCACTGTCGGAGGTAGTGCATGTCGATAGGTTATTGGTCCGATCCTTTCAAGTATCATGAAAGGTCCACAAAACCGAGGTGAAATCTTGGCACACGATCCTATTGATTTGGGGTAGCATCGGATGTGCTCTAGCCACGAAAGTTGGTGGAGAGGTTGGGGCACATGAGATCTCCAATACCCAGAAAGGGTTTGGGAAGATTCTAAACAGATCAGGAGATATTAAAATACTTAATATTTTTAATGGAGTCCCTAAGTCTAAACTTAGGGAAAATAAAATATTAATGGGTATTAATATGAATCTGTGTTAGAATGGTCCAAAAGACATGGATCAAGCCAGATCTAATCTTAGCCATTGATTAGGGACTTAATCTCGGCTGTTGATATGTCAACAGGAAAAGTATAAGAGGAGGCTTGAGGATCACTTGGAGAAGACACCAGAGTGATCAGTCATTCTATTCGCTAGAGCGAGGTTTGCTAAGAGAGATAGAATTAGTGATCGAGAGATGTAGTTGAGGGGCATTTGAGTACAAAGAGACAGAGAGGCAGAGATAGTGTTGGGAGAGCAGCACAATAGCTGGGGAGAGTGACGCAGAGCCAACTAGGGCTCACGCGGGGCCACGCAGAGGCAGCCGGGAGCTGCACAGAGCCTTAGAGAGGCCAGCGTAGCTGATGCAGAGGGCCAAAGGGCTGACGCAGGGACTCCTAAGGCTGACGCGGACCCATCCGGGGTGACGCAGGGCCAACGTGAGACAGATAGGGGCTGATGCAGTCCAAATAGACGCTAACACTGGGGTTTCTAGGGTAGATTTGTGCTGAGTAGTTGGCGGAAGGATTATCCGCGGTTTCAGCCAGGAGATTTGTCAAAACTGAGAGGTATTACTGCCAAGGAAATTCTCTGTTGGGTAGGCCAGTTTCGACACCCAGATTGTACTATGATATTTCTTAATAAGAAAACCCTCAAATAGCTGCACCGGTTTTCCCACATTGGGTTTTTCGGGACATTAGTCCAAAAATAATGGTGTCATATGGCGTGTTTGTTTTTGTTTCTTTTAGTTGCTGATCCGTAATATGTTGAGCATGCACTAATGTTTATTTCAGTACTTACATTGTAAATAACTTGTTAAGTAAAATAACGAGTAGGTAGGAATAAATCAGATAAAGTGCATGGAGGGTTTCTAACTAAGTAGACTTAGAAACTTCAACATGGTATCAGAGGGTGATTGCAGATCATAGGAGGACTAAAGGACATCAGTCGAGCGAAGAAATAACAACAGAAAACAGTTGTCCCAAGGTGACAGAAGTTGTTTCTAGCAGAGCAGCAACAAGGAAGGGTGATGCAGTGCCTATGTCATCAAAGGTGAGCTAGGAAGAGGCAGCGCAGAGGCTAAGGAAGGTAAAAGGAGCCTCACGTAGAGCCACATAGTAGCTGGGAGGGATGGCACAATTGGATGAGGAGGCCAGGTTGTTGGTGCCGAGTTTGTGCAGAGCCTAGGAGCTCTCACCTTCGGGTTGTTGGGGTTTAGAAGGCTGCGGGAGTATTGCAGAGTGGAGCTGGTGAGGTATTGTAGTCAGAACAGTACCTGATAGAGCAAGGCTAGAGGAGATGCTATCGAGGGTTTCTAGCCGAGGAACCTGGATCAGTGGTGCGGTTGCACAAGACAATCAGAGTAGGGGGCATCTCGATAGCGGCAGAAGGATTTCCAAGAGGGAAATTATGACTCAGAGGGAGTCCAGAAGAGAACTTCCAAACGAGAAGTAGAGACTCAGAGGAGTCGAAAAGAGAACTTCCAGGAGGGAAGTAGAGGAGCATCATGGCACTACATGGAGTAAAAGACCAAGATAGACTGGACAGAGCATCAAACTTCGCAGTCTAGAAGGCGAGAATCTTATCCGTACTTGCAGGAATTGTGTCAAAAACTTCGCCTTGAAGGTAATAGCTATCCCAGTCGACCCCAATGATAATGACAAGTATGAGGAGGCAATGGCGAGGGATAAGAGAATTATCCTTGACAGGGTCAAGGATCATGTAGTACCACACATAGCCGAGAAGGAAATTACATTTGAGATGTGGGAGGCTCTCAAGAAGCTATACCGACATACTTCTGTGTAGAGAAGAATGCTGCTTGAGAAACAGTTGAGGTCATATCAGATGAAGAAGGGAGAACTGATTGATACCTTCCTCAGAGGACTGAATGAGATCTAAGATTAGTTGACTGCTATAGAGGCGACATCAGATCAGGAGCTGATGGTGAGGATAGCTCTGAATGCTATCTCAGAAGACTGGGAGGTATTTGTCCAGAGTATCCTAGGCAGAGGGACTCTGCCACCTTGGGATGAGATGTGGGTAGCTCTTCGCCAGGAAGAGATCAGACGGCAGTCGAAGATGTATAAATTCTTCTCTCTACACATCTTGTAGAGAAACTGTAGATTAAACTGATTATGCAATGTACTAAAGCAAAACACTTAATCTACTTCTACAATCAAACTTGCGGAAGCTTAATCGATTTTGAGCAAGATCAAACAGAAGACATATAACAAAGAAGAAGATTCAATCACACATGAAACACAGAAGAATACTCTGGGAAAGCCTCAACTAAAAACCCCGTTATTTGTATTATCATACAAGTGGAAATATCTTAGGATTACACAAAGCTTTAACTCACAAGCTATCCAACTCTCAGTACAATCCATCATTGCTGCTTATAGACAGAATAGACAACACATATGCCTTCCTTCAGTCCTCCAAGCCTCCTATTTCCTTGCGCAGTTTCTCCTGGGTCCTCCAGCTGTATCCTGTGTGATTCTCACCTCACACACTGCTCTGACCTCTGAAATAACTGCGCAATCCTGAAGGAGTGAATTCCTTCTGCATGGATGAGTTTCCTTTATAGGAAAATTCCTCCAACTGATAGTACACTGTCCCTTCCTTTAATCTCAACTAGGTCTTTCTCTGAATTGACATGCATGAGTTATTTATGAGAGAATATTCAGTTATCTGGAGAACACTAGTTGCATGCATGCATGCATTAATTGACTGAATTCACAATTAGTTCCTCCAATTCTTTGGAACTAATTTAACTGGATTTAACTCAGTTAATTGAGCTAACTAATTACAACTCAAATACAACTCATCCTTATCTCCTTAATTAAGGGATAACTTCCTCAATCAAAGGGATAACTGTTGCATATCTTCACAAAGACTTCATGTTTGATTTTCTCCAACTAATTAACTCAAGATGAATTAATTAATTATTTTTCAAATAGCTAGTGAGACTAAATTCGAATTTTAATTTTCAATTTTAATTCAGGGACTAATTAAAATTGGAATCTATCCTGAAATGCTATTTATAGTAATGCTATTTTTAGAAATTCTATTTTTTGTTATTTTCAACAGAGTTGGAGTATATCTTGAAATGATATTTATAGAAATGCTATTTTTAACATTTCTATTTTTAGCATTTCTTGTTGCTATTTTCAACAGAAGATGGGTAGCAACAACAAGGGGATCAAAGTCAAGTAGGAGGAGGAAGATGTGGCCCTAGCATCTGAGGGAAAGCAAGAGAAGCGGAAGAAGAAAGATCTATCCAAGATCAAGTGCTTCCATTTTGGGGAGCTGGGTCATTATGCGACCTAGTGTCCAAGGAAGAAGAGTAAGGGAGAGTCTTTCGAGACTAAGGTAGCGCCAACATGGGCAGAGAAGGAAGTTTTGACAGACGATGACTGTGCCATGAGTGCACATGCACCACTTGAGCGGAAGTGGGGAGACATCGAGCTATAGTCAGGTGGACTACAGGTGATGAGGGGCAGGATTCTCGAGGTACCCAGCCTCTTGGATCATACCTTGCTATGGGATCCCCGAAGAGGAGTAGCAGGACTAATTGAGTCGGGTAGAGACGGATGCGGATGGAGCGGAAGAGAGAGCTACAGTGCAGGAGTCTCGAGACAGTGCAGGGCTGGCAGGCTGTAGCAGTGTGAGAGGCACAAGAGTCTTGCACCAGTGTAGTATGGCAAGAGAGGTGTGCAACGGTGCAAGATGCAGGGAGTTTTTGCAACAGCGCAAAGGTCAGAGAGGGCGCACTTGTCAGTGGCAGAGGGAGCTTCAACATCAGTGGGTGTCTCTAGCCCAATGGGGAGGTCAGATTGGGAGATCACTTACTTACTTCTCAGTAACTGAGTTGCAATGCAGCAGTGGGCAACACGATGCAGCATGATGAAAGGAGGTGCAGTGTGGATGCAGTGCTGGGAGAAAGGACCAGTAGCAGCACAAATGCAGAGGGAGTTGTCGTACAAATGCAGCAGTGGTAGTGGCAGAACCATGGGCAACAATATAGAATGCAGCAATGCAGAGGATTTTGGGTAGGAAGGCCTAGCATTAGCACAGGTACCGATGCCAGATGATCAAAGTAATACTCAGTGAGGAGTATTGCTAGAGCATAGTCCTCCCTAAGAGGGAGTGTTTATTTGGGGTAGCATCGGATGTGGTCTGGCCATGAAATTTTGTGGAGAGGTTGGGGCACATGAGATCTCCAATACCCAAAAAGGGTTCGGGAAAATTCTAAACAGATCAGGAGATATTAAAATAATTAATATTTTTAATGGAGTCCCTAAGTCTAAACTTAGGGAAAATAAAATATTATTGTGTATTAATATGAATCTGTGTTAAAATGGTCCAAAAGACATGGATCAAGCCAGATCTAATTTTAGTCGTTGATTAGGGACTTAATCTCGGTCGTTGATATGTCAACAGGAAAAGTATAAGAGGAGCCTTGAGGGTCACTTGGAGAAGACACTAGAGTGATTAGTCATTCTATTCTCTAGAGCAGGGTTTGCTAAGAGAGATAGAATTATTGATTGGGAGATGCAGATGAGGGGAATTTGAGTACAGAGAGACAGAGAGGCATAGATAGTGCCGGGAGAGCAGTGCAGTAGCCGGGGAGAGTGACGCAGAGCCAACCAGGGCTCATGCGGGGCCACGCAGAGGCAGCCAGGAGCTGTGCAGAGCCTTAGAGAGGCCAGCGTAGCTGACGCAGAGGGCTAGAGGGTTGACACAGGGCCTCCTAAGGCTGACGCAGACCCATCCGGGGTGACGCAGGGCCAGCGTGAGACAGAGAGGGGCTGACGCAGACCCATCCAAGGTGATGCAGGGCTAGCGTGAGACACAGAGGAGCTGACACAGTCCAGATAGAGGCTGACGTTGGGGTTTTTGGGGCAGATTTGTGCTGAGTAGCTGCCGGAAGGATTATTTGGGGTTTCAGCCATGAGATTTGTTAGAAACTGAGAGGTATTACTGCAAGGAAATTCTCTGTTGGGTAGGCCAGTTTCGGCACCCAAATTGTACTTTGATATTGCTTAATAAGAAAACCCTCAGATAGCTGCACTGGTTTTCCCACATTGGGTTTTTCCTTGGACATTAGTCCAAAAATAATGGTGTCATATGGTGTGTTTGTTTCTGTTTCTTTTAGTTGTTGATTTGTAATATGTTGAGAATGGACTAGTGTTTATTTTCAGTATTTACATTGTAAATAACATGTTAAGTAAAATAACAAGTAGGTAGGAATAAATCAGATAAAGTGCATTGAGGGTTTCTAACTAAGTAGGCTTAGAAACTTCAACAGATCCAATCTGTTATGAAACCAGCTCAAAAAAAGATAGAAAAGATAGATCAATGCCTTAGAATTCAGCCTCTTCGAGGGGGCAACCTCCTTTACATTACATAAATGAACAATTCTTGGATGATACAAATGGAAAGACCTCCTTTCTATATATAGGAGTCTAAGGGGTCATAACATAATCAGAGCTGACATAACAATAATAATGTAAGGGCACAATAATAACAATAGTGGGCTTCTATGGGGAACAATAGTAACAATATGGGCACTACATGGGTACATCAATAGAATAAGTGGGTTGTACTAATAACAATAAGGGGTTACACTAGTAGTATAGGGGCCTAACATGCCCCTCTCCTTCAAAAAGCGTTTTCCTCAACGCTTGAGTGGTTCTTGATGCTTCTGTATAAAATTCTTGTCCTCCCATGTGGAATCTTCAGCGGGTAAGTTCTTCCACTTGATGAGATACTTTGAAATTGATCGATTTCGTAGCTGTCGGGTTCTTGTTTTTGTGACTACTCCAGGTTCCAATATGATTTTTCCTTCCTCTTCAATCTCTGGCAATATTGTTTGAATTGGGATCTTTTGCAACTTTTGAATAAGTGGCCGTACTTCTTCGTCCTTCTTCCATTCATCCCTTGCTTCGTTTATCCAATCTGGTTGGATAATAGAAATAGCACAAAATAATGCTTCCACATCCTCATCCTTGAAGAGTCTTCCCATTTGGTAAGGTCGCCATTTTTTAAGTGCATGTAGTATTGCCAACATTTCCTTCACATAAATAGCTTGCTTGAGATGTAGCAGTAAAAATATCCAATCACCTACATCAAAACATTTTTCACTACGATGTTGATCTACCTGTTGTTTCGTTTGAGTTTGCACCGAAGTGGCATTATCCTTTAAAAGTTGGAGAACTTGTTGTTGATGCTCGATGTGATCTTTCTCTGCTTGAACCTTTTCCTTCTTGATATGTCCTTCTATCTCTAGAGTTTGAGGAGTAGTAATTTCTTCCAATCCTTTACAAGATATGGTCGGATTCATTTCTTGATGCTCGATGTGATCTTTCACTTCTTGAACATTTTTCTTCTTGATATGTCCTTCTATCTTGATAGTTTGAGGAGTGGTAATTTCGACCAATGAATTACAAGATATGGTTGGATTCATTTCTTCTTTCTCGATGTGATCTTTCACTTCTTGCACCTTTTTCTTCTTGATATGTCCTTCTATCTTGAGAGTTTGAGGAGTGGTAATTCTTGCCAATGCTTTACAAGATATGGTCTGATTCATTTCTTCTTTCTCTGGGTGGGGTCCGGGCGTATATCCTCTTCTTTTGATGTTTCTTGATCCTTTTCTTCCTCCTCTTCATATTCTATGTAAAATAATTTCTTCTCAGCACACTTATGACCTTTAGTTTATTTGCTATCACAATTGTAACAAAGCCCTTTTTCTCTTTTTTCTTCCAATTGTTGTAGTGTAACCTTGTAGGTTGTGGAAGGTTGGGAGAAACAACACTTCCATCTTTATAGTTGTGAGGGGTATGCTTCCTGGTTTCCATAATTTTTCTTTCCACTATGTCACAAAGCCCTTTTACTCTTTCCAATTTTTTTGGTGTTTCTCTAAAGAAGGTGTTGCTCTTTGTATCCTCATAATGTGCTATCATTTCCTCCGTGAAAATTGACCACGTAACAAGTTGTTTACGAGAACAAAGCCCTTCATACCATAAAAATTGATCCGGTTCTAAATATGAAGATGCAATACATACCTTTTGTAACAGTGGTACACCATGTAGATCAAAATATTGCTCCATCTGAAGTATCAAAGTTACCGGATCCTTGCCATCAAACTTCTTCATCTTGCTTTTTCTTGATTTTAGGAGCTCAATCTTGAAACAACTGTAACTATGTACTTTCGGATCTTTAAGTTTTGAAATTGTGACCTGTAGTAGCCCTATGTGTCCTCTTTCCAATGCCACTAGTCTGATCCAAATTGGATTCTCCAAGGACGAGTTATGACAAATCTCCCACAGTGACTTGATTATAGACTAGTTCAATAGAGCGAACTTGTACGATATGCCACGTGTCCCTGTTTCAAGCTTTGCTCTAAAAAATATATAAAAGAAACTACAGTCTGTCCTCTTTCTATACCTTCTTATGAAATTTCAATCCGATGCTCAGAGAGAAAGTTATGACGATTTTCCCCTGGTCACCTGTTTGGAATGTAATTCAGGAGTCTGCAAAAAGACCAACTTCCTCAGATCATATCTCCACAAATATAGTGTGAAAAGCTCTAAAATTCGGACCCAAGATTCAGCGTGATGTCTTCTCAAATGGGTTTTTATTTTAGCTTTTGAAACGTCGCAAAAAAAAAGTTATAGCAAAAATTCCACGATGACCTATTTGGAGCAGCGAAACCCTAGAATCCAAAGCTCTGATACCAAATGTTATGAAACCAGCTCAAGAAAAAATAGAAAAGATAGAGCAACGCCTTATAATTCAGCCTCTTCGAGGGGGAAACCTCCTTTACATTACATAAATGAACAATTCTTGGATGATACAAATGAAAAGACCTCCTTTCTATATATAGGAGTCTAAGGGGTCATAACATAATCAGAGCTAACATAACAATAATAATGTAAGGGCACAATAATAACAATAGTGGGCTTCTATGGGGAACAATAGTAACAATATGGGCACTACATGGGTACATCAATATAATAAGTGGGTTGTACTAATAACAATAATGGGTTA
This sequence comes from Pinus tabuliformis, assembly GCA_031772625.1. Taxonomy (NCBI): domain Eukaryota; kingdom Viridiplantae; phylum Streptophyta; class Pinopsida; order Pinales; family Pinaceae; genus Pinus; species Pinus tabuliformis. The sequence goes on along the minus strand of CM062817.1, from coordinate 772,765,246 downwards.
CACTAGTAGTATAGGGGCCTAACACAATCTGCAAAGAGGTTTTCTTTGACTTGATGCATAAGCACACCTGTTCCCTAACCTGAAACTCCTTAAACAACCTGTTCGATCTACATAGAATTTCTATCTGTCTTGTGCTTCCTTTATATTCTTCTTGATTACCTACATTTCCTGTTCCATTTCTGCCAACATGTCTGGACCAATCAATACCCTATTCATCGGGTCACTCCAGCTGATGGGAGTATTACAACTCTACCCATAGAGTTCCTCAAGCAGACTCATCCTCAAAGACTTCTGGTAACCATTATTATAAGCGAAATCGACCAATGGAAGATACTCCTCCCATATCCTCTACTGATGCATCACATACATCCTCAACATGTCCTTCAATATCCTGTTGACCCTCTCTGTCTGTCCATCTGTTTACAGATGATAGGCTGTGCTGAAGGCCAACTCTATACCTAAACCTGCAAATGACTCTTTCTAGAATCTCGAAGTGAACTTTACATCCCTTTCTAACACAATCTTCTTCAGAACATCATGCAATCTTACTACATCTCTGATGAAGACTTGTGCTATATCACTGACTGAATAATTGGACTTCACTAGAATGAAGTGTGTTTCCTTTTTCAACTTCTCCACCATAACCATGATGGAATCATGTTGTCTAGGTGTCCTCGACAAACTGTAATGAAATCCATGGACATGACCTCCCATTTCCACTTTGGAATCAGAATCGGCTGTAATAGTCCACCTGGATGCTTACACTCTTCCTTCACCTACTAATAGTCCAAACATCTAGCCATAAACTCTGCCACAACCCTTTTCAGGTTTAGCCAATAATAGAACTTATTCACTGCGGTCAATATCTTCTGATATTGTGGGTCTTTAGAATACGGTTTTGCATGAAACTCCCTCAAGATAGTCTTATTGAGCTCACTACAATATGGAACATATATCCTATCCCTAAATCTAATCAAGCCATCTACTGAGAGATAGTAGTCCACATCATGTGCACTTGTACCACTACCTGTACTTGTACCAATACTCTGCTGTAACCTGTGCCTGAACTCCATGTACTTGTTATCCTACCGATCTACCTGTAAGATCCAATCCTATACATATGTCCTATAATAACTCATTGATGCAACGTAATTTACCTGTACGCACATTCTGAGAGCATTTACAACCATGTTCTCTTTACCCTTGATGTACCTAATCTCAAAGTCAAACTCACTATTTATGGCCAACCATCTAGCTTGCCTGACATTTAGATACGGCTGGTCTAAGAAGTATCTCAACCCACTGTGATCACTCATCAATACTATTGGGTTGTGTTATACTATTTCCACGACTACCCTTATATTAGATGGGCTGACCTACCTATGGTTTTGTGCATGGATTTCGCACATGGTTTTGGGAATGATGGTTTTTTGTCCATGGTAATCACATGGATTCTTTACGGTAATCTTCTCAAACCTACAAGACAAAGAGAAATTTTTTGAAAATGGACCATATTTCCATAACAATGCAGGTTTATTTATGAGGTATTGGGAGGAATGATACAACCCGGACAAAGAAAAATTCCTAGCAACACCGGTATGGGTTAGAATGTTTGGACTACCTATGGATTTCTGGGACCCAGAGATACTTGAAGGAATAGGGAACACCATACGCAGTTTCGTAAAGATAGCGGATTCAACTAAAAGAAGAAGATATACCTTGTATGCAAGAATATGTGTTTACATGAACATTGCAAACCCTATATCAGGTGCAGTTGAACTAGAATATCATGAGGAGGTCTGGCAGTAGGTGTTGGACTACGAACATATACCTTTTAGATGTAGAAAATGTCATGAATATGGACACCTTTTCAAGGAATGCCCCTTAAATGCAGAGGAAGAGGAGAGAAATACCAAGCAACAGAGGAAAACCACTGAAGACGATGAGGGGTTTCAAGAAGTAAAAATCAAGAAACGACCTACCAAAGAAATCCAGAAGGATGGCAGGAAAGAACAACAAACCAAAAGTAAAGAGACAAATAGGTATGAAATACTGCAAACAAAAGAAGGGGAGGAAGAAACCTGAAAGATGGACTACCAAGAAGAGACAGATCAGGAAGGCGGGGGGGAAAATCAGGACGCCAACAACAATAAGCAGAAAGCTCAAGAAGAAACAAAAGTAAAGAGGAAACAAGAAAAGGAGGTAAACTAGGAGTATGAAGTAATGGAAGTAGACATAAATAAAGGGGATGACCCAACCACAGAAGAGGAAATTCTAAGAAATTTACTGGATAAGTGGAAAAACCTGGACGAGCGGTTTATCCCAGAAGAAGACAAAAAACTATACAAAGACATCTTCCAAAAATACAAAGAAAAACAGGAGAGTGGAAACACAGGGATGAATGAACAGCTTGGAACACAACATGACAATAGCCAGGAACATCAAAACAAAGGGAAATGGGGGAAAAAACGAGGACGAAGGAACCTACAAGAATCCACCCAAGTAATGGGAGAAATGTTGTTCAACACAGGAAGAGTAGTGCCGCTTTCAGCGGTCTTCCATCAAACAACCCAACCGTCTCAATGATTATTACATCATGGAATATAAGAGGGCTTAACAACAAGGGTAAGAAAAGGTATCTGGCTGAGAGGATCAAAAAAGAAAAACCTCAGATCATGCTGCTTCAAGAAACAAAAATAACGGGAGAAAAAATGGAGGAAATTCTTTTAAAAATCAATCGTTATTATGAAAGCATGACAGTAGATGCAAAAGGAAGTGCAGGGGGTGTAGCAATACTGTGGAATCCGATAGAAGTAATGGTTGACCTATTGTTTGGTATGAGAAGGATTCTATTAGGGAGATTCATAATGGTAGGACATAAAGATTGGTTCCTTGTATCAGTGGTGTATGGGCCTCACATACCGCTTGAGAGAGAGGCCTTCCTAACACAGTTGCTTCGAATGGGCAAGCCTGCACACAGAAAAACTATGGGTGATAGTAGGAGATTTTAATATGATCACAACCACAACGGAAAAGAAAGGAGGACTGCAATGGGAGGATGCAAATATGGAGAGATTTAGGGAAACCCAGACAGCCCTCCAATTGATTGATATAAATACTATCAATGGAAAATACACATGGAATAATAGAAGAGGAGGCAGCAGGCAGATAGCCTCCAGATTGGACAGGTTCTTAGCAACAGAACACTTCCTTGGGAAAGATATCTTCTACGAAGCAACGATCTTACCATGCCAAGGATCAGATCACTGGCCAATAAAACTTGAAATTTCCATGAACAATCAAAACCAGCACAAACCTTTCAGGTTTGAAGCCTTCTGGCTAAGAGATCCAACACTCATAGAAAAGATGGAAACCTGGTGGCAGAACAGTGAAGTAGAAATTCAAGGTAAGAATAAGATGCACACACTCCAATTTAGACTCAAGGAGCTGAAAAGCAAACTTAAGACTTGGAATAAAGAAGAATTCGGCAACATCCATAAAGACAAGGAACAACTCCAAATAGCAATGAAAAGGATACAACAAAAAATAATAGAAGAAGGAAGAACAGAGGAGCTTGCGCAGGAAGAAGGAGAGGTGCTAATTAGACTGGAGGAAAGAAGAAAGTAGGAGGAAATCCTATGGCGACAAAAGTCAAGAGTTCAGTGGTTAAAAGAGGGAGAACGGAATACAAAATTCTTCCATCGAGCGATGCAGCAACACAGGCAGCAGAACCGAATTTTCTCCCTCAAAAATAAACAAGGTAACAGGGTAATCCAGAAAGAGGAAATGGAAAATCTCCTAATCCAACATTTCAAGGGCATACTGACAGAGCCGCAAAGTAACAGAGATGAGGAGATAGCAAAGATAAGACAATACATCCCAAAAAAGGTAAACAGGGATCAAAACTGGGCTCTTCTAAGGGTAATTACCGAGAATGAGGTCGAGGAAGTAGTCAAGTCAATGGCTAAAAACAAAGCCCCTGGCCAGGATGGTTTTACAGCAGAATTATTTCAAGCAACTTGGAGTTTCATGAGAAAAGATATTGTTAATGCAGTAGAAGAATCAAGAAGCCATAAAAGAATGCACCCTGCATGGAATGCTACCTTTCTGGCATTAATACCAAAAGTAGATCAGGCTGAAGAACCCCATAGCTTCAGACCAATAGCTCTTTGCAATGTAATCTATAAAATTCTGGCCACCATAATGGTAAAAAGATTACAACCTCTACTCCCAGAATTGATAGCAAAAGAACAAACAGGGTTTGTGAAAGGGAGACAGATTGTGGATGGGATTGTAGTTGCGCAAGAGGTGATCCACTCCCTAAAGAAGATGGGAAATAAAGGAATGATGGTTAAACTTGACTTAGCAAAGGCCTATGATAAACTCAGCTGGCAATATCTACAAGAAATCCTACAAGCCTACGGATTTGACGATAGATGGATAGCATGGATAATGTCCATGATATCCACACCAAGTATGTCAATCCTGCTTAACGGGACCCCTACTAACACCTTTAAGCCATCCTGCAGCCTAAGACAGGGAGACCCTCTCTCACCGTTCCTGTTCATTTTAGCAGCAGACGGATTAGGTCATTTAATCAACACTAGAGTAAGCAAAGGAGAGTTCAAAGGGCTAAGATTATGGGGGGATGACTTAACTATTACACATCAGCAATTTGTGGATGATGTAATGATGTATAGCCAAGCAAACCTCAAGGAAGCCAAAAAGCTAGGGGAGATCCTATCAGAATTTACAAAAGCTTCAGGAACAGAGGTGAATAAAGGAAAAATTGAAATCTTCTTCTTCAACACGCCAAGAGTGAGCCAAGCCTTCCTGGCAAGAACAATGGGGTTCAAAATTGGGCAGTTTCCAACAAAATACTTAGGAGTACAACTGAGTGATCAGTAGTACAGAGTAGCGAATTGGCAAGGTTTGATAAGGAAAATTCAAAAAAGAATGGACAATTGGACGTTCAGAACGCTCAATACACCGAGCCTCCTCATACTCTTGAAATCAGTCCTTCAAGCTATGCCAATCTATCAGATGGCCAGTCAAGCGATCCCTAAGACCATATGCTAGAAAATGGTGCAAGTCTTTAAAATTTTTCTGTGGCAAGGGGCAAACAAATCAAAAAAATGGGCTCTACTTTCATGGACATGGTTAAGCAGGTCTGTCTCAGAGGGAGGTCTAGGACTAAGAGACCCTTATGTTTTAAACCAAGTCATGGGGGCAAAATTATGGTGGAGATGGATTCAAGGAGGGAATGACCTATGGAAAATGTTGTGGGAACAAAAATATGAGATAGCAAGGACTCTGGGAGGTAAACTCTGAACCCTGTCAGAAAGGAAAGGCTTAGCGATTTGGAACCTAGCAAGTATGAACAAAGCCCTGATAAGAGACAACAACTTCTGGGAAATTCGGGAGGGAGACAAAGCAGATTTTTGGCAGGAAGCGTGGCAACAAAGAGGAACCCTGATTCAAGAAACCCAGCTACACGAAATCCAACAGTACACAACCCAAATAGTGGAAGACGCAGTAAGAAACTATTGGGTAGTTGAACAAAACAATTATTGGAGAAAATGGAAGATGAAGAGTGACTGGCCCGAAGCCCCAAAAACTGATCAATGGACAACCTATCAAAAAGAATTGGCAACCAGGAAAATAGAAATTAAAAAAGGACCAGATATAATAAGATGGGGCAAACACATAAAAGGCATGTTCACAATCTCAGAAGGCTACCATATGAAAACAGGAGGAGCTGGAAACGCAGACATAAAAAAATGGAAAAGAATTTGGTAGTTAAAAACTTGGCCAAAAATGGCATTTTTTACTTGGACAATGCTACATGGGTGAGCCTTGACTTGGGATCAATTAAGAAGGAAAGGGACGCATGGGCCTTCGCGATGTGCGTTATGCCAAAATCAAGAAGAAACCATGGAGCACGTCGTAAATTCCTGCAGTGTAAGTAATAACCTGTGGCAAAATCACCAACAACTTTTTGAGATTACAGAAAGAAATTTAGGGAGCATCAAAATAACAATAGAGCAGTGGAGCAGCAAGCCGTACCGCAACACAATCCTAAACCATGCTTGGAACCTGTCAATCGGGTTTCTCCTGTGGAACCTTTGGAAAGCACGAAACAGGGTAATATTCAGCGAAGAAAAAAAAGACAAAGGGGAAATCTGGAACCAAATCATGAAAAACATAAGAGAAACAATCATCCTGGGAAACTGGAAAGAGGAAGACTGGAAGACGGAAGGAACGGAAACCAACATCATGAACCGACTGGAAATCAAAGTAAAAAACTCAAGCAGCATAGGGAAGGAACATGATGCAGGCAAGGCAAGAGCCAAAGAAAGATACAAGAACCCTCCACAAGGATTCATAAAACTAAACTTCGATGGGGTAGCCAAAGACAACCAAGGGGAGGCAGGTATTGGAGGGATATTCAGAGATGAGGAAAGAAAGATCAAATGGGCATATGTAATGGACTGCGGCATTGCCACAAACAATGAAGCAGAATACCACGCACTAAACAGGGGACTAGAGATAGCGATATGAGAAGGGTACCATAGACTGCAGATAGAAGGTGATTCCATGCTGGTCATAGAAACCATAAAACAACTACAGCAGGGAACACCAGCGGAAAAACTAAGCAAAAGCTGGAGGACGGCATGGGTAATAACAGACGTTAAAAAGCAACTTCAGCGGCTGGCATACACCATCTCGTCCCATGTGAAAAGGAAAGGAAATGCCCCGGTGGACCTCCTTGCGAACTGGGGATGCCGAAATAGAGAGCAACAGTTAGATGCAGGAGAAGAAGAGCTTAGCCAGAATGAGGAAATGAACCAAATGATACAAGCAGTCGAAGCAGATAGGCGACATCTAGAGAATTCGGGTGACGCTGATGGGAGGGTAGAAGGACGAGGGCAGGTGCAGGTAGGTCAGCACAGATCACCCACGGAACAACAAAGGACGGAAGAAAGGACAGAGAGGACTTGGATGATGGAAGAGGGAAGAGAAAGGACTGACCCGAGAAGCGCGGGGGCAGAAATGGAAAGGGGTGGGAGAAGGGAGAACAGGACAGCAAGACCGAGAAGGGACAGCAAGGGGAAGCCAGATGGCAATGCGGAGTCAGCAAATGGACGGCAAGAGCAGCCGGGAGAAGAAAAACATTAATGAAGCACGGAGGACAAGACATTTGGGTAGCATCCCAAGGAAAGTGGGACAGAAAGTGAGCCAAGGATGGACGGAAACGGGGACAGCTGGAGGGAACGTTAAGATAGGGGAATATTAAAAGAGTAGAGTCTGAGGGAAACCATGCACTTTGCATGTGGACACGAAAGAAGGAAGGTGGCGAGCGAGAATGCATAGACTGCAAACGACAGCTGCAGAAGATAGAACAACGCAACCAGGTTGACGGGTATGTTAAATTTCCTTCCCCATCCTTGGAAAAAAGATCTATTATGAAGTATAGAGTAGGCATGAAGGTAGATAGGGATGATCTTCATCATCTCAGATTCAATTACAGAGTTAGGGTAGTTTGGGATAGGGAAGAACCCCTGGAATCCATGGCTGGGAAGGGCGGGTATAAAAGTAAGGAGAAGAGAAGAAAGGAAATGAAGGACCCATCCACCCATGTCCCCTGTAACAGATTTGAAGCCCCGGGCATCTCAAACCCTGAGCCTCCACCTACTGAGGTGCACCCGGTCAGGAGGGAAAGGAAAACCCAGAAAAAATGAGAGCAGAACCAGGAGCATCTCATAGGGAAAAGAGAAACTGAAGAAAATCGGGAGGGTGACTCTGGACCAGAGGAATCCAAACTGGGGATAGGGATAGGCAAGCCTAGGAGAGATAGGAGTGGCCTTGAAAGAAAGGCGGATCACTCGTCCCAGAAAAAGTATGCTAACTCTCATAGCGCAACTCTAAGTGTTGGAGGCTCGGAGCCTGAAAGCAATAGAGAGGCCCTAGCTCTGCACAAACGAGAAAGACATAGCACGAGAGGAACTATGCTGAGGGGTGGTAGCACTACCCTACTCAATTATATCACCCCAAAGGCTAAAAATGACAACTGTGTTTATAATGTGATAGGTCTAACAAACGGTAAGGGGGCAACTGCAACCCAGTCAGAGCATTCTAAGGATAAGAGCACCAGGACATTGACAAGAAAAAACATGGCACCTAGGCACAACAAGAGAAATGTAAAACAAGAAGAAGGAACAAGCAGCACAGGACAGAAAAAAGGAAGGAAATCGAACAGTGAGCAGATGAAGAAACTAATTGACGCCTACATGGAGGCAAATTCGCAGGAAGTCTGGGACCAAATTTGGGGTTGGGAACGCGACCTGAGAAAAAATATAAGAGGCAGAGATCTCTCTATGCATGAGTGGGAAGAAATGTTATAGGACCCAGGTACAACAAATGGTCGACAATCTCTCTATCACAGGACTCTGCAATAGTACTGGATAATGAAACATATTGTTGCTCGAGCCATGACCCTACATTAGGAACATATGGAAGGGGAAGTGCTGAACAGGCAGGAGAGAGACAAGGAACCGGAACCAGGAAGAGGGGAAATTATGAAAGAACTGGCGACCATCCAGACACAAACTTACAGGAACAATCTTGCCTTGGGCCGAATTGAGCAGACTCTGTCGGAGATAAAGTGGAAAATGTTCCAGCAGGGAAGAGAGCTCCCAGGCCCAGGGGTGAAGCCACAGAATTCTAGCAAGAAGATGCTGAGTCCAGAAGAGAAGGCGACATTTCAGATAGCCTCCTCAGATGAGGAGTAGGTTATTTATCTTTAGTTTTTTGAATGTTTTTGTTTAAAAGGCCAAAGATAGGAATTTGGGAAATGGATAGTAAAGACAAGATGATATTGATGAACTTATTTAAATTTTGGAGTGGATACAATGCTGATCGATGGTCACCTGGTTTCCTTCGGGCAGGTGACTGATCGAAGGTTTTGAATGTAAATTTTTGAAAAAAGTAAATATAGAAAGTACTACCATGTTTACAAAAAAAGAAAGAATAATTATTATCTATTAATTTTTTTAATTTAATCATATTTTTTATATTATTTGATTTATATAATTTATCACAAATTATATATATAATTTGTGATAAATAAGATATATGTGGATGGGTTTAAATTTTTTCCCTCACTTAAAATTTGTATCTAAATTCTCTTATAATTAATAAATAAAATGTATATTTATTATTTTTTTAAACTAACTTATTCCATATTCCAAAAAACCCTTTATGATAATAAAGGTAAAAAAAACCTTTATGATAATAAAGGTAAAATAAACTTTATGATAACGTTTTACATTTAACCAATGCAAATAATCTTTATAAACATGTGCAATTTTCCTTATAGTGGCTGTATAATTATTCTGTGTTATACATATTTAATTACAGGATAAATATAACATGAAGGTGCCTTCTCTGTAAAATCAGATTTGGCCACTGCTAATTCTAATAAGTATTTTTAGGATGAAAAAGAAGATAAGATCAATCCCTCCATCTCTCAGAACTTGAAAATTGAGAACATGATCCTTAAATATAAGCAGCTTATACTATGTGTGGCTGAAATGGCCGAAGCATTATGTGTGGACATACAAATCCCAGCCAAGAGGAGCAGTCGTTTATGAAGTTGATGGGAGGCATACTGCACCCCTTAGAATTTCTCTTACAGAAACGAGGGCAACTCCACTACATTTCCAAGGCGCCTTGATTCTCAGATTACAACAGAAGTGGAAATACAGAAAATGTATCCAAGTCTCTCTTAGTTGCTCTTTCTCTTTTGATTATTTATCTTATTGTTTGATCTTTGAATAATTTTGAGTGTGCATATTTCAAGATTAATTTATGTTTTCAATATTATGCTTTATTAATAGGGAAATGTGTATCATGATTGAAATTATTGAGGGGATGTTCTACTCATCATTAAGACAGTGATGAAATGTCTTGTTTCAATCAGGACATACAATTTCGCAATTTTTTTTAATAATTTGAATAATTTTTTTTATCTAAAACTTCTATGATTCAAAATGTAATTAAAAAATAAACTTAATAAATACACACTATGAGCTTGAAACTATGATCTCAGTAAGTTGAATAAGGCATCCCTTACCAATAGAGGGGAAAAAGAATTATGCAAAGCACCTTGCAAAAACCAAAAAATTGTAATATAATTTGAAAAACTGTTCATAATGTTGTCATGAAATAAACAACATAAAACATACATTACATAGATTAGACTAAGTGGCTCATTTCATAGCAAATAATAATGGAAAACAAAAACAACCATATTTGTTATGTAGCAACTTAGGTTGAGCAAGGAGAAATTAATTGTCTAAGACTTCCAATTGTTGGCAACGATGTCAGCCAAATCAACAACCCTCTGTGAATAACCCCATTCATTGTCATACCAAGCAACCACTTTCACCATATCATCTCCCATCACCATTGTGAGTGATGAATCCACAGTTGAGGAGACATCTGAACACCTGAAATCTATTGACACTAGAGGCTCATCACACACTGCAAGGATGCCATTAAGCTCTTTATCTGCACTTTCTCGGAACGCTGCATTCACCTCCTCTGCAAATGTCTTCTTCTCCACCTGAACAACCAAGTCAACAACTGATACATTGGGTGTTGGCACTCTCAGAGCAATTCCATTCAGTTTCCCTTTCAGACTTGGGAGAACTAGTGCCACTGCCTTTGCTGCTCCTGTTGATGTTGGGACAATGTTCAAGGCTGCAGCTCTGGCGCGCCTAAGATCTCTATGACTAGCATCGAGAAGTCTCTGATCACCAGTATATGAATGAGTTGTTGTCATGGTGCCCTTGATGATTCCTGCACTAAACAAATTTAGGTGTACATTGGCAAGCATATTGAACAGGAACAAAGCAATGTCCTCAAATAGGAACTAAACAATGCCATTTTAAATCCAGATAAACTATGGTGATCGACAGAAGAAAAAGATATGTTAGATTTCAACATGAAATAGGGGAAACAATGAATATATTGTTTGTTCTATTTAACCAGATGACACTCACCGAATTTCTGGTCCAGAACTTTAACGAAAGGAGCCAGGCAATTAGTAGTGCAGGAGGCATTGCTAATAATTTCTTCTGCAGGATTATATTTTTCCTCGTTCACACCACAAACATATGTAGGAATATCTCCCTTTCCAGGAGCTGTGATCAAAACCTTCTTTGCCCCAGCTTGGAGATGCTTACCAGCACCTTCCCTGTCAACAAACACGCCAGTGCCTTCTATGACCAAATCAATCCCATAGTCCCTGCAAATACAATATGAAGCATTTCGTCATGAGCTGAGAAGCATAAATTATCTCTATATAATAATCCTGGAAGGCTACCCAGTATTATACAGATTTAACAATTTTTTTGCGGCTGCTGTTGTTGCCTCTGCTAGTAGTCTATTTGTTATAAGTTTTGGAGTGGTTCTGATTATATCTTTCAGTGGAATTTGTTTAGAATTATGTAGGAATTTGTTGAAATTGTAAGTTTGAGTTGGGATCTTAATGTTACATGGGTTTTTTAGGAGTTGAATTTATATATACAAACCAAAATATATTTTAAATAACAAAAAAATTACAATTTGACAAAAAGGGAAATTCCAAAACTTAAAATAGTTAAACAATACAGCAAATTTGCAATGCACAGGCTTATATTTTGTTAAATCAGGTCTTTCATTCTCTATTCTGATTTCTTTCGGCCGTCAAGCCAAGTTCACCTAAGCAACCAAAATACTATACATAGAAAATAAAAAATTGACCAAAATAAAGAATTGACCATGTTGATTAAGCATTTGAGTGATCTAATTGAAACCCAAGAGAGCCTGTTAAGTGATGAACATGTCAATTTCACAATGCTCTAATTATTGATTTTTGAATGAACCTATAATTATCCCAAGAATTTCAATGTCTGCTAAACCCAACTGTAAACATCAGGAATCTAATCGAATACTTAAGTGTAAGCAGATCTGTAGCATTAACCTATAATCCTAGCCAAATGTTTAGTTTCATGTACTTACTTCCATGGCAGATTTACAGGGTTCCGATCTGATACAACTTTGATGACCTTGCCATCTACAGAAATGCCATCATTTCCTGCTACCTGCACATCTGTGTCAAAGGTTCCAAGAATAGAATCATATTTGAGCAAATGCGAGGCCTGTTTAACACCTCCGGTGTCATTGATGACAACCACATCCAAAGGGGAGTCCTTTCGACCGTGCCAACATCGCAGAAAATTGCGACCAATCCTTCCAAACCCATTGATTGCAACTTTTATCTTTGCCTCCACTACGCCCCTTTTTTGTCCAGATGATCCTACCTGGAATGAAAGAACAAGGGCAAGAGGACAAAAAACCAGATCAGTTTGTTGTTTACCATGAAAATCCGACACGCAAATTTATGTGATGAAACAGCATTTGCAAAGTGAGATCCATATACACCAAGGACAATCATTAAACAAGTAATCTCTGCTTGCAATACTATAACAAGCTCGAAGTGTCTAACCCTTGCATGGACTAGGGCATCAATGATATAAATACGTTAAATCAGCATACACCAACAGAATGATCAAAAGCCTTAATATATTTTTGGTCAAATTTGCCTGAAATCTGACAGTAATTGGTTGGAATTACAAGTTTGATTGGTAAACTCAGTACAAACTGAGTACCCCTGGTTTTTCAGCATACTGATTCTTATATTAAAAATGGATCTTAAATAACAAAAAAACCACTTTCTGATCAAAAAACCACTTTCTTCACCCCTGTGAGCATCACCCGATGCAATGAGTGCTAAGTGAACTATTCAAAAAATCATGAGAAATTAGTCAGTTACGACTACCTCTCATGGAAATGGTCATACGTGAATGACTTAACGCAGTTGAATCCCAAAAAATGATATCTAAAAAAACCACTTTCTGACCAAAAATTGTTTTTCCAAATTCTCGCAAAAACAAGTTCTAAACAATTCATATTTCTACACATACAAGTATCATGAATAATTCTTAGTACAAAATGTACTAACATAAACGAGGCTGACAATCATATTGTTAATAAACCTAGTGACATTTAAACCTCAATACAATGATCATGATACAATTTAACAGTGAACCTTCATGCACAAAACTCTGATGAACCATGCAGCAATCACACAACAAAATGAACTTCAATTAGGCCCCTATGACAATTCGGAGAGCAAACTGACCTCCATATAAACCAAAGCAACTACTACCAATCATTTTGTTAAGTGACACAATGACATGCAATCATTAGTACTATAGCAGACACAATGACCTGCAATCATTAGTACCATAGCAGAATGTGTTAATTTTGTGTAGCATTGGGATGTATTCTAGCATGCCAAGAGGCCTCCTAAGCGGCTTAGAAGATTTATGAAAGTAAAAATAAAATTTCAATTTTTTATTAGGCTTCATGTAGGTTCAAAAAAGACAAGTTGGCCCAGTTCGTGAAGGAATGTGTCCTTTGGGGTAAATGCACCTATTCAACTTGTATATATATACATGGTGTGACATTTCATTTGATCCCTCATTATCATCATCTCTCTTCTATAACAATCACACGTGGGAGCAGATAGAGGATGAATTTGAATGAAGTTTGGACTTGGATTATTAGCTCAAATTTCTAGACAATTTGGAATTGTAAACCTTGTTGAAGAACAATTTCTCTTAGAAGAAGTGTTGTTGGGTTTCCTCTCAAGTTTGGGTTTCCCAGGGAAAACTTGTTGTCTCTATTGTGCATGGATGTCTCTTTATGATCATTGTTATTTCCGCTATATTTACTGTTGAAATATTCTATGTATAATTGCTCAATGATATTAGTGGCATTAGATAAATTATTTGAAGATCATTAAGTAGTTATTATCATATCAAAAGATTGGTTTCTATTATATATCTTGTAGAAAATTCAACATGGAATCGAAGCTTTGTTGAGAGAACAACCACTAAAGTCAGCCTAAAAGACAAGTGAGAGGGACTTCATTTGTGGAGAAAGAAAGCCCTAGAAGGAGCCATAGGCAACAAGATAGAAGAGGTCAAATTAAGGAACCAACAAGGAGATTTGTTCCGGAATAGCTAAGTCAAAGGTCTATCCAAATGAGTTAATCGAGGTTTGGTTAGGTCCGGGGTTGCATGAAGAAGGCCAAGGGCTGTAGGCCTGACCGTAGGCCGACAAGCCTAGGAAGGTTCCGCAAGTCTAAAATAGGGTATCCGTGAAGCTAATAGCCACAAGGTGTCTGGCCGCAAGTAGAAGGGAAGTTGTTGGGTTGTGTTTGAGGTATAAACACACAGATTGAGGAAGAGAAGGTGGCTGCAAGGCAGTTTAGGGCATCAACAAGGGTGCCAAAACCTGTTGGAGACTGCTAAGAAGGTTGGTTGAGTTGGTTGTGCAACAACTAGGAAAGCGATGCAAAGAAAAAGGCTACAACCTGGAGGGTTGAGGAAAGAGGAAGGTTGCCGAAGGTCAAAGGTAAACTTGCAGGGCTATGTTAGGCCAAGGTTGAATAGGTTTGAGGCTACACAAGTAGGCTAATCAACAATGAACAAAAGGGCAAACAACTAGGTGATAAGTGGCTGTTATGATCAGCAATATGAGGAGTTTTTTATTTGTCTTGAAGTCTTTATACTTGTTGAAAGTCTTAGGGCTTGTGGAATTAAACCTTAGAGCAAGACTTGGAGTGTTGGATGCAAGCAGAGTTTGTGAGATGTTTACTTGGTTTATCTCCTTGATAGCATGTGGAATGCAAGTGGGAGATCCCACGGTGGACTTGGTGTTGATGCTAGCTTGTTGTTAAGCCTTTGGTGTGGCTAGATAACTCGATGAATGGCTTGCTAAGGCTAATATGTCGGATGAAGAAACCCTAGCTATTATAGATCATGCAAGAATGGAAAGTAATATGCATTAGCAACTGAATGTTAAGGACGAGGATGAACATCCGCTTCAGAAGAAGATAAGGAATCCAAGCTTGATGAGATTGCAGATGGACTTCATTGATTTCTACAAGGAGGCAAGGATCAAGAAGGAGTTGACAATTCCCTACAACCCTCAACAGTTTCTTTTTTTTAATCAAGAGATAAGTACTTCCTATCTTTCTCCCTTGAATAATATTATTATCTTTATTCCTTGCTTAGCCTTTTGTCTTTATAATTTTTGCTTGGTTATAATTTTTTCTTCCATGGCCTCCTGAATGAAGTTTGCAGGTACATTGTGAAGGCTGCGAAGGAAATGATTATGGCAATAGATGGTAGCATCTAGAATAATAAAGCAAAGTTTGTTGCAAGAAGGTTCTCCCAATAAGAGGGAGTGTACCACAAGGATTTTTCTTGCTCCAGTCTCCAATGGATAATTTCTTGTATGACCTAAGGGCTCGAACCTAAACTCAACAAAAGTGATTGGTGTTCAAGAGGGAGAAATTGTACAGACATCCAGGACTATGCTAGATGACCGGAAGAGTTTCCA
This sequence comes from Pinus tabuliformis, assembly GCA_031772625.1. Taxonomy (NCBI): domain Eukaryota; kingdom Viridiplantae; phylum Streptophyta; class Pinopsida; order Pinales; family Pinaceae; genus Pinus; species Pinus tabuliformis. The sequence goes on along the minus strand of CM062817.1, from coordinate 772,749,727 downwards.
GTACCAAGGGAGCAAATAGTCAAGCAGAGTGGAAGGAGCAACCTTCCAAAGAGGATGTCATGGGTTGAGATTGTCAAGATGCTCAGAGACAGAAGGTCTCTAAAAGCAATATGCCTTCTTTGAGGAGACCATGTCAAATAGCAAAAGGACTTAATTACATGACAGAGGGAGCAACAACAACAAAAGGAATTGCTTGCATGACAAAGGGAGCAACAATGACAAGAAGATTTGCTTCTATGACAGAGGGAGCAACTAGGACTACCACAGGAAGACCTGCGTCGGTGTCGGAGGGAGTTGGCATCGAAGATTGAAATGAAGGATTCTGGCAAGATACACTATTTCTTGGGATTGGAGATTCAGAGTTGGTGGATCTCACGATGTACAAGCAATTGATTGGATTCTTGATATACCTAGTTAACACCAGGCTTGATATTTGCTTTGCAGTGAACATCCTAAGCTAGTATATGGTCGAGTCGAGGTAGATACGTTGGGTTGTCGAAAAGCATGGCTGAGGTACTTGCGTGATACAGTAGATATGGTTTGAGATATGTCTTAGGTGGTGAAGTGAATTTGCAGGGATATATGGATTCAGATTCGGCTGAGAGTGTAGAGGACAAAAATAGCACATCATAGTGCTGCTTTAGCTTGGGATCGGCTACGATACCCTAGTTCAGCAGGAAGTTGACTTCTATCGCACCCAGTACAAAAGAGACGGAGTATATCGTAGCTTATGTCATAAGTAGCGAAACAATGACTTAAAAAGCTTATTGCAGGAATATTTGATCAGGTCACTTCATTCGAGACATGGTGCAGAAAGGAACAATGGAGCTGCAGTATACATACACAGATGAGCAGATTGTAGACATTCTCACCAAGCTTCTGTGTATAGTGAAGTTTGTGTACTTCAGAGACAAGCTTTGCATGATGCAAAATGTCTCCCTTGTTAAGAGGGAGGGTTGATGTCTTTGTAGGATTAGGGTAGGCCATCTCCTGAAGCCATAAAGGATTTTGGTTGGGTCATAAAGGACTTTGTCCAAGGGATATGGATACATTCACCTGAGAAGCCAGAAGGACCTGGCTAGGTCATAAAGGACTTTGACTAGAAAGGTGAATGACCTAAGGCAATTATAAGAGAAATTTACAGGATTGGACAAATGTTCTCCTGAGAAGACAAAAGGACTTGGCTAGGTCATAAAGGACTTTCACCAGAGGAGATAGATGTAATTCACCTGAGAATCCATAAAGGATTTTCGCTGAGGGTGAATGGTCCAAGGGCAGATTCTCTCTTAAGAAACCAAAAGGACTTGGCTGGGTCATAAAGGACTTTGACCAGAGGAGATTGATACATTTGTCTAAGGAGCCATAAAAGATTTTCGCCAGAGCTAAAAGGCCTTATATACTCACATTGCCCACTCTATGATGGAGTTATCTATAGACATACATCAATATAGCAAGCTCATGAACTTTTCTTATGGAGGAGAAGTTTTAGCTAAGGGGAAATCTGTTGCAGCTAAGGAGAATATCTCCCTCGCTAAGACAAAGTTTTGATTTTTGTGTAGTGTTGGGAGGTATTCCCACATGCCAAGAGGTCTCCTGAGTCGGCCTAGAATATTTATGGAAATACAAATAAAAATTCAATTTTTTATTGGGCTTCATGTAGGCTCAAAAAGGACAAGTTGACCTAGCTCATGAAGGGACGTTTCCCGTGGGGTAAATGTGCCCATTCGACTTGTATATATATATATATATATATATACATAATGTGATACTTCATTTGATTACTTATTATCATCATCTCTCTTCTATAACAACCACACGTGGGCGCAGATAGAGGACAAATTTGACTGAAGTTTGGACTTGGATTTTTGGCACATATTTCTAGACAATTTGGAATTGTAAACCTTGTTGAAGAATATTTTTTTCCTAAAAGAAGAGTTGTTGGGGTTTCTCCCAAGTTTGGGTTTCCTAGGGAAAACTTGTCACTATCGTGCATGGTTGTATCTTTATGATCTTTATTGTTTCCGCTGTATTTATTGTTGAAATCTTCTATGCATAATTGCTCAATAATATCAGTGACATTAGATACACTGTTTAAAGATCATTAAGTAATAATTATCAAATCAGAAAATTAGTTTCTATTACTTATCTTGTAGAAAATTCAGCACAATCGATAGAGCCATACAAGACCTGTACATACTATAGACAACAATATTACACTCATTGTTCTTCCCACACGTCAAGAAGGCAGCTCAAAGTATAACTTTGATATAGCATATGTTTTTCCTAAATGCCTGACTTAACATGAAAATACTACTTGTATTTATAATAAATCTATTTTCTACTTCAGATTTTCCCTCCATATACAACACATCAACAATCAGACTGTGATGAAATGACACCCAAATATATGTGTGATAATTGGATGGTGAACCGTGATATGAACTCTAAAGGGTAATTAACTTACAACAACGTAATTGTATGCCAGGGTAAACATTATGAAAGAAAGCGGGCTCTCCAAACAATAGTGTAGCAATCATAAAAAAAAAAAAAGGTAGGACTTACATATATAATCATATATAATCATGCAGCAATGTGATGACTATCACATAGGAAAAACATACTACTGAGCTCCTTACTAAAGGAAGACTGATTAAAGCAGGTTTCACAGCAGGAAATTGCAGAAACCATAGAAAACCAGAAGATGTTGTGCAAGTTTTTCCGAGACGCCTGTTCACAAAGGGTGTTTGGGTATTGTCAAGTTCGCAGCGTGCTGCCTTAGAGATACCTGGTGGGTGATAATCTGCATGGCATGCCTGGTAATTAATCAGGATGGCCACTCTTCACTTTCTGTTGTGAAAAAGATGAGTCTCAACCTTCAAAGACCTGCCTGAAAATTGGATTTCTATACTGGAAAGAATATCAATTTTTGACTCAATAGCCTTGCAATGTAAAGATAGAATATATACTATAAGATAGTGGAGATCCAGGTGCCAGATCACTTGCATTTGATCTTCTACCACGGAAAATATTAAGCACCATGCAGTAAGCTTATTAGTAGCTTACTGCCTTTTCATCCTATCTATTGAATATTAGTTTATTCTCATCCAAGGGACAACATGGAAAAATAATTAGCCAATGATTGACTTACTGAATAGTGATTAATATTTTCCATGGTGACACAGTTAAGCACGGGAGAGGGGATTTTGATGTAGTGATTTCCTTTTATGTAAAGGAATGCAATTTCATCTCCTAGTAATCTAAGCATCATTTTTTCTCCTTATACACAAAAAATAAGAACCAGTGGAAATATTTTCAAGAATAATAGGGCAATTTGAGCTCTGGATCAAACACTGACATCCATATAAACCAAATTGCAGCCAGATTGTCAAGTGACCTCAATATGAAGAACCACCATGATCACAGCAATCTGAAATCAACTGCATACACATATACATCAGTCTGACAATTTTACAATCTAAAGCAACATCAAGACAGGCCTGAGTGGTTTTGATCCAGCAAAAACAGTCCCATAGATACCACTGAATAATCTCAAAGCAAAGTGATTTCTAGAAAACTAGATCAATGGTAAAGAGACCATTTTTTTGGGGAAATCCAAGGAATGTTTCCTCACATAAGTAGATGGGACTTACAAGTATTTCTTTAAATCCCCGGTGACATTGGCGACAACCAGTTCAACTAACCCCAGCTAAATCATGCATGTAAATGTGATAAAAGGATGGAAATATGACATCCACACAGAGCAAAATGATCTCTACACTTACAACCATCACAATTATACGACAAAACAATATACAGAGACACCAAAGTGGCCATTGTGGAAGAGAACTACTAAGACAATCAATAGTGTGATCACCTACACATACAGCAGGGTGATGTCCAGTCATGGAGAAAAATTCCACTGTGGGAAGCTCCTAATTTTCTATAACTTGCTTTACTATCACAATGCCACTTTGCCATTATCAGACCAAGAAATCCACTAATTAGACCAACAACGGTGGTGGTGACTCACAATCATATGTGGGATATTGTCAAAAGTGTGAACATATCCTCACCGCATTAGTTTGGAATGCAACTACTGAAACGAAGTCCTCGTTGTATTTCCTTAGGCAAGGAAAGCCACTGGAGCTCTTGAGACCTGAGTATTCGGAGAATCCCTTCCCTGAAACCTGCCCATTAACAATAGCACGTGACACATCAATTACAACTTCAACCCCAAATCCAAATGCAACTAACAAACAGAAACAAATATACTTGTTTGAACTGAATAATAATCAAACTGACTACAATAAGCTCAGTACCACCATCCAATACTTCATGTAGTAAAAACCCATCTAAATTAATGAATTGCCAAGTAATATTCACTCATCATTCTTTCATTTGGTTAAGCAATTTTGCATCAGCACACAGAATTCTAATGGTGCATTAGCATTATGGCAACTGCAATGAAATAAAACAACACTGTATCTTAGAAAAACCTGCATGAACAGATTATTAGCTAGCAGAGAATAATGCAAGAATAGGCAGACATCCATATGGTGTCAGCTTGTAATTTTGAATGATATGGATGGTGAGTGGCATGGGAAGTAGAGTATACCTGCAAAGATGCATGAGTGCTGCTGCAGTTGGCCACAGCAGCCATGGAGAGTGTAGCTGAGGCCATACTCCCTCTCTTTCACTGTGAGTCTCTGTTTGTGCCAATGGCAGACCCAACTAGAGTAGCAATTTCATTGGGAGTGAGCAGCTTGTCAAATAACAATGGTGTGGAGCCTGAACAAGAGGTGGTGGATAGGATGAGCTTTTGGATAGACCTTTCTATTAATTGGGTGGCTCTCATTGATCTCACCCGTCCAATGCAGATGATGTATCAAAAGTAATTCAGCTTACACACAAAAACACGTCAGATAAGATTTCACAACATCGGATTAACCAAATAAAATCAATGTAATGAACATTATACAGTGAAACCATGGATGCTCGGTTTTTGTGGTTAGCTCTTTGAGATTCTCAAACGATATGATTTTATTTTTTAAAATAAATTTAACATGATTTTTCATAATTCTGTGTACATGAATGTGATGGGCTATTTTTTATTATTAATAAGTTATTAAAGCTAATATATATTTTCTGTGTACATGAATGTGATAGGCTATTTTTTATTATTAATAAGTTATTAAAGCTAAAATATATTTTCTAAAATGCTTATATTGAAAATAAAATAAAAAATAAAAAAAAAATCGTATCGTTTGTGAATCGTATCGTATCTTTTTATATAGTATATACTAAATTAATTCTTTTAATTATTATTTATATTAAATTTTTATTTTCAATATAAGCATTTTACTCAAACGATACGATTTTTATTTTTATTTTTTATTTTTTTTTAAATAAATTTAACATGATTTTGTCATAATTCTGTGTACATGAATGTGATAGGCTATTTTTTATTATTAATAAGTTATCAAACCTAAAATATATTTTCTAAAATGCATATATATATATATGCTTATATTGAAAATAATAATTTAATATAAATAATAATTAAAAGAATTAATTTAGTATATAAAATTGAAAATATATATATATATATATATATATTTGGTACGAAAAATATATATGTATTATAGATATAAGTTTTTCGGTATATCACATTTTTAGAATTTGGTCGACGTTTCGAACCAACTAATGTGGTTCATCCTCGGGACAAGGTGAGAAATCAATCGATCTAAAGGAATAAAATAAATAACATGGATGCATCATTCTCAGGTCTGAAGGAATAAATAGCATGGATGCATCATTCCAAAGTTAACAGATGAAAATTAGCCGTTGGTAAATTCGTTACTGAGGAAGGTCAAATATTATTTAAAAAAAAGTGGTAAGGAGTTATCTGTGTAATTATTAATATTTAGTTAGAAACTAGTTGTTATGTAATAATTAATTATTTAATTTCAATATTATAAAATAATAATTTAATGATATCAATTTATATAATAATATTATATAAAAATAGTTAATTTATATAATATTATTTGTTAGGTATAGAATATATTCACTTGAAAACTAGTTAAGAATAATTCAAAATTAAAATATTTTATTTCACTATATTTTAATAATAATTTATAAATATTATTAAATTAAAATATTTTATTTCACTATATTTTAATGATAATTTATTAATATTATCAATTTCTTTAATAAGAATATTTATTAATATTATCCATTTAATATGATTATTATTTATTAGAGGATAACTTGTTTCCCTTAAATAGGAGGATAGTAGTGTAGGAGGAAGCATTGATAACTCTAAAGGTTTACTATAAAAATATTAATAATTAAGTTGTATTATTAAACACAAAATGTATTTTAGTTGTATTAAAAAAAGAAGAAGAGGATGCTCTAAAAAATACTAATCATATTGGACATATGAAGTTAAAGAAAATCCCCATCCAAGAAGCCATTGATATCATAAATCACATCACTGACAAAGACACTGCCAAGTTAGTTGGTCTCTACCTCACTCGACTTTCTTCAGTTTCCAAGGTGAGTTCTATGAGCAAACTTGCGAGCGATGGGATCCCCTCTTTCCCCCATAGTCGCTAACTTGTTTATGGAAGATTTTGAGACCAAGGCCTTGGCCACTGCTCAATTTCGCCCTAAAAAATGGAAAAGGTTTGTTGATGATGCCTGTGTCATCTGGCCTGGTAGTGAGAAACTGGATCTGTTTCTTAACCACCTTAATTCTGAATTAGACTCCATCAAGTTCACTATGGAAGTTGAGGAGAATGGGCACCTTCCCTTTCTCGACATTCTCCTTTCTAGGATGGATGATGGTTCCGTAAGTCACCAAGTTTTTCGAAAGAAAACGCACAGGAAACAATATCTCCATGCCAGTTCTCTTTTTAAGAAATTTGATCCTTTTAATTTTTAGTAAATCATATGTATAAAATTAATTTATTAATTTCACGATATTAATCGTAATTTTATATGGTCTAATAATTTGCTATAAAATTTTATAAATAACATTGGATATACTTGTTCTTATTATCCTTTGAAATCATTAGAAAAGCCAAATGTAAATCACTTTTTACTTTAGGTGGTCCAATAATGAATAAGAAGAATCAAATAATTTAATATATGAAATTATAGTACTATTACGGTAATTTCAAAATTGTATAAAGTTAAAACATTATTTTAGTATCAAGTTTATATAATAAATAATAAATGATTATATTTGTATTAGGAAAAGGATGAAATAGAACTTTAATTAAAAACTAGTTTTTAATTTGAATATATAATATTTTATTATATATCTTTTTTAAATAATATTTTATTTTTCTCATTAACTAATTTACCAACAATTAATTCTCAATGGCTAACTCTGCCTAATGATGCATCCTTGTTATTTATTCCTTTAGATTGATTGATTTCTCACCTTGTCTTGAGGATGAACCACATTAGTTGGTTTGAAAGGTCAACCACATCCTAGCTATTTGATTAATCCAGAAGACCTATATCTACTTAAATAATATTATTAAGGATCAGTATAGATTTATCTTAACTAAGGATATAAATCAAATCTCTTCAAATACAAATTTTCCTTCACGTTTTGTATTAAAAAAATTGCATTTTAAGAAATTTGATCCCTTTTAATTCTCAGTAAATCATATATATAAAATTAATTTATTAATTTCATGATATTAATCATAATTTTATATGGTCTAATAATTTGGTATAAGATTTTATAAATTACATTGGATATACTTTTTAAAATTAAAAAGCTTAAAATTAAGCTGAATATATCATCATATTTACAAATTGTACAAATCATCACCGGCCAAAGCCCCAAATATGCTAAAGAAGCTGAATATATCATCATATATTTACAAATTGTACAAATCATCACCAGCCAAAGCCCCAAATACGCTGCAGTGCAGCTCACAGGATTCGAAACCGGTCGAGGGGCGTGCAAACCCACCGCCCCGACCGTCACAACAAGTCAAATTTAAAGCACTTTTGACTTTAGGTTGTCCAATAATGAATCAAGCAATCAGATAATTTAATATATGAAATTATAGTACTATTAGGTTAATATCAAAATTATATAAATTTAAAACATTATTTTAATATCAATTTTATATAATAAATAATAAATGATTATATTTATATTAGGAAAATGATGAAATACACCTTTAATTAACAACTAGTTTTTAATTTAAATATATAATATTTTATTAGATATTTCTTTCTTAGATAATATTTTACTTTTCTTATTAACTAATTTACCGACAACTAATTCTCAATGCTAACTGGGCGTAATGATGCATCGTTGCTATAATTTAATATATGAAACAATCAAATAATTTAATATATGAAATTATAGTACTATTATGTTAATATCAAAATTATATAAATTTAAAACATTAATTTAATATCAATTTTATATAGTAAATAATAAATGATTATATCTGTATAGGAAAATGATGAAATACACCTTTAATTAACAACTAGTTTTTAATTTAAATATATAATATTTTAGTAGTTATCTCTTTAAATAATATTTTACTTTTCCCATTAACTAATTTACCATCAACTAATTCTCAACAATTAACTCTTGGTAATGATGCATCCTTGCTATAATTTAATATATGAAACAATCAAATAATTTAATATATGAAATTATAGTACTATTGGGTTAATATCAAAATTATATAAATTTAAAACATTATTTTAATATCAATTTTATATAATAAATAATAAATGATTATATTTATGTTAGGAAAAGGATGAAATACACCTTTAATTAACAACTACTAATTCTCAACGACTGGCTCTGGGTAATGATGCATCATTGCTATTTATTCCTTTAGATGAATTGATTTCTCACCTTGTCGTGAGGATGAACCACATTAGTTGGTTGGTTCGAAAACCAAATCCTAGCTATGTGATTAATTCGGAAGACTTATATCTACTTAAATAATATTATTAAGAATCAATATAGATTTATCTTAACTAAGGATCTAAATCAAATCTCTTCAAATACACATTTTCCTTCACGTTTTATATTAAAAAAAATTGCATTTTAAGAAATTTGATCCCTTTTGATTCTTAGTAAATCCTATATATAAAATTAATTTATTAATTTCATGATATTAATCATAATTTTATATGGTGTAATAATTTGGTATAAAATTTTATAAATCATATTGGATATACTTGTTCTTATTATACTTTGAAATCAGTAGAAAAGCCAAATTTAAATCACTTTTGACTTTAGAGTGTGCAATAATGAATTAGAAACAATCAAATAATTTAATATATGAAATTATAGTATTATTAGGTTAATATCAAAATTATATAAATTTAAAACATTTTTTTAATATCAAATTTATATAATAAATAATAAATGATTATATTTGTATTAGGAAAAGGATGAATTACACCTTTAATTAACTGTTAGTTTTTAATTTAAATATATAATATTTTATTAGATATCTCTTTCTTAAATAATATTTTGCTTTTCCTTTTAACTAATTTACCAACAACTAATTCTCAATGGCTAACTCTCCTTAATGATGCATCCTTGCTATTTATTCCTTTAGATTGATTGATTTCTCACCTTGTCCTGAGAATGAACCACATTAGTTGATGCATCCTTTTTATTTATTCATTTAGATGGATTGATTTCTCACCTTGTCCTGAGGATGAACCACATTAACTCTAGGTAATGATGCATCCTTGCTATTTATTCCTTTAGATCGATTTATTTCTCACCTTGTCCTGAGGATGAACCACATTAGTTGATGCATCCTTGCTATTTATTCATTTAGATCGATTGATTTCTCAGATTGTCATGATGATTAACCACATTAGTTGGTTCAAAATGTCGACCAAAGCCTAGCTATGTGATTAATCCGGAAGACTTATATCTAATTAAATAATATTATTAAGAATCAATATAGATTTATCTTAACTAAAGATCTAAATCAAATCTCTTCAAATGCAAATTTTCCTTCACGTTTTGTATTAAAAAAATTGCATTCTAAGAAATTTGATCCCTTTTAATTCTTAGTAAATCATATATATAAAAGGAATTTATTAATTTCATGATATTAATCATAATCTTATATGGTCTAATAATTTGGTATAAAATTTTATAAATCATATTTGATATAGTTATTCTTATTATCCTTTGAAATCATTAGAAAAGCCAAATTTAAACCATTTTTAACTTTAGGTTGTCCAATAATAAATAAACAATAAGCAAATAATTTAATATATGAAATTATAGTACTATTAAGTTAATATCAAAATTATATAAATTTAAAACATTAATTTAATATCAATTTTATATAATAAATAATTATATTTATATTAGGAAAAAGATGAAATACACCTTTAATTAAAAAACATTATTTTAGAATTAATTTTATATAATAAATAATAAATGATTATATTTGTACTGGGAAAAGTTGAAATATACATTTAATTAAAAAAGGGTTGCACTTGTTAATATAAAAATATATAGAAATGATCTAGCAAGAAATTTTGAAATATGTCTCCGTTTGAGAGGGATATTTTAAAACAACAAAATAATTCTTCGAAAAATATCTTTGTTAACTCATATAATTATAAATAAGCATAAACACATTTTAGTAAACTTGTGTATAAATCCGCATAAACATTCTTAATAACAAGAAAACTTTAATATACATAAAACACTATTCCATAAGGTTATATGGACTATTATCTTATTTCCTATTTCCCTTTAGTGGTGATAGAATTTTGATGAGCATTCCAAATTTCCACTTCCTTTTACTATTGCTAACCTTTCTAAACCTAATGGATATTTTGACTTTTAAGTGGTGTGTAGAGTGGATATTTTGATTTTTAAGTGGTTTGTAGAGTTCATTCTCATTGGACTTACAACTATTTGCGTAAGAGCTCCACATTTAGCTTGTAACTACTCAATCTTACAGTTAGCTTGTAACTAAACCATTTTTTATATTTAGTCGTGGAGGGTTTCTATCATGAATGCATCCTCATAATCTTTAGTTTCTTCTTGGTATTGCAATTTGCTTGATAATGTAATTATTGAGATTTTGTTATTAGAAATATAAGCCTCTTATCTTCGTAAAACTTTTTGAATTTTAGAGGTCTTACATAAAGGGCATATTTCAATATGTTTATGTTTTATCTTGGGTTTTTGTGATATTTCCTGGATAATTATTTATCTCAATGTAAAGAATTGTAATTATGGCAATTGGCTGAGAGCGGGACACAAATTCCATTGCTTGAGGTAGGAGGTTACTTGAGGAAATGGGTGTTTTTAAATATGAGGCATGAGCTGGCTGAGAAGATTAAATGCGCTCATTGTGCATTAAATTTAACTGAAGAAATGAGGACAGGTCTAGGTGTCCTTTAGTCCCAGCCACAAGTAAGAAGAGGACAAAATTTAAAGACAAGCATGGGCTACACTATTAGGAAGTTGACTATTGTGCGATCATACATGCACTCTCATACATATGCATGCACGCGCAGATGCATAGGTAGTGAAGGAAGCATCCAAAGCTACTGTGGAAGAGAAAAAAATTGAAAGAACAAAAATGTGATCTCTATCATTGGAATAAATGGGAGCACCGACTTAGGAATCTTCTAAGAGAGCCTTGTTGGGTAAATATTATAGAGAGTGGGGAGTTCCTGAAGGCTGAAGAAACCATTGAAAGCTTGGGACTAAAGAATCTATTGTATTGGGAAGAATCACTCGGGTGCATATGAGTTTGGTGAACCACCAGGAGTTGCCTTAGGGGATTAAGCTTTGGTGCTTGTCTCACTAATGAACCACCTAAAGAGGTGATTTATTCCACCTATCAATAGTTTATCCACTGATGCAACTTCCTTAGTGTGGGCTCTCTTCTCCTAAAAGTGAGTTGAACTCTCTATAATGTGATGTATTGGCATGGATGCTCATAATGTATAAATTTTTTGAGAGGATTGAGGGAAAAGTATATGTAGCTGGTGGATGAAGGCAGAGTGGCCTTGAGACATTATGTTTTAGCTGTTTCTTTGGTTGAAGTTCCCTCTAAAATGTCTCCATCTCAAGCTTTGGAATCAGGCTCAAGGTTGACAACTACAAGTAATAATGGTTGTATGTAACCACCCTCCTCCCACATCTACCCAAGTAACTAGCCAACCAGGGTAAACATGCGACGAGAGAGGCCACTATGAAGGGATTCAATCTCCTTGGTGACCATAAGGAAAAGGAATTGACAGAACACATCAACCATACCTTCCACATCAACAACAACAACCCCAGGAGACATCTCAGCCACTCAAACATCCTTCCCCTGGGTCCCACTGATATTTTAGAACTCTTAACCTCTGGATGCTCTCATGCTATGGGCATGCCAGCATCTAGGGACCTCTGGACGCTCTCACAAGCCTGCATGTCTGCATCTAGAAACTTTTCCTAGTAGACCTGTGCCAGCATCCACAAAATTTAAGGCAATTTTCTAGCCCAGAATTCCGGCCATGCATTGCCCAAAACTTACTGTAACTTTTAGAATCCATTAAACACGTGATGCCAAGACTAATAAATAAAAAATTGACTTTAGGACTAGCCCGAACATCCCCAACCGGGACTGACATTCTGTCAAACACTTGGCATCAATGCAGCCTACAGGTCTAGGATACAAGACAGAGCATGAATGACTGAAAAATCTTTTGAAAAATGAAAAGAAGGATCACCACCTTCTCCCTTGAACTATTATGACATCAATTAGGTCTTGCATCCATCATTTTAACAATTTCAAGTAAATACATGAAATGACCATGACATGAACCAGTTAATTAACCATGCTTATAACCAACATAAAGCCATGTAAATAATAGAGATATAAAAACCATTAAATCCACATATAAACAAGTGAAAAAGCAAGATAACTTAACTTTCATTAATCATAGGCAAATCTGACCAGGTTCGGGACTTCGATGTACCACCCAACTGTAGACATGGTTGAACCAAATCTTTCTTTTAACAAGTTACCCCCGTGCTATATTCCAAGCATGAATGTGGGATCTCATGGATAAACCAATCCAAAAAAAGCCAAGGGAATCCTAAGGTTAAACCGTGACCTCTACCCTCACCAACTATGATCACACCAAAATTGGTGCTCCAATCACAAAAATGAACCGAGCTTGGAATGCCATCCGAAATCCATCACTATCGTTGAGGAATTTTCCGTCTCCTTGTCTCTCAGGCTTTATTGCAATCCAATCTCGGATCACTAGGTCCTAAACTGAGACCAGTCTCTCAGGCTTTACCGCAATCCAAACCCAGATCACTAGGCCCTAAACCGAGACTTCTCCCTCAGGCTTTACTGTGTATCCTACCAAAACCGGTCAAGGGATTCCTAGGCCTTTGGGAATGAACCTTGAGACCACCTCCGCCCCGGATTCCAAAATCCATCTAGCAAACCAAAGCTCAAAACCGAGATAAACATCCCAACATACCATGGCATCCGAAAAAAGGCAAGGCTAAGCTGAAAAACATTGTCATAACTTAACAAAACCATGCCATTGATAACAAGAGAACCATACACCAACATGTAAAGCCATGCATGTCAAAACCAACTAGGAAATCACACATGCAATATGTTACCTACAAGTATTCTTGCTGAATCTGCATGATCCTGCTCTTCCTTCCTTTCCCTTTGCTTGCTTTTCCTTCCTTGATCCAAAGCTAGAGTGCTCCAAGACAAATCTAAGTGATCAAGAGTGAGAGAGAGAGAATAATGAGAGAGCTCCAAAACTTGAACTGACAAAAGGTTACCAATTGATCCTTAGAAGCCTTTTTACTAACGAGGCCTCTAATTTCTTCATTTTCGATTATTTTCCTTCAATTTCCTCCTCACATGCAACATGTGACATGTCACCTTACTTTTCTCCTAATTTCCTTTATTTTCATAAATAAATGTGTCAATGCCTTTTTGCATTTTAATGCCTTTGCCTTAGCCTTTACCAATTTCCTTAGCCATAAACACATCTAGTGATGCCCACTAGGATATCTTTTCCCAACATTAAGCTTGGAATAAGTGTCCCTTAATCGTGGTCTTATTTTGCCTTTATTAACTTTTATTACGTTAAATTTTCACCAGGGTTGTTACAGAACCCTCCCCCTTGGGGAACACATCCTCGTTGTTAAACCACACCAAGACCTCAACAAAACTGCAGAAAAGAAAACATACTACCCATGGAGCTTTATAACTTATGTCCTTGTAGCATTTACAATGAAAGACCTGCTCAAAAGAAAAATATCATGACAACATGACAACCATACCGCTATTGGAGCTTTATAACTTAGCTAATGGCGATATTTACATCCATATACATATATGCATATACCAAAACATCAACAAAACATATGCCAACATATACTAAACATCAAACCAAAACTACTTTGCCTCAACTGACAAACAATGAAGGATACATGGCCCACATCTGATCTGTCATCTCCCATGTAGCTTCTTCAGGCCCAAAGTGCTTCAAATGCACTTTAACTTGCTATATGGCTTTGTTCCTGAGCATGAGATGCTTCCACTGCAATATGCACTGAGGCTTCGACTGGAACTCTCCTTCTTGCTCCACCTGCAATACAGACCAATCAATGACATGATAAACATCCTTTATATATATCTTAAGTAATGAAATACGGAAAACATCATGGAATTTCACTGTTGGAGGCAGTGCAAGTCGATAGGCCACTGGTCCAATCCTCTCAAGGATCTCAAAAGGTCCGCAATACCATGGTGTCAACTTGGCACATGATCCAATCCTCAAAGATCTCTTCTTGGGCTTGATGCACAAATACACATGCTCCCCAACCTAAAACTCCTTGAACACCTTGTGCTGATCCGCATAACTCTTATATCTATCCTATGCCGCCTTTAGATTCTTCTTTATAACCTGCATTTCCTATTCCATGTTTGCCAACATATCCTGTCCAATAAGTACTATGTTCACTGGATCACTCGAGCTGATGGGAGTATTACAACTTTGTCCATACAATGCCTCGAAAGGACTCATCCTCAATGACTCCTGATAACCATTGTTTTATGTGAACTCAACCAATGGAAGTTACTCTTCCCATTTCCTCTGCTAGTGCATCACATACATCCTCACGATATCCTCCAAAATCCTCTTGACCCTCTTTGGTTGTACATCTATCTGTGGATGATAAGTTGTATTGAAGGCCAACTCTATACCCAAACCTGCAAATAGCTCCTTCCAAAACTTGGAAGTGACTTTTCATCCCTTTCCAACACCATGTAATCTCACTATCTCTCTAATGAAAACCTGTGCTACCTCACTGGATGAATATGCAGTCTTCACTAGAATGAAGTGAGCTATGTTGCTCAACCTGTCGACTACGACCATAATATAATCATGTTGTCTCACTGTCCTCAGAAGACCTGTAATGAAATCCATGGAAATGACCTCCCATTTCGATTCCAGAATCGCTATAGGTTGTAGTATACCACCTAGATGTTTACATTCTGCCTTTACCTGCTAACAATATAAACATATAGCCATGAATTCTACCACTTCCTTCTTCAAATTCGACCAATAACAAAACTTCTTGACCATTGTCAATGTCTTCTGATATCCTGGGTGACCCGAATATGGCTTGATGTGAAACTCCCTCAAGATAAGCTTCTTGAGACTAATGCAATTTAGTTTATAGATCCTGTCCCTGAATCTCACCAAACCATCTTCCGTGAGATGATAATCTACATCCAAATCACCTATACCTGTACCTGCACATGTATCTGTACTTTTACCTATACACACACCTGTGCCTGTACCTATACCTACACCTGCACCTGTACTTGCTGTAAGATGTGCATGATCTCCATGTACTTGTCATCCCGTTATTTTTCCTGTAGGATCCTATCCTGTAACTCTGTCCCATAAGAACTCATAGCTACATTACAATTTACTTGTACCTTCCTGCTAAGAGCATCTGCAACTCGGTTCTCCTTTCCTTTGATGTATCTGATCTTGAAGTTGAACTCACTAAGGGTGGCCAACCATCTAGCTTTCCAGGCATTTATATTCGGTTGGTCAAACAAATACCTCAACCCAATGTGGTCTCTCATCAGTACAAACCTCCTACCAAGAAGATAGTGTCTCCACATCTTCAATGCATGTATGGTTGTTGCTAGCTCAAGATCACGCGTCGGATAGTTCTGCTCATGCTCGTTTAGTTTTTGTGACTCATAACACACTACATGTCCTTCTTGCATGATAAATCCACCAAGTCCTCTCTTGCAAGCATCTGTACACACTACAAACTCCTTGTCTGGGTCTGCAATATTTAACATTGGTGCATGTGTCAACAACTTCTTGAACTTCTCAAAACTAGTTGTAAATTCTTCTGTCCATTCGAACTTCTTACCTTTCCTTTGCAATGATGTGATAGGATATGTAATGCGTGAGAATTTCTTGATGAACATCCTATAGTAACCTGCCAATCCCATAAATTATCTCACCTCATCCACATTCTTAAGATCTGCTCACTCCATGATGGCCCTTATGTTTTTTGGATCCACTGCTATGTCTTCCTTGGAGATAACATTCCCAAAGTAATGTACCTTAGTCTGAAAGAAGTTGCACTTGCTAATCTTAGCATACAACTGATGCTCTCGTAGCAATCTCAACATTGCTGCTAAATGCTCAACATGTTCTTCCTGATTTTTAGAATATACTAGTATGTTGTCAATGAATACAATAACAAAATTGTCCAGATAAGGACACAACACACTATTCATCAAACACATAAATGTATCTGGAGCATTAGTCAAACCGAATGGAACTACAACAAACTCATAATGCCCATACCTGGTCCTGAACGCAGTCTTGAAGATATCCTCTTCCTTGATGCGTACCTAATGGTATCCCGATCTCAAGTCGATCTTAGAGAACATTGCTGCTCCCTTCAACTGATCAAACAAATCAACGATCCTTGGCAATGGGCACCTGTTCTTGATTGTTACATTGTTCAGCTGCCTATAATCAATGCACAATATGAGAGTACCATATTTCTTCTTTACGAACAACACTGGTGCACCCCAAGGTGATACACTTGGCCTAATGTATCCCTTGTCAAGCATCTCCTTTAACTGCAACTTCAACTCTACCAACTCAGGTGTGCTCATCTGGTAAGGTGCCTTTGATGCCGGAGCTACCCCTGTCACCAACTCAATAGAAAATTATACCTCCCTGTGAGGTGATAACTCTGGAATATCTATTGGAAACACATCCTAATACTTCTGCAATACAGATTACCTCTTGAAGATTTCTTAATCCTCAATATCTTTTCCCTTGTCACTAGATATATGTACTGCAAAGATCACACAACTTTTTATGAAACTACGCTTAGCCTGCATGGCAGTAACCATCCTCACTGATGTAGGATTCTTCTTCCGCTGCAAAGCTCTCTTTTCCCCACTCATCCACACACTCAATGACATTTTCGAAGCAATCCAGTTTGGTCCTATGAAGGTACAACCAATCCGTTCCCAAAAACATACTATACGAACCCAATGGCAGTACATTCAAATGTGTTGTTGTAGGCATACCATTTAACTCAAATGCACAAGCTCTTAAGCAATGGTGAACTCTCTTCTTTGTACATGTATCCAATTGTACCAACCAAGATTCTACATGCACTTATTTTCTCAAACCACACTTATCCACTTGGTCAAGATTAATATAACTATAGTTATATCTAGGATCAATCAAAATAGAAACAACTTGATCAAAAAGCTTACCGTCCATCTCAATGATAGATTCATGATGATCCGCCTGCCTTTTGTCCATAGCTGCATAGATACGAGGAATGCTCTGACCAACATCACCAACTATATGCGCCTCCTGAGCACTATAGATATGGGGTCTACCACCACTCTAATACTTTGGACAATCCCTCTTACGATGATCCTTACCACATATCCAACACTGCAATGGTTCCCTACCACTTCCTCTAGCCTACTTCTCTCCATGTCCTTTCTTATTTGTATTGAACCTCTTGTAAGGTACCAAATTTTCTTTCTCAATTACATCTTGAGGTATTCCTCTCTTTGGTGGCCATTTTCATTTAGTTTTCTGTTGTGGCCACAACCACCACCCTATTAAAACTTGCCCGAGTAGCAATTTTGAATGGGTCCCCCTAGAAGTTTAATCTTCCACCTCTCTGAATGATCTGTTTTATCCCAGAGATTTTAACTTGTTGCCAAGTCAAATCTTCAATTTCTAAATGGATAAAATCCCCTTGAATAAGTCTTTGTCGCATGGTTCATTCGTGACCCAGTCTTGCCTTTCACTCACATCTTTCATCAGGAATTTTCTCAATCATAATAATCATTCATGGCACATTTATACTTGCACATATAATCGCCCCTACCCTTACTATGGCTGTTTGCACACTCAACATCGCAAAAACCCCCATCTCATCATTATTCCCGTTGTGGCCTTTCATAAGTAGAAACGCTTAAAGCATGCATAAATCCCTTTTTGGGGCCTATCACAATTAACACAATGCATTCATGGCTTCCGGACCCAACAGGCTTTATTAACCCAAATGCATATACTTCAGGTCTGAAGCCTCATCGTGCATCGCATATCGGCAGAGCCCGGGCCTTATGCACAATATGCACAGCGATATGACGGACCCACCGAACTTTTCAAATATGATATATATATGTATTTTTGGGTCCAAAGCCCCATCACTTATCGCTATCGGCGAGATCTCGGGCTTTTATATAAGGCGCTCCACTGGCTTCCGGACCCGGTGATGATTATGTACTTGGGCGTGTATTATTTCAAGTTCGGCCTTACAGCTGGACGCGGGTTTTCCTGTATAATATTGTGTCTTGTGAAAAATTTTAAGGTTGGGGCTTTTCAAAGAAAATCATACATGGCGGACCTGGTGAGCCTATCGAATATGACATATATATATGTCGGGTCCGACGCCCCATCGCATATCGCAATCGGCGGGGTCCTAAGGCTTGACCATAAGGTGCACAACGATGTGGCGGACCCACCAATCTTATTAAGCATATCATATGATATATCGAGTCCAGAGTTAATCACTTATCGCTATCGGGAGGCACAAGGCTTATATATATGGCATGCTACCATCTACTGGAATTAATGGTTTTATCAACCACGATATATATATATATATATATCTATATATATGTATATATGTATATATATGTATATATATATATATATATATATATATAGATATATATATATATATATATATATATATATATATATATATATATATATATATATATATATATATATATATATATATATATATATATCGGGTCTGGAGCATTTTGCATATCGCAATCAGCCCGGTCCAAAGTTTTATATGAGGTGCGCCGTTGTTTACCAGACCCGGTGATACTTATAGGCTACATCATATAATATTTGAGGCTCGGCTTGGGCGATTGACTCAAGATTTCCTGTGTTTTCGTATATTTTCCAAATTTTTCGAAACCACAAAGGATCGGGTTTTCAATAATAATAAAAAAGGCGGGCATGTGGAGTCCCGATAGTGTTATTGCACATCGGGGAAGTGGAAGGCATGGTTACTGTGACCCACGGAAGGGCCGATACCCGATTGCGATTATGTGAGGCCCTCGAAAACAACGCCAAGCCTATGGACTAAGCAGGAAAATTGTGTATTACATGTATTTTTGCGCGTAAATCCCTTTTATTTCACTCTTGTTCCTGTGGTGTCGAATGAAGGCATTATTTGTATTTTGTGAGCATGTTTGACAGATTCATCGCAATCATTGCTAATATCAATCATTTCTGCAGGTAAATTCAAATGGACCCGATAACGGAGAAAAGCGATGCATATCAAGATGACACCTCTGCACCACTGGTGTCGAGGTGCCAAAGATGCAGTCTGTGAAAAGGGAGATGGACCATTGTAATGCATGATGAAGGCTCGCTCCGTGTCAAGGGAAGCACAATGCCAATCCCTCAAGATGTCACTCCTTCCAGAAACGCCTCAAAGCGGGCCAGATGTGGGTATGATGAGAGCAACTTCTTCAGTTTCCTTCAAAGAAAAGACAGAGAATGATAGCCACCCTGCACATGTGCTAAGAAATGATATGCAGTCCTCCCCTGTTCCAATGGCATCCATCCATTTCCCCAGGAAGGAGAATGCTCCACCAAGGGTGACCTCGGCGTGTCTGTAGTTTCACCCACCGTTCACATTTGTATATGCTGGTCTGTGTAATGACAAGAGGGGAACTGAAAGGTCATGGAAGGCCGAGGGTCATTTAGGGCTGCATAAATATTACCTCTGGATAGGAGATATGGGCTTTTGATTTTAAAAAATAACAATGTTGCTTTATTGTGAATGAGGAGGACTGTTTTTTAACGGAAGAAGAAGCCTTTAGTTTGAGACTGATTGTAGTGTTTTGGATCAGAGTGTTGTTACTGGCATGACTGTAAATATGATTTATATTTATGCATATTGATGACTTACAATTCACTATTAGTCTTGTTAAATTGAATGTGATTTAGTTTCATGGTTAACTTGTGAATGGTCTCTGATTTGAAACTAAATTAAACATCAGTTGCAGTTTTAATTCCATAGAATAATGTGGATTCCTATATGAGTGATTGGATTGTAATTTAGCTTTAATACAGTCTTGTCCAGCTGTGAGTTCAGTGATTGATTCATTAGGACTTGAATCTATGCATGATGTTTAACCTTCTTTATCACGCCCTTGTTGAACATATATATGATGTTTAAACCTCTGTATTATGCTTCTGCAAGATAGATTAGGATAGCTAGAACTAGATTAGAGTATTCAGAAGTAGTAAATACAAGATTTAATACATAATGGTTAGCTGTTCCATTTTGTTGATCTAATTGAAGTCTTCCTCCCAGAAGCAATCTTTCGACATGTTCAAACAGTTCACGGGGTCCTTTAAAACCCGTCGGAGCTAGCCATTCCAAATGAAAGCAGGTCTAATTGGGGCTTGTAATCGGGTTAGTTCCCCTTGTTGGCATAGCGAACATTTGCCATGTCAACAAATTTGCGCTAGAAGGAGGGTCTAAACTGCCCTCTCCAACTTTTCAAGATTTCATCTATAAGTGCCACACATGGATTCAAAAGGATTAATGTATGGATCGTAAAGGTCAGAGAGATCATGCCACACATTTGAAAGAGCCTCATTTTGAAGAAACAGAGACCCCTCTAAGTCCTGTTTCTGGGTCACCTAAGGAAGAGAGACTGTGGGAGTATCCTGTCACTCCAGAACAACTAGTCAGAGCGCTTACTCGGGCTTATGCTCGTTCCCTCTCTCAACTTCCTATCTTTCACTCCTTACCTCCAACAACTAAGAGAAAGCCAAGGATCTTTACCCTGAGCGAAGATACATCATCAACCACTTCTCTTGAAGACATTGTGCTAGAATCCTTACATAGTATTGATACCCCTTGGGAAGAAATTCTTGAGGATTTCCCTTCTAAAGGTAACTCCTCGCTTGATTTTGAGAATCCTAACGGAGTAGCATCCAACCAAAATTTCCCTGTCCATAGTATGGCCAACGTTCCTCCTCCGGGTGGGAATCAACCTCTGCCTCCTCATCCGGATGGGAATCAACCTCCACCTCCTCCTGGAGCACTCCCTCCCTGGCTTGCACAGGATGTTGTAGCGGTACCTAGGTAGCAACATCCCTTACCCAAAAATACAGAAAGAGTGCTACCCAATTTCGACCCCGAGCGGGGAGATACCACTGATAACCATATTCACTCTTTCTTCCTAGCCTTACGTAGGTTGGGGGTCGCTGATGAGGATGTAGTGTGCCGCCTATTCTCTTTTACTTTGATGGTGCAGCCTCCACATGGTATTTCAGTCTGAGAATAGGGTCGATTACCTCTTGGGATGCTTTTCAACAAGCCTTTTTGGACAAGTTTGGTGATGACAAAACACCTGCGGCCTTAGTCTTAGAATTATCCCATCTGAAAATGGAAACCAAGGAGAAGGTTAAGGATTTTAACATCCGGTTCAACACCTTGTTCAACTGTTCAACAGAATCACAACCATCGCTAGACCCACTGAAGAGGTGCTAATGGAATTCTATATCTCTGATCTCTGTGTCCCTACAGTGATGTGGGTTAAAAGGAGTAATGTGCAAACCTTACAAGGTGCTATCGATGAAGCGGTGAAAGTTGAAAATGAAATGATCAGCCTCACAGCATGCCACCCCACAACTGGAGAAAAGAAAGCCTCTCAGACACCCAAGAAGAATAATGGAAATGATAACAAAGGGGTTGAAACTAAAGAAAGGGACACCACAGATGTGGAAGGGCTGCATCGAATCATTAAGAAACTTACAAACACAGTCATTGATATGAAAAGGAATCATGGAGAGAGTACTAGTGGTAATGGAGGAGACTATAACAACAGAAAGCCCATCAAGCCTTTCTATCACAAGAAAATAGAAGGTTGTCATGGCCAGCTTGCATTGCCTGCTCGACCTAATGAAGGGGCTTTAAACACAGAAGAGTTGGCTCTTATTGGATCGCTCCTTAACAAAGAAGAACCTGTATTGGAGCTCGAACCAGAACAAGAATACGAGGAAGGATACCCAGTAGAAGAACCCTCGTAGGAGGAAACCCAGATTAATGTGCTATGGGATTTCCATAGTGATGAGAATGACGACGAAGGAGATAACATTGCAGAAATCAACGCTAATGAAATCCACATGTGAAGTAAAGGTTCGCTCCCAGATACGACAAAGCCCTCAGACCGAACAAAGCAAGATTTTCACCCTGTGAAAGCATCCGCTCCCAGAGTTCCTGTCGAGAATAGTAGACCTGGCGGTCAATCCAAGAATGCCCCTGTTGCAAGTCACCCAGAGAAAGAAAATGCATCTCCCACTACAACAAAGGCTACTCAAGACGGTAAACTCCCATCTAAGAATGGAAAAACAGGTATGTTTACTCTGCCATATCTTGTTTATAACATTGATTACAATATTGTGGATGATCTCAAGAAGTCTAGGGCTAATATCACATATTTTGACTTGTTGAAATTAACGCAGCAAAGAGATTTGCTGTTGAAAGCTATGAATGAGCGGAACTGCAAAACCCCCACCACCTCAAGCACCCAAACCAAGAAGCCAATGTCCAAACCTATTAGTACGACTAGCGCAGCCCAAATACCATCAACTATGGAGGCCACATTGTCTAAAATGAATTGAAAGCCCCAAGATGTCAGTGCAGCCATGATAGGGAGGAAATCAAAATCTATGAATCCACCCTTCCTTATCACATTCGAAATCTTCAACATGAATGTGCATAATTGCTTGGTAGACTCTGGTGCCTCATCCACTATTATGCCTCACGCTGTTGCTAAGAGACTTCAGGCAATACCCGATAAAACTGAAACTCGAATTATGCAGTTGGATAGAACGAATGTGAGAGTTATTGGGGAGCTGAAAGATGTGTTGATTCAGATGGCTGCCAAGCCTCAATACACTCAAGTCATTGATATAGTGGTAGTGGATATAACCGAGGCTTATGGGATGCTGCTTAGTAGGGACTGGTCATCAAATCTAAATGGATATTTCTCAACTGATTGGTCCCACCTTTTGTTGCCTCAGAGGGGAAAAAGTGATATTTTGAGAGTGGATCGGAAGAGGTACATGAAGTACGTGGTAACAGAACCAAATAGCCCCAATGAACCTGTAATGTTCTATAACTCTATCCTTGGGAATTATAGTTCCTGTTATCCCCCTATACCAATAGGTGTCATATATCATTATTGACTTGGTTGTAGCTCTAAAATATGTTCATACCTTTGCTTGTTGCAAAGGCTTTCCATATTTGTGAAAAAAAAAAATAAAAAAAAATGTAAAGAGGGTATGCCTTAGAAAAAGAATAAAAGGGTGAAAAGAAATAAAGAAAATGTCAAAAAAATGAAAGAAAATGAACCCCAACAAAAAAGAAAAGACCATGAAAGTGTGCAAGCCCAAATGCCACTACTATTTACTTTATGCATAATAAATATTGTGTGCAACTTGTCACCAATGCCACAATCCATGGTAACCAAACAACTTAATCTTGGTTATTTCATGTTTTTAATTTCCATGTTATAGAGATAGAGAATAAAAATATGACCAAACAGTGTAATCTTGGCAGATAAGTAGATAGGTAGAGTAAATATAAGGAGCTCAACAGTTTAATCTGAGCCCTTGGATGTAATAAGGTTAGATTTAGATAGGTATCACTATGTAAAAGAAAAGAAAGTTTGAAAAGGGTTTCAGCTTAAGTGCACCCTAATAAAGAAGTAAAAATGCTAAGCTAAGTAGGCAGGGTAAGTAGATAATGGTTGCAGAATAAATGGGTGGTGAATGGTTAAGTTTAATGCTTAAATCTTTTGCTTTCATCACCTGGACAAAGCATGACTCACATTGAAGACAACACATCAAGGAATCAAAGTCAAATTTATTAACTTCCTTACTCATTTTTCCCTAAGCTTTCACTAATTTCCCCTAAATGCTAAAGGTATCTATAACAAGTTAGAGGGGCTCAGAGCATTTCTCTGACTTTTGGAGGGACCAGACCCTTGGCCCAATAGTTTGTAAATACCTAAAGTACTTAAATCCCCTTCATCAATATTACCCCTTCATAAAGTCACTCATTTCCTTTATAAAGCTTTTCCTAAGTAAAATCCTATTTTACTTAGCGAAATTGAAACATTTTTTCTCTAAACCCTCATATTAGCCTAAGTAATATTGTATGATGAAATGCTTTCAGAAATTTTTTTACTTAGCGCACTTCATATTCCATAATCATATTAACTTCTAACTAGTATTATTATCTAAATCCCGAAAAAGAATTACCCTTTCCCCGTATTATTATTAAAAATCCAAAAAATTACATATCCCGCCCCCGGTTGCAAAATAACTTTAATAATGTTTGAATAAATGGGATTAATTAGTCAACCTGTGACTAATTAAGAACCTCGACCCTCGCCATACTAAATAAAGGATTAGTTAATCCTCACGATTAATTAATAACTTTTTGACCAATCACATTACCCCCGATGTAATTAAAATCTTTTAATTAACGTCGGGCCCCCTCCATTAAACACCAGTCACTTCCCAATCCCCGACCACCGTCAGATCGGATCTCTTAGATCCGACGGCCATCGCTCATATCACGCGGGCCTTTTGGTCGGACGTTATATGCGCGATATGAGTGGTTTTCCCAAAAGCGCCGATGCTACATGTCAGTTGATAAGTGGAATCGTGCGCCCCCCCCCTCAATACCACCTACCTCCCATAAGAGGTGCGATGAAACCTGCTTACCGCCTCCCACAAACGACAAAATGTCACATCATTAAGTTGACGCCACCTGTCCTTGTCGCTAAACCTACCAAAAAATTGACTTTGCATAAAAAACAAATGAAATCTATTCTTCGTCCTTTACCAGAGAAATTCCATGCATGCACGCATCACGTCCAAAATCTACCAGCTTGTCCCCCAACTGACAAACTACATTGAACGCTGCCTTTCAACGCCGTTCAGACCACTGTGTGCATCTTGCGAATGTGAACATCATAGCTAGTTTCCTAAAAATAGGTATTTACCAGATTTTCTCCTAGAAACCCTATTAAATGCTGAAATTCCTCTGAAATTGCTTTAAAACCAAAAATTTTCATTATAATTGAGTTGCTAAGCTTAGTTCAAAACTTCCCAGGCACCTCTGTTTAGAAAATTTCATTGAAAATCCCAGTTTCATCCCTGAAAACACAAGAACCAGGATGGAAACCCCGTGGCCCTCAATGTAGCTCCAGTCTCTACTCCTCACAGGGATTTGGACCACCTTCCCTTAGCTGATAGAGACTTCCAAATCAAAGACCTCACATTTGATGACTCCCTTCTGAGACTAAACTGCAAATACTGGGACCTTTACCTCAATAATGTTGAAAATATTGGTCTGTGGGAATCAAATCTCCCAAAGTACCAATTCCCTTCTGTGCATATCTTCCTAGACATTGTCCACCAGTGCCATGCAAATTACAACCCTAATATCAGAGTTGTAATGTCCCCCGACTAGAAAATCCTTTTTACCATTACAACAGAATCCATCAATGAAATATTGCAGTTGCAACCTGGTCAGGACCTTACCCCTCTGTCTATTGGCGATTTACTTGACAAATATTCAAAACTATCCAGCTCAGAGATCGCCAGAGTTTGCCAAACTTTCATGTTAGAAGAATACATCTCAAATAACCCTCCACCTTACATGACAGGTGCTTTTGCAGGCCTGGGGAGGGATATTATTACCATGATTTCCTATATTCTTGGTTTCACAACCAATGAATATGTAGATGAAATGACCTTTGCTTACATGACTATCTTCACCCCTGGCCAGCTTCCTGTTGCCAAGTATGACTATGCTGCATTCATAGCTCACAAAATCCATGATCAGTTCATGAGATTAGAAAATGAGAGAGTGTTCAAGTATTCTACAGTCCTACATCACCTCTTCCTTTACTATAAAACTGACAAATTCCCTTTCTCTGTGCATAAGCTTGATACAAAAGGTAACCCTAGGTCAGTCATTTTCTGGACCTTTATTTTTCACTACTCATCCTCTTCTCCCTATTCATATATTGATTTCATTGATCAGTTTGTCCATCCTATAACTACCATGTTGATAGGAAGTTCTCCCCCTAGAATCAGTGATGATATCAAAAGAATCCTTCAGTTGTCAAAGCAGTATAGGATACTGGTACTTATACCAAAATCATACTGAGATCAGAGTCTATGGGTGTGAACTGCCTCCCTACAAATTGCCCAAGTATGTCCCTATGAGATTATTTGCCCTGGAGTACTACAGGAAAATAATCAACTCTGATCAAATCCATTTCATGAAAGCAAAGAAGAAAGCCCAATTGAGGATCAAAGACCACTTAGGCCCATTTGTGTGCAATAACAGAAAAGTAGGACAAGAAGTAGAAGAAATCATAGAGAGGAAGATGCATTTAAAGAAGAGCTTTGCTTGGGCATATGATTCTCACAGTTTCATCTGGGATAGAGTTTCATCTGGGATAGAAGGATAAAACACAAGTTATCACCCTACATCCATCACAACATTCCTGAAATAGAACAATATGCCAATTTAAATGAATGGAGGGAAGGGACATTGGTAGAACAAGATAGTGATAAAGTTGAAGTTGAAAATGTGATGAAAGATTTGGAGAAGAGACTTGACCTGGACTCCTTTGTACAGGTGCATGCAGAGTCTTCCCAAAGGCCAGCCCAGGAATCTAGTGCTCCCACAACAGAGCCTTCACAGAGGAAAACTCAAGAACCAAGTCCATCTACATCAGAACAACCAGAAACAACAGAACAGCCAGAGAAATCAGAGCAGCCTGAAATATCTGTAGAGTTAGATCCACCACAGCCACATCCAGTTCAGACTAATATGGGAAATCCTCCAGTGCTACAGACTCCTCTGAATGAGGAAAGGAACTTGAAAAGAGACAGGGAAGTAGCTACCCCTCCAAGCATACCCACAGATCAACCCTTTGCTAAGAGGCAAAGGATGAATCCATATTCAGAGGAGGAATTCATTGGAGAAACTACAGAGAGCATGAGAAAGGAAGGGACAGATAGTTTACAAACATTCCCAACAGGTGGGACACCCCCAAGTTCACAGAGGCAAGAGCTAGAAAGACAACCCAACACAAAAGTGTCATCCTTTGGGTCTTCTTTTGAGAAGATTATAGATATAAAGGGGAAGTTTAAAGAGATCAAGACAAAGAATGAGCAACTGAAGGCCCAAGCCTATGCTCAATACTTAAAAATGGACCCTACAAACCAGACCAGACTAATGTCATCCTTTGACATCAAAGAGGGAAAAATGCAAATGAGTTTCCTGAAGCCCACAGTGCTGTAGCCAAAATCCTTGGCAGATTACCTCAAAACTTCTTTGAATTCATGACTAAATACATCCACCCTATCGACCAAATTGAACTACACAATCAAACGGCTGAGATGGTCTATTCAACACTGACCAACAAAGCAATGATGGCTCATAGATTGCAAAATTCACTGAGCAACACTATAACACAATTGCAGCTGGAGAAAGTGTAGAAATTTTGAATAATAAACACTTATTCACAGAGATTATCCCGATTATACACTATTGCGGAATACATGCACAATACATGATCTCCTCTACGTTGATCATTTAAAAACAATGAAACATCAATCGCATGCACACATTAACACAATATGTAACCCGGGGAAACCTTACAGCTGAAAACCCCACACTATCTATATATTAATGATTGAGAACATGTAACAATACATAGTACAATACTCCTCTCAAGTATCCAACACTATCTCCACCTGTTACACAAAAAACTAGCTCAGATCCGAACAAGTCACAGGTTCAAATCTTCTCCACTGCTTTGCCTGCCTCTATTGCACAATACCAAGTGAAAATCATGTGAGCACATGCTATTTCACTGGGCATATACTATGCAATCATCATGGGCATACTCAATCCATTGATTGTGCAATATCTCATGCACAACTATAGTCACAATTGATAGCAATCTCAACCTCTAACACCTGTCTCCACTGAACTGTACATGCACTGAGTTAACTGATGTATTCTTCAGTTGCATTATGAGTTAATAATTAGTGAATAATCAATTAATTCACATCAATCATCACTAGTCTATTTGTAGTTAGACTAAATACAACTAGTTTAACCAAGTCAAACTGAACACAACTCCATCAACTCCACAATCAACTCCACCAAACTCAACCACATGAGTTCTAACTGAAGCCCTGCATGCAATAGCTCAACTGACCCACAAGAAAAGCGTATTTCCTTCTGACAGCTGCATGTGCCACATCTATAGCTCAAACTGAAGTGCTCCAAGAGGATAAGATAATGTTTATAGTCTAAATATTATTATGAGACAATAATATTTGACTTTTCTATTTTTAGCCAGGCAGTCTAAAAATAGACTCTGATCACTCCGTTGTGAACCAAAAACAGAAGTCCATCTATTTTTCCCAACATGACCAATCATCCATAAACAACATCCTGCAACTCATATACCATGATCCATATGTCTAAAAAGAGACATAGTCTAAAAATAGACTTTGCGCCAAAAATACCCTGCGGGCCCACTTAGTGAAGGCGACTTCTTTTCACTAAGCTCCATCATCTTGTTGCATTCTCAACACTCCCTCTCAACAAGATATGGATTATCAGAAACCCCTATCCTACCTCGATGGTATTCGAATTTTCTCCTGGTGAGCGCCTTTGTCAAGAAATCAGCATCCTGATCCTCCGTTGGAATGTATGAAAGTAACATGATTCTCCGCTGCACACAATCTCTGATATGATGGTACCTGATGTCAATGTGCTTAGATCTATCATGAAATACAAGATTAGCCGAGAGTTTAATGCAACTCTGGTTATCACAGTAAATCACAGTAGGCTCCAAGTAAGAACCGAACAAACCGACCAGAATCTTCCTCATCCATATAGCCTCGCATGCAGCCAAACTTGTTGCCATATAATCGGCCTCTGCTGAATTGAGTGCCATGGATCTCTGCTTCCTGTTTTACCAAGAAAATACTGTTGACCCGATACTGAAGACCCCTCATGATGTGCTCTTTCTGTCCGTTGGGCTCCCTGTCCAATCTGCATCTGTGAAGCCACATAGCTTCACCTCATCCTCCTGTCTGTACCACAAACCATATCTCGATGTGCCTCTCAAATAATGCAATACATGCTTGCCCACCTTCTAGAAGAGCTTGGTAGGCTTAACCATAGCTTGTGAAAGCTGGTTAACAACATAGCATATATTGGGTCGTGTATTGACCAGATACATAAGCGATCCCACCAACTATCGATAAACAGTGGCATCCACTTCTTTTGCCGAAGTGGCATCCTCCTTCCTCCAACCTCCAGGAAGAGGAGTATCAACAGGCTTGCAGCCATGCATGTTGAACTTCTCCTGTATCTCCCAAGAATACTTACCTTGAGAAACAAATAGTCCATCACTGCGCTGCCAAATTTCCAATCCTAGGAAATAATGAAGGAGGGCCAAGTCCTTCATTTCAAACTCCTTAGCAAGATCATCCTTGCATGAAAGTATCAACAACTCATCACCCGTTAGAATCAAATCATCTACATAAAATACAATGATAAGCAACTTACCCTCCACCAAAATTTGGTATAGGTTAGGATCCGCCTCACTCTTGGAGAATCCAAGTTTGGTGAAATAACTGTCTATCTGTGTGTACCAAGCACGTGGTGCTTGCTTCAAACCATACAGCGCTCTCTGGAGCCTGCACACATGCGATTCACTGCTGAAGATCTCAAAACCTTCGGGCTGCTCAATGTACACCTCCTCCTCAATGAATCCATTGAGGAACGCAGTCTTCACATCCAGCTGATGAATGTGCGACAGGTGCAAAGGTCTCCTCATAATCGATCCCCTCTATCTATGAAAAGCCTCGAGCAACAAATCTGGCCTTGTACCTCTCCACACTCCCATCAGCTGCCTGCTTAAATTTGTAGATCTATCTCGAACCCACCACTGATTTCTCTTCCGGTCTAGGAACAATCTCCCATGCACTGTTTCTGGCAATCGAATCATACTCTTCCACTATGGTGTCTACCCATGCAGGATCCTCCACAACTTCCTCGAAAGAGGATGGCTCAATCACAACACATTTGCTCATAAGAGCCATGTATCCAATGTACCGATCAGGTGACTGTCTCTGCCTGCGTTGGGCTGTAGGTGGTCCTACAACCTTCTCTGCATCTTGAGCTAGTTGCTCAGCTTCTGTCAAGAGCTTTCGCCCTCTGATGGTTGGCGCTGCATGAGTGGTCTCTTCCACTCCATGAACCTCGTCCTGTGGCTGATCCATGTCCTGAAGCTCATCTTTAGGAACTAATAGCTTCTCATCTACATGCAAGTGTAGCTCCCTCTCAAGCGAACACTTCATGGTTTTCTCCTCCTAAAATTTTATATCCCGTCGCACAACAGTCTTGCCACTGTTTGGAAAATACACACAATAGTTGTGGGGTGTATCAGTGTACCCCACAAATATCCCAACCTCTGTGGTCGGTTCCAACTTCTTCCTGGCATCCTTCATCACATGCATGTAAACATTAGCACTAAAAATCCTCAAATGAGAAAGATCAGGCTTCTTACTAGAATAAGCCTCCTCGGGTGTACTCATGCCAAGTATCCTGTGAGGACAACAGTTCTGCACATATATTGTAGTATTGCATGCTTCCGCCCACAAGTGAAGGGGTAGGCCCTGATCATACAACATCGCCCGTGCAACACCCATGATCATTCTGTTCTTCTGCTCAGCGACCCCGTTCTACTGTGGGTTATGGGGAGCTATGAGCTCTCTTCGAATCCCTGCTTCTTTGCAGAAATCCTTGAACTTGTTAGAGATGTATTCACCACCATTTTCACTCCTAAGAGCCTTCACCTTCTTCCCCGACTCCTTCTCGACCAGTGCTTTGAACTCATAGAACTTTGAGTATGTCTCGCTCTTCTTCTGCATGAAGAAGATCCAACACTTACGAGAGAAATCATCAACAAAAATCACATAACACCTGTGTTTTGCTGTCGAAGCTACTGAGAAAGGTCCACACACGTCTGTGTGAATTCTCTCAAGGATCATCATGGCGCGACTATCCTTCTCGTGAAAGGTGGCTTTCACAAACTTTCCCAAAGTACACCCCTTGCACTGATCTGACTGCGTAAGAGTGCCTTTAGGAAGCCCTATAGTGATCTGCTGCAGTATCTTCAAGGCTCCATGGTGAAGGTGACCCAATCTCCTGTGCCACAGCTCGCCATCATCCCAGCTCACCAATCCTTCTTCCTTGCATGCCATTGCTGCGCATCCATCTACATGCAACTGATAAAGGTTCCTCACTGGAACCCCTATCTTCTGGGTTTCTCTAGTTGTCTTGCTGCGCAGGAAAGCCTTTTCCTCGCTGAAAACAACATCATATCCCTTGTCTTCTAACATCGCCACAGAGATAAGATTCTTCTTCAATCCTGGAACATGCATCACTTCCTTCAATACGAAGGGTTTACCAGACTCCCTCTCAAAGGAAATGGTATCGATACCGGTCGCACTGTAGCTACCATCATCGCCCATCTCGATGTGCACTCCAAGATCTTTGTCCTCCAGATCAGAAAACAAATCTTGATCTCCTGTCATGTGAAAAGACACACCACTGTCCAAGAACCACACCGATCCCATCACACTTGAAACCAAGCATGCAATCAATGAAAAATCAAGCTGAAACTACGAGGCTAGAGCCTCTCCTGCTGCAGATCGAGTAGCTTGCTTGTTCTTCTTCTTCTGCGGACAATTAGTGGCATAGTGTCCGTGTTGGTGACAGTGAAAGCACTTCACCTTGGACATGTCCTGCTTCTTGCCTTTCGCACCAGACTGAGAAGATTTCTTGCTCTTCCCCTTCTTTGCTTTGGCAGCCAAAGTGCAATTTTCTTCATCAGTTCCCTTTGATGAAGATCCGCCCCTGGTATTCCGCCTGATGTCCTCCTGCACAAGATCTGACCAAAGTCTCTCCCATCCTGGAAATTTCTCCCGACCATTAACAGAGTCCTGATAGGAATGCCAACTCTTCGAAAGACCAAGGAGAGCCAAGCTCACCAAGTCCTCATCATCGACAGTCACCCCCACACTTCCCAGATCATCCCGACACTGAGTGAACTTCGTGAGATACTTGGGCATACTGTCTCCCTTCTCACATTTGATGTTTCTGAGTTTGTCCTTGAGTGCCAGCTTCCTATGATCGCTCTTGCTTTGGAATAGATCTGTCAATGCTTTCCACATCAAGTATGGAGAAGCCTTTCCATGCAAGCTGGACACAATGTGATCCTTCACGCCCTCCAACAGAATCCTTTGACACTTTGCTGTCTTCTTTTGCCAAGCATCAACTTGCGTAGCATCAATAGGCTTTGGGACCTCAGCCTCTATGAAATCCTTCAGCCCATTATCATCTAACACCGCCTCCATCTTGTCCTTCCATCCAATATAGTTTGAGCTGCCCTCAAGAGCATACTCCAATCGCAATCCGTTGAAAGACATTGCCACGTTGATACCAAGAAAAAACTGCTGCAAATTCGAATTCCACCAGCTCCAAACTAAACCACCTCTGATCTAGAATTTGTGAGAACAAAGTATTTCTCATACAGAGATTGACTGTATGGGATTTTACCGAATATCTCACCTTCCAAAGGAAGGATGAATCCAAAGGCTACCTGGCCCGATTACAGACTGTGCTAGAAGAAATAAAATGTAAACACTTTCTGAATAGTATATCTGATGATCAACAACTTCGATACCATGTAGAAATTTTGAATAATAAACACTTATTCACAGAGATTATCCCGATTATACACTATTGCAGAATACATGCACAACACATAATCTCCTCTACGTTGATCATCAATTTAGCAGCATTAAAAATAATGAAACATTAATCGCATGCACACATTAACATAGTATGTAACCCAAGGAAAGCTTACAGCTGAAAACCCCACACTATCTGTATATTAATGATTGAGAACATGTAACAATACATAGTACAATACTCCTCTCAAGTATCCAACACTATCTCCACCTGTTACACACAAAACTAGCTCAGATCCGAATAAGTCACAGGTTCAAATCTTCTCCACTGCTTTTCCTGCCTCTATTGCACAATACCAAGTGAAAATCACATGAGAATAGGCTATTTCATTGGGCATATACTGCACAATCCTCATGGGCATACTCAATCCATTGATTGTGCAAGATCTCATGCACAACTATAGTCACAACTGATAGCAATCTCAACCTCTAACACCTGTCTCCACTGAACTGTACATGCACTGAGTTAACTGATGTATTCTTCAGTTGCATTATGAGTTAATAATTAGTGAATAATTAATTAATTCACATCACTCATCACTAGTCTATTTGCAGTTAGACTAAATACAACTAGTTTAACCAAGTCAAACTGAACACAACTCCATCAACTCCACAATCAACTCCACCAAACTCAACCACATGAGTTCTAACTGAAGTCCTACATGCAATAGCTCAACTGACCCACAAGAAAAGCGCATTTCCTTCTGACAGCTGCATGTGCCACATCTGTAGCTCAAACTGAAGTGCTCCAAGAGGATAAGATAATGTTTATAGTCTAAATATTATTATGAGACAATAATATTTGACTTTTCTATTTTTAGACTAGCAGTCTAAAAATAGACTCTGATCACTCCGTTGTGAACCAGAAATAGAAGTCCATCTATTTTTCCCAACATGACCAATCATCCATAAACAACATCCTGCAACTCATAGACCATGATCCATATGTCTAAAAATAGACATAGTCTAAAAATACACTTTGCGCCAAAAATACCCCGCGGGCCCACTTAGTGAAGGCGACTTCTTTTCACTAAGCTCCATCATTTTGTTGCATTCTCAACAGAAAGCCTCCTCACAGGAAAAAGATAATAGAATAAAATCATTGGAAGAGTTAGTAATTGAGTTGGGTCATGACCCAAAAGATGTCAAGGCAACATAAAACTTAATCAAGAAAAAGAATGAAGATATAGTTGCACTTAGAAAACAATTGAAGTTGCGACCACTCATTCACCCTCAGACTGTTGAGGTTATAGAGAAGAAAAATGAAGAAGAAATTATGGACTTGGCCCTTAAGTTAAACGATCAATTGAAGGAAACAGAGCAGGAATTAGAGAAAGCAGTGCAGTCAAGGAAGAGTGAGTCGACCACTCAGCCTCAAACTGTAGTGCCAATAGTTTCAACAAAAGTCCCTTCCACAATGGCAACTGTTTTAGCACTAAACATTCCTTTGGCAACAGCTACACCCATGGAAGCAACAGGTACAACACAGGTAGGTACACCAACACAGAGCACAAAAGACTTGATTATGTCAATGGAAGAAATGAAACTCCAAGTAACAGAGCTGCAAAAAGTAAAAGAGAAATTCACTACTTTGGAGCAGAAATATGATATATCAAAGATCAATTATGCAAAAGAGATGAGGAAAAACAAAGGCATGGCCCAACAAATTAAACCATTTGAGAAGGATCTGGCATTTGAAAGGCCTTTGACAAATATCAGGAAAATATTGTGGACCAATATCATTGATTCCATCAATGATATTTGGTCATCAATTCAAATTATTTTTGAACAGATTGATTTAGTAAAGCTTGCTCTTGAAGAAATTGAGAAGACTAGAGAAGAGCTAGGTAGGAAACCTAAGGAAGCTATCAGATTAATCAATTTTCTGAACAGTAAAAACAAGGAATAGTTAGAACAATTAGACATTGAGGATAGGACTGCTACCATCCTCGAAATAAAGAAAGTGTTGACCAAAAGGAATCTGATGCAAGGCTTGGAACATAGATGTCAAAGCATGCAGGAAGATATAGATGAGTTCATGAAGAAATTTGACATCTTAAGAATTAAAGGGCTCCCAAGTCCTTTAGTCATCAATGATAAGCTAATGGTTCAGATTGATTACATTAATAAATTACATCAGCAGGCCTATAGTTAGGCTAGTTCATCTTCAGCCAAGGCATTACCAACAGGAAAAGTGTTGTACGATGGTTTATAGAACCTCTTCTTCATTGAACATGAAGTAAAGCACTTATTCACAGTCTAGCCCAATTTTGTGAAATATAATGAGGCTGATGAACTTTACAAGAAATTGACAAGGATGAATATACCAAAGGAAGAATGGTGGACTAACATGACAGACATCCTATGAATTACCATGGTAAACAGTGAGGTAAATAGAAATATTTACCACAATAAATTTTGGTAAAAAGGATGAATGTTGGTAAAAAGGTAAAGAGTATCAGTTACAGGTGAAAGAGTATCAGTTAAAAAGATCAAATCAGATGTCCATCACAGAGTTAATAGGGCAACAAAAAGATGCATATTTGTAGAGCATGCCTCCAACTCCTTCAACAAAAACAGGGACAACAAAAATCAGTTCATTATCTGTCACTATATTCGAGACCATCTGTCTCTATATTTGTGTAAAGAGATATTTTATATTCCTAGAATAAATCTCATTTAGTTATGAGATATTTTGATGTAAATTTTGTATAAACACTTCTTTATTCGAAGTATTAGGGGTGGATTCTACAACATTTCTATAGACATTTTCTTCTGGAATTAAAGTGCTATTGTACCAACATTTGTATGGCTTGCTGGATCAAGGAATAAAGCTAAGGCAGTTTACAGGATACTTGTGTCAAACAGAAATCAAATAAGTATTCTATATCTCTTGTGTTTTATTGTTTCCCTTCTGTTTATTAATAATCATAGGTGTTTTCATGAAATTTGAATGATAAACGAAATAATGATATTTCAGAAGTTGCTTTGTTGTAATATGTTTTAAAAGGTTTATCTTTCTTAATGTTTTCTTCTAGACTATCATAGTTAGGGAATTCTTAAATGCTCCCTTGCTTTCATAGTTCATCACAGTGACCCATTTAACAAAGAATACTTAATTGCTCCTTGTTAATGAGTATCCTCTATTCTGCCTATTAAACCCGGTTAAAGGATTCTTCCTTTCCCTTTCTCCCTGTTTAATACCATTTCATCCATCCATATGAACTTGGCATTTCCCTTTTGTTTTTCTACCTTGCCCTGTGAGTTATCCCTTTAGTGATTGATCTGATCCAGTTAAGCCATTTCTTGGATTGACTCCATAGCCCAATGGCTTGAAGGCCTTGCTCTATTCATTTGTTCCCATAATTACACCACTCTCAAACAAAACAACCTTGAACATTTATAACTAGCCTAATATCACACCAAAACAAAGCTAAATTATAAAGAGAGAGCCATCTCTGAGTACAGATTGGCTAGATTCTGTACTTAAAAGATTGGTTTGTGGTTACCTCAGACCCCTTTCCTTCTTCCCATAACTTCTAAGGAAAATCTGAGTGATAACATAGTGGTGACTCCACTGGGGAATGAACAATTCCTCAATTGAAATAAACCTTTAAGAAACCGAAAAGTTTGATTTAAAGCATCTTAGAGGATTTTAGAAGTTATTTTGGAAAATTTATATAAGAAAATTCATAAAAATTTAAAATCTGGCTTCAGAAAGGACTCGTTACACTAGAGCTAATCCTGATCCCAATCCACCACCTGTGTTTGAGAACCCCAATCTGATCCCCAGAATCATTAGGAGACAAGAAAGTTCTGCTAGCCCTTAACCCATATTCAGATCCCAATCTTGTCCTGTGAAGTGGCTTTTCCTAGAAGACCTTTCCTTTGATGAGTACTTTGAAACCTCTTTGTTTCGGACTTCATCCGACTCTAAATTAATAGACCTAGTCCAAGACCTAGAGTTCATCAGAGAACTCGAAATCCAAAGAGCTAATTTGTTAATTGACTGACATTTGCAGAACTCACCTCAATCTGATCTTACCACTGAAGAAACCTCTAATCCTTCTATAGTTACTTCTTTTTCCGCTAGCTCATCATCATTCCCTCATCTCTCTCAACCTCAAACCACTCCACATTTGACCATTACTCCGAGCT
This sequence comes from Pinus tabuliformis, assembly GCA_031772625.1. NCBI lineage: Eukaryota > Viridiplantae > Streptophyta > Pinopsida > Pinales > Pinaceae > Pinus > Pinus tabuliformis. The sequence goes on along the minus strand of CM062817.1, from coordinate 772,711,999 downwards.
CTCCATCCACAACTCAAACATCCACTGTTACCCCAACTCTAGCCTTTGTTTCACCACTACCAACAACAATGGCCAACAGATATGCTCCCCTGGTACTACCAGGCACTTTAGGTGCCATGCCCCAGGACTACCAAAGTAATATTACTACTTTTGATGGTGCTGGAACCTATACAACCCAGCAACACACCAAAAAGATTACTGATTATTTTGAAATTTATGAAATAGATACTGCTGATGTGCAAATGAGAATATTTGTTCAAAGTTTATCTGGGGAAGTTAGAACCTGGTGTTAGCGTTCGAATTTGCCTCAGGCTGAGGAAGGCATAACTCGAGGCCACATCAAACCACGCTCAGCCTCGTAGCTAGCCCTACGAGGACAGGAGATGGCTCTCTCCGGTCAATCTCGACAAAAGGTAATCAAAGGGGCTGAGATGACCAATAAGGAATACTAATCTTAGGCTAGATATTAAGTGCAGAGGTTTAAAGGTGATTTTTTGGGATTTTTGTTGAATCCAAGGAAAAAACAATTTTGGGTGCGGGGATGAGACACAGTTTCTGCAGAGGTCTGATTGGAGTAAGGTAGGAAATTGTTTTGATACTTTTAAAGTGATAAGGTGAATAGATCAGACAGGTGAGGAGCTAAGGAGAGCAAGCAAGCACAAGGGTTCTCCTTAAACTGAAGAAAACATGGAAAATTAAACAAATTTAAAGGCAGAGCATAACAAATTTATGGATTCTACCTTAACACTTCATTTGTTCAATTGCAGAAGATGAGAGAAGGAAAATGATACACATAACAAACTTACAAGTACTGAAAGAAACACACCATCAAGACATAAAGCCACAAGAATTCCAAATAGTGCTGCAAATCCCTGGTCTTCCCTTTGCCAAAATGCTGAAGTAAAATGTACAATAAAGTCTCAAAGCCTCTTCCCAAAGAGTCCAACCCTGAAAATGACTAAGAAAATACATAATATAGGCAAAATAACACATTCCCTTGCCTCTAGGGGTCGAGCTCATCATCCTAGGAGCTGTTTCAACCAATTCTAAACAAAGCACTACAATCTAGGCAGTCAAAACAACTTGCCTCTATAAGCTAGGAAACCAATTCATTCATTAAATGTTTGCTATTTCATGAATGAATCATCTAGAATAGGTAAATAAGTGTCAAGTCAACATAAAATTACATTAATTACATCAAGGAGGGTGAAAAATCCCATCACAAGTTAAAACTGGTCAAAACTGGGCGAATTCTTGAGCTGGAAGGTGAAAAATGTGCAAAAAATCCTGATGCGTAGCGCGCCTGAGCCCTACGCGTAGCGCGCCTTTCCACCTGCTTTTGGGGCACTTCCCAACATCCAAATTGAGCTCAGGTTGGCTTGTTGGAAAGCCCTGGATTTCTACTTTCCAACCCAAGTGGAATTTTCCAATTTGATGTCCATTTTCCCCTCCAAAAGTGCATTCTCCAAAGGCTGCTACCTGTGTGTCCAAAAAGGGGCAGTGAGGTCATTTTTTGCATGTTTTTTGACCTTTTGGGGACCCAAACCTTGATGAAATGCCTTGGCAGTGGCTGAGCAGATGTATTTCATCATGAAAAATCCAAAAATGCAAACCTTTTGTGATTTGGACCTCCCCATCTTCAGGGTAGCTGTTGTAGCTCTGATACCAATTGTTGTAGATCTGATACAAAATATATGATAACATAATAAACCCAAGAAAGAACAAGATCAAAATAGATATAAATGCTTCTTTATTGATCTCAAAACCCTTAAGGTAGGGCAACACCATACATTCACTCCTTAAGGAAGGAGAACACTCCACAAGCCATATGCCTGTTCATACAAGAATACTTCTCTTCATGTTCTCCATGTGGAGTCTCTAGCCTCTATATAGGCCTCATACATACAATACCATGGGTCATTACCATGGTTCCCTCATACCATCAACTAATACCATGGGCCCCTTACATTATTATTAACTACTTGTGGTCCCTTACATGACATGGGTTAACCACCTTATTTATTACTATGGCCCCTCCCATTATTACATTATTACCTTGGGTACCTCCCTTGGTACCCCATATTATCCCCCCTAGGTACATAACATTCCACCCCCCTAAACATGTTTCGTCCCCGAAACATGGGAAGAACATAAATAATAAGATCTACTCAAGAGAGTAGTCCACTGATACCATGCACGTGCATCTAACCATCCAAGAGAAAGGTGAACCCTCGATCTCGCTGGTGCCTTGCTCGCTTGAGATGGAAGTTGACCGTGGCCGCTCTTCTGTGTTGATGTGTAGTGGGTGGATCTTCTCTCCTCGTGATCCGTCATGTGACGACTTGGTTTCCATCTTGATGGTTGTCTCGCTGGGTGATGTGGGTGATGATATGTTGAAGTTTTAACCCACGATGGCTTTTGCTTGACTTCACCCTGCTGTGGTGCCTGTTGTGGTGTCTTCTTTGTCAATATGACTTCAACCACTGAGCCCTCCTCTGATGTATCATCACCTATAACCTTTTCTTCTGCCACCTCTGTTTGTGTTTGATTGTCGATCATCAAAGGCTCATCATCTGATATGTCAGTCCCTTGAACATCTTTAGCCTCCATGTGCTCTACCTATTTATGGATGGAAATATCCTGTAATGTAATTTTCTTCTTTTTATACCATAGCTTCAGGAATTTTTTCTGCACATTAATATTGATAGTACCCACAGATTCCATCCAAGGATATCCCAAAACAACATCAATATTATCCATCTCTCAAGCATAAAAATCACCATGAAACACATACTTATCCATAGAAAGCTTCAAATCATTATAGATTTGAACATCCTTATCATCAACCTGTGTATTTTCAATTTGTTTTGCTGGGACTTGCAATTTTTTTGCCAAATTAATACTTATAAGATTTTGCTTGCAACTAGGATTTATAAACACAACGATTTTCTCCTTCTGAATCAATCCATGAACCTGCAATAAAGATATACCAGAAGAAAATAACCCTTTAGGTTCCTTGGTTTCCTTCTTTTCTACAAAAACTTTGCTAGGCTGTGTGACCTGACGAGCTAACTGGCAAGCCTCCTTCCACGTGGGAGGGTGGTGAAGTAGAACTTGAGCTTTGATGGCTTCTTTAAGACCGTTGATAAAACTTTCCTTGAAGAATGCATCTGTGAGACCCCTAGTGCGGAAGGCTAAGGCTTCAAAAGTGGTAATATATTCCTCCACTGTACCAGTTTGTCGGAGCCTAACGAGACGACCCAAAAAAGATTCTTCCTGTTCAAAGCGATCTAGGCCCGCCATCATAAAAATCCTGATCCAGGCACTAGAATTCCAGATCTGCTCTGCTACTCTCCCGCCGTCACCCAAAATGTCTGCAAAAAGAATTGATTTTAAATCAGCGATATCTCCCTCATCTGGACTCCGATTCGACCGATTTTTTTTTTGAAATCGGGCATTTTTTCCCAAAGAATACAGATCTGCAATTAGATTTTACAGATATTGTACCAAGACGTCTAGATCTGCGCCGCAAAATCGCTGCCCTGAAAATTGTCTGCAACCCCACTGATTTTTAAATCAGCGATATCTCCTTCATCCGGACTCCGATTCAACCGATTTTTTTTTTGAAATCGGCCATTTTTGCATAAGGAATACAGATATGCAATTAGATTCTGTATATCTTGCACCAAAACGTACAGATATGATCTGCAAATTCGCCACCCAAAAAATCCCTGCAAAAATAAAAAAATTCTCCACGGTTTGCCCAAGAAAGAGCTCCGATACCAATTGTTGTAGATCTGATATGAAAATGTAGCTCTGATACCAATTGTTGTAGCTATGATACCAATTTTTGTAGATCTGATACAAAATATATGATAACAGAATAAACCCAAGAAAGAACAAGATCAAAATAGATATAAATGCTTCTTTATTGATCTCAAAACCCTTAAGGTAGGGCAACACCATACATTCACTCCTTAAGGAAGGAGAACACTCCACAAGCCATATGCCTGTTCATACAAGAATACTTCTCTTCATGTTCTCCATGTGGAGTCTCTAGCCTCTATATAGGCCTCATACATACAATACCATGGGTCATTACCATGGTTCCCTCATACCATCAACTAATACCATGGGCCCCTTACATTATTATTAACTACTTGTGGTCCCTTACATGACATGGGTTAACCACCTTATTTATTACTATGGCCCCTCCCATTATTACATTATTACCTTGGGTACCTCCTTTGGTACCCCATATTATCCCCCCTAGGTACATAACAGTAGCGCGCGGCGCGCTACGCGTTGAGCCCAAAAACCTGTTTTTACATAAAAATTTCAAAATTGACAAAATTTTTCCAAAATTTCTTGAAATTTGGGCTGGGGGTCCCCAATCAAGTATTATGCTCAGTCAAAGAGGCTTCGCCCAAAATTTGGAGTGGATCGGGCCTTTTCCGCCGTTTTAGTGCCTTGCTCAATCACCTCTTAAGGATCTTAATTTTTGCCTTGCAAACATGCATGCGGGCCCAGTAATGATTCTTCATGTGACGAAGCAAGTCTTTGTCTCTATTGGCTTTCGCCAACAACCCCTCCAAGTGTCGGTTGACCTTCTCAAGCACAAATTGCCGCGCTACAGGTGTCAAGTCACCCGGTCTTTTACGGGCCAACCTACGGTCTTCACGGATTCGTTGCAGCTCTATAAGTGTGTGCTCATCCTCTAACTATTTATTGTGCTGCTCTAGGTACCTGATATATGAAGCTGTCTCATCATGACTAGTAACAAAACCTGATGGCTCACCTGAAGGCTTCTCCTCATGCTTGGGCTTCTTGCCCTTATCCTGTACCTGCAGTGCTGATGTCGAAAGCGAGGCCCCTTCCACACGAGGTGGAGATAACACTCATTGTGCTGATGAAGTCAACGAGACCCCTTCCACCCCGGGTGGAGATAGTACTCGTCGTGTAGATGCAAATAAGGCCCTATGTCCTCGCTGATATGTCACACATGCTGGAGCGCTGACATGTTCTATCTCAGGAATATCAAATTGATGTGAAGGCCCTCCCTCGTCATGAACAATCTCAGGAGGTGGCTGTGGCGCTGTGAAAAGGTCACGAGAAATAAAATCCTCCCAAGTAATGCCCTGCTGTGCCAACTGATGCATCACTATGATTTTGATCAATGCATAATGATAGATGCTTTTATGTTGATGTGCTGGGCTCTTCCTTTGTACTAAAGGCACCATCCTCTCTATGTTGCGGCACATGAAAAATGGAATGTTCATCATACGTACCCTTGTAAAATGCATCAACAAACGGACATGGTACGCGTAGAGACGTGAAAATCTGCCCTCGCAACTGAAATATCGAATGATGAGTTTCATCAATGCTGCATACTCATCCCTTAGGAATCTGAAAGGAAAAATTGCAGTCAAGTGTCTTACACATCCGGGCTTAATATATGGCTCATAGTGAAATCTGTCTAACTGCTGGCGTTTATTCCATTCCTCCCCTACATTTGGTATCCCAGTGGCCTGAGCAATAGTCTCGGGTGACAAGGTGAAATTCACTCCGGCAAGGTTTACATGACCATCCTGCAAATGTAGAACAAATAAACGGACTAGTTCCCGATGATGCTGGATTTGTGAGATCCGCTCACAGTATGTGAAACATGATAGATACCGAAAATAGTCCATTGCAAGTGGACAAGCTTGCAATTGAGCCAAAGAGGTAGGCTCCTCCCTGACATGCCGACCACCTTTGCCACCTTTGTGATACCTCCTTGGCACACTTACCTCTGGTGTAGAATCACTATCATAATCCTGCTCATAAGCTGACTCGGTCTCTGACATGTTATATATGCTGATACACAACTGTGTGCAAAATTTGACTGTAGACTTGTTCTTTTTCTCAAAATGCTGTGATTTGATGCTTGAGAAGAGGCATTTTAGTGATGTCTGGCCAAGTTTCTGGGCATACACTTCAATGCGTAGCGCGCCTCACCCAACACGCCGCGCGCCCCTGATGCGTAGCGCCCTTGCAAAATCACACTGAAAATTTCGGCCTGATGCGTAGCGCGCCACCGATGCGTAGCGCGCCCAACCTGATGCGTAGCTTGCCCTGGAAACAACCCGATTTGCCCTAAAATTCACAAAATCGCCTTAACACAATGCTCTTTGCTTTTGGAATGTAGAATGGGTTGCAAATGAGGAGAAATATCTTCATATAGACTCCTTGTTGATTTTTGCTTAACCCAAAACCCATTTTCTTATGTTTGGCTGTTGACACTTTTTGAAAATTAATAGGCTTTGACTTTTTTGATTTCCCCTTTAAAATTGGTTGAAATAATGATTTTCTCTGATAATTTTTTGCAGGGATAGCTCTGATATGCTCTGGCAAAGGAGACCAAGGCTGCACTTGAACGATTGAAGAACTGAAAATTTTGACAATTTTTACAAAAATGAGATGGCGACTTATCTTCAAAACAGAGTTTTGAAGAGAAGTCCTAATTCAGCTGTACAATGATAAAAATTATTGAAGTGATGATCAATCAAAGTCATCCCTCTGGCCTGCTGGTCTTCTAAGACTTTTCAAGACAAAATTGACTCAACCCTAGACCTAAGACCTAAAAATTTTAAAACATGATTGTAAATGACCTTTGAAAACTTATTTTAATAAACAGGCCTGAACCAGCAGTGCCAAACACGAGGGGAATGAATGACACAACCCACTCCATCAGAGTTATGGCATGCCTAACGAAATGCAACTGATCAAAACTGGTGGGACACCTAATCATGAAATGCAAAAGAGCTTTGATCTTTGATGGAGGGATAACTAGACCGACTCTAACACCTGGTTCAGAGCCTTAACACCCAATAGTATAGATAGCCTAAGAACTCTCTACCAACAATTCTTGAATAGGTGGGAGAAAAGGAAAGACCCCCTTCAGATTTTATCTGAATACAAGAACCTAAGAAGAGGACCCCATGAAACTGTCCAAGACTATTGCACTAGATTTAATAGTGTGGATAGTGCCATTCCACTAGATCTCAGGCCCCCACCTAGTTTAGCCTTAATCACATTCCTAGATGGATTTGATTATGATATGGCTTTCCAGTTGAGAGAATGAAACCCCCCTACTTTGGAAGATATGCAAAGCATAGCAGTTAGTGTTGAGGCCAACCTGCTATCCAAAAGATCCAAGGCTAGGAGTGAAAGGAGGATACCATTAAAAGAAGAAAGCTCACCCTTCGAACAAAAGCTAGATGCCATAATTAAAGGAATGGATAGACTAGGAGACAGAGTGGAGATAATTGAAAGGAAATCTCCTTGGGATAGCTAGCAAGATAATTTAGGGAGAAATCCTAATTTTAGAAAAAATCAAAACCAGAACAATGGAAAGAATGGTCCTGACCAAAACATTAGACCTCCTTTCCAGGAGAACTATGCAGAAGCTTCTCACTCTGAAGGCCCAGAAGAAGATAATCAAATCAATTTGATAGGGCTTGATGATGAAGAATAAGTTTTCTTATCCCAAGATGATTAAGAGGCCCACATACTTAAATAGTTCCAAACCCAATAAGGAGAATCATTCGACTTTAGACAAGGATATGACTCAACAATTTTCAAGGTACATAAGCAGTACAACCTGAGAAGTAGAAAAAGTACTGATAACCCTGAAACAAACCAAAAAAAACTCCTAATCAACCCAAAAAAGGCAAAATAGGCTCAGTGACAAAAACACTTTAGATCCTTTCAAGAACCAATCAAAACCATTCTAGTCCCACCATAGAAGATGTGTCTGATAACCAACCCAACAATAAAAAACCTTCAACTTCAATTCCCTCCAAGGAAATAGTGGAAGAACCTCAAAATATTGATCTAGGAGAATCAACAAATCATAACCCTCATCCTGAAAAGGGAAAAGACATAGAAAACACAGAAAACAAAGAAAACACTGCTGCTCGAAATCCAAAAGCTCAAATAGAAAAACCCTTTAATATGGAAACAGAAGTAGGCAAGCTAAAAATTTCTGTCCCATTATCTGAATTAGCCAAACATGATGTCTACTGAACTCAAATCAATAGATCACTAAGAATTATTGGAACTGAAGACTTAGTTAATCTTTTTGATGATCAACCCGAATTAATCTTTGGCCCAGAAGTGAATGGGAAACCATTGGAAGGAGGAATTCCTCCCTTCTATGTTAGCCTAAACATACATGATAAGATTCTGCACAATGCTATGTTCGACTTTGGTGCATCTCATAATCTCATGCCCAAGTCTGTCATGGAAAAGCTAGACCTAGACATCACTAGACCATACAAAGATTTGTTTTCTTTTGACTCCAGTCAAGTGAGATGTTTAGGATTGATAAAAGACTTGTGTGTTTCATTGGTTCAATACCCTGAAAAAATGATTTTAATGGACATAGTGGTAGCAGATATACCACCCAAATATGGCATGCTGTTGTCCAGATCTTGGGGTGCTAAGCTTCAAGGGTCTCTTCAACTAGATATGTCATATGCCACTATATCGGTTTTTGGACAACCCAAGAAATTATACAGAGAAACATTAATGAAATACGTAGTAAGTAGTCAGGAGAGGCCCCAAAACTTCCCTATCTAGCTAGTACACTCTAATTTGGATTCTTTCATTCTTTACAATGCATAAGCCAGTCCTTCAAATACTACACACGTTTTAGCAGCAGAACCAAAAGAAATTAAAAAAGAGAAATCAACTGTCCACCTTCAGGAGATAATAGATGACAAAGAAGACCCAAATACCTTAGCTAAGAAAGAGCCCACACCAAATGAAAACTATGAACATGAAATTCTATGGCATTTAGAATTTGATGGTTCAGTGAACAAATTAGGTGCAGGGGCAGGTGTATGGGTCTATAACTTAGAGAATGACCATGCAGAGGGACATGCCTATAGATTAAACTTTAAATGCACCAACAATATGGCAGAAGATGAAGCACTTCTGCTAGGCCTCAAGTTAGTTAAAATATTAGGAGCTATAAGGGTATCAATCATAGGAGATTCTGAACTGATAATTAAATAGATAAAAGGAACTTACATAACCAGAGATCCTAGATTGGGATATTACAGAGGGACAATCATAGAAATCCTTAACACTTTTTTAGAAACCCAGCTTGCAACTATTCCTAGAAAACATAATATGCAAGCTCATAGCCTGGCTATGTTTGCCAGCACCTGCAAATTGCCTTTCCAGCCCAATCACCAGTACACTGCTGAGATTAGGCACAGGCCAGCCATCCCTGATAATCTTAAGAACTGGCAGGTCTTTGATAGTGATAAGCAGATTAATAATTTTCTAACTTTAAATGAGGAATTTTCTAACATTAATATAGATGTAGACCTAGTTTCAGATTTTGATCATACTAATGAGGTAGACATTAACAATCTGGAGGAGAATTCAATAAACATGCTTCACCCCACTAAATTCTCACAAGCAGAAATCAAAGACCTGAAACAAATGGACCTAGATGAGATAATTGAAGAAGAAACAGAGGTTATAAATCTGAAGGATAATCATTTACCCAAAGGATTAACTCCTTTGGAAGATTTGTTTGACTCTAATGACATTCCCAAGAAACCTAAAATGGAGCCATTAAAAGCAGATATTGAGGAGTATAACCTAGGAACACAGGATAATCCCAAATTGATAAAATTGTCAAAATCTTTGCCTCCTGATCAGAAGCTAAAGTATGTTGAACTTATGAGGGAATTCCAGGATGTTTTTGCCTGGAGTTACGAAGATTTGAAGTCCTATGACACCTCTATCATTCAGCATACCATCCCTTTGAAAGAAAATCAAAAGCCCTTTAAACAAAAACTCAGAAGAATTAACCCTGTGTTATTACCATCAATTGAGAAAGAAATCAAACGCATGTACGAAGCAGGAATTATTGCCCCTATTAGATTTTCAGAATGGGTGTCTAACCTGGTACCTACTAGGAAGAAAACAGGGGAAATAAGGTTATGTGTTGACCTGAGAAATGTAAATAAGGTCTCTCTTAAAGATAACTATCCTTTACCCAAAATGGATCATATTTTGCAAAGGGTAGTGGGTTCTTCTAGAATTTCACTTTTAGATGGGTTTTCAGGTTATAACCAAATCTTGGTTCATCCTGATGACCAAGAGAAAACTGCATTTACAACACCATGGGGTACTTTCATGTACATTAAAATTCCATTTGGACTAAAAAATGCAGGAGCAACCTTCCAAAGAGCAATGGACATTGCCTTTGCCAAAGAAATTCATGATTTTCTTGTTATATATCTTGATGATCTAATTGTTTTTTCCAAATCAGATCAACAACACTTGGAGCATCTCAAGCAAGTTTTTCTAAAGTGCAGAAAGTATGGCATTTCTTTGAATCCAAAGAAGTCTTTGTTTGGTCTGGAAGAAGGAAAACTGTTAGGTCACATCATTTCCAAGGATGGCATTCGAATTGACCCTTCCAGGATTGAAGCTATTTTACAGATACCCCATCCAAGAAACATTAAAGAGCTTCAGGCTTTCCTAGGAAAAATCAATTTTTTGAGAAGATTCATCTCTAACTTAGCCGAACTCATAAGATCATTAAATAACATGCTAAAAAAGGATTCAAGCATCAAATGGATAGTAGAGGCTAAGAAATCATTTGAAGAAATCAAAATGGCCTTAACCAGAACACCGGTCCTTACAAGCCCAAAATTTGACAGAGACTTCATCATTTTTTCTTTTGCATCAGAACACACCATAGCTGCAGTTTTACTACAAAAGGATGATCAAGGATGTGAAAAACCAATAGCCTTTTTTAGTAAAGCTCTCAGAGATGCATCATTAAAATACAAAATAATGGAGAAACAAGCTTTTTCATTGGTGAAAGCCATTAAGGATTTTAGAGTCTATATATTGTATTCCCATGTAATAGCTTATGTTCCTAATGCAGTAGTCAAAGACATCCTAACTCAGGATGGAGTTGATGGAAAAAGAGGAAAATGGATAGCTACTATCTTAGAGTATGATATAGAGATAAAACCTACCAAGCTAATTAAAGGTCAGGGATTGGTCAAACTCATGGCAGAAACTAATTGCCAAGCCCTAGACATAAATCTTATTACAGAGTTGGATAACGAGTAGGAGATGGCGACTCCACAAATCAGCCAGGCCTTTTCAGATTCACCCTGGTATGCTGATATAATTTATGTTTTACAAAACCTGCAGGCTCCTCCAGGGTTATCCAGAACTAAGAATAGGTTTTTGAAAATGAAAGCTTCAAAGTTTTGCATCTTGGATAATACTCTGTTTTGGAAAAATCATGAAGGAATTTTGTTAAATTGTTTATTAAAAGAAGAAGCTGACAAGGCTCTCCAAGAATTTCATGCAGGGAACTACGGTGGACATCTCTATTGGGAGTCAACTACTGACAAAATCCCAAGGGCTAGATTCTATTTGCCAACCTTGTTTACAGATGTGAATAAATTTGTAACTTCCTGCCATAAATGTCAAATATTTGAAGGCAAAAGAAAATTGTTACCTTTACCCTTGAAACCTATTTCCACCGAGAAGCCTTTTCAACAATGGGGTCTTGACTTCATTGGAGAAATTCATCCACCCTCTTCTGGTCAACACAAATGGATACTTACTGCAACTGATTACTTTACTAAATGGATAGAAGCCATTCCCTCTAGACAAGCCACAAACAATGTCATTATAGGATTTCTAGAGGCCAATATTTTGTCCAGATTTGGTTGTCCCACTAAAATCATTACTGATAATGCTGTAGCCTTCAAGTCAAAGAAAATAATTGTCTTCTGTCACAAATATCACATAACACTTGGTCATTCCACAACTTACTATCCTCAAGGGAATGGACTTGTAGAATCTTCTAATAAAAGTCTCATCAATATTATCAAAAAACTATTGGAAGAAAATAAGAAAACTTGGAATAAGAAGTTGACCAATGCTTTGTGGGCAGATAGGCTTACAACTAAGAAATCCATTGGAACCAGTCCCTATGAACTTGTTTATGGTATGGAGGCAGTTTTTCCCTCATCTTTTGGGGTTCTGGTAATGAAACTTCTTCAAGAAGCTCAAGTGGAACCAAATGATATACAAAGAAGAATTAACCAGACCATTCATTTACAACAGACCAGGGAGGAAGTGTACCAAAGATCCCAAGTACTGTAGGAGAAACTCAAGAAGATATTTGACAGAAGGACCAAAGTAGAAGACTTCTATCTGGGAGATAAAGTGTTGAGATGGGATTCAAGAAGAGAGGACAAAGGAAAACATGGGAAGTTTGACTTCCTGTGGAAAGGATCATACATAATATATGCTTTCAGAGGAAACAATGCATATTTTCTTAAAGAGTTAGATGGTATAGAAATTGAAGGAGGACCAGTCGATGGTTCGATGTTAAAGCATTACTTTGGTCATAGCTATTGATATTACCATGTTCCTAACTGTACATACTATATCCTTTATAATGTTCAGTATTGATTGGATGGTAAGATTGTGAAGTTGAAGCCCGAAGAGAAGGCCTTAAGCTTCGAAAGCATTACTGTCATACATACACATAAAGCAGCATGCAAAAGGAAGATTGCAGAGCACAGTCAAAGTCATTCAGAGGCCACTGATATACTATTCTTGACTTTCCACCAGGGAAATCCATCCCCAAGTGGAGCCACTGTTATCCCCCTATACCAATAGGTGTCATATATCATGATTGACTTGGTTGTAGCTCTGAAATATGTTCATACCTTTGCTTGTTGCAAAGGTTTTCCATATTTGTGAAAAACAAAAAATTAAAAAATGTAAAGAGGGTATGCCCTAGAAAAAGAATAAAAGGGTGAAAACAATAAAGAAAAGGTCAAAAAAATGAAAGAAAATGAACCCCAACAAAAAAGAAAAGACCATGAAAGTGTGCAAGCCCAAATGCCACTACTATTTACTTTATGCATAATAAAGATTGTGTGCAACTTGTCACCAATGCCACAATCCATGGTAACCAAACAACTTAATCTTGGTTATTTCATGTTTTTAATTTCCATGTTATAGAGATAGAGAATAAAAATTTGACCAAACAGTGTAATTTTGGCAGATAAGTAGATAGGTAGAGTAAATATAAGGAGCTCAACAGTTTAATCTGAGCCCTTGGACGTAATAAAAGGTTAGATTTAGATAGGTATCACTATGTAAAAGAAAAGAAAGTTTGAAAAGGGTTTGCCAGTTTAAGTACACCCTAATAAGGAAGTAAAAGTTCTAGTCTAAGTAGGTAGGGTAAGTAGATGTTGGCTGCAGAATAAACGGGTGGTGAATGGTTAAGTTTAATGCTTAAATCTTTTGCTTTCATCACCTAGATAAAGCATGACTCACATTGAAGACAGCACATCAAGAAATCAAAATCAAATTTATTAACTTCATTACTCATTTTTTCCTAAGCTTTCACTAATTTCCCCTCAATGCTAAAGGTATCTATAATAAGTTAGAGGGGCTCAGAGCATTTCTTTGACTTTTGGAGGGACCGGACCCTCAGCCCAATAGTTTGTAAATACCTAAAGTACTTAAATCCCCTTCATCAATATTACCCCTTCATAAAGTCACTCATTCTCTTTATAAATCTTTTCCTAAGTAAAATCCTATTTTACTTGGGGAAATTGAAACATTTTATCTATAAAACCCTCATATTAGCCTAAGTAATATTTTATGATGAAATGCTTTTGGAAACATTTTTACTTAGTTCACTTCATATTCCATAATCATATTAACTTCTAACTAGTATTATTATCTAAATCCCGAAAAAGAATTACCCTTTCCCCGTATTATTATTAAAAATCCCAAAAATTACATATCCCTCCCTCGGTTGCAAAATAACCTTAATAATGTTTGAATAAATGGGATTAATTAGTAAACCCGTGACTAATTAGGAACCTCGACCCCTGCCATGCTAAATAAAGGATTAATTAATCCTCACGATTAATTAATAACTTTTTGACCAATCACATTTCCCTCGATGTAATTAAAAGCTTTTAATTAACGTCGGGCCCCCTCCATTAAACACCAGTCACTTCCCAATCCTTGACCACCGTCAGATAGGATCTCTCAGATCCGACGGCTATCACTCATATCACGCGGGCCTTTTGGTCAGACGTTATACGCGCGATATGAGCGGTTTTCCCAAAAGCGCCGATGCTACGTGTCAGTTGATAAGTGGAATCGCGCGGCCCCCCCTCAATACCACCTACCTCCCATAAGCGGTGCGATGAAACCCGCTTACCGCCTCCCACAAACGACAAAACATCACATCATTAAGTTGACGCCCCTTTTCCTTGTCGCTAAACCCACCAAAAAATTGACTTCGCATAAAAAACAAATGAAATCTATTCTTTTTCCTTTACCAGAGAAATTCCATGCATGCATGCAACACGTCCAAAGTCTACCAGCTTGTCCCCCAACTGACAAACTACATTGAACGTTGCCTTTCAACACTGTTCAGACCACTATGTGCATCCTGCGAATGTGAAAATCATAGCCAGTCGCCCAAAAACAGGTATTTACTAGATTTTCTCCTAGACACCCTGTTAAATGCTGAAATTCCTCTGAAATTGCTTTAAAACCCAAAGTTTTCAGTATAATTTAGTTGCTAAGCTTAGTTCAAAACTTCCCAGGTACCTCTGTTTAGACAATTTCATTGAAAATCCTAGTTTCATCCCTGAAAACACAAGAACCAAGATGAAAACCCCCGTGGCCCTCAATGTAGCTCCAGTCTCTACTCCTCACAGGGATTTGGACCACCTTCCCTTAGCTGATAGAGACTTCCAAATCAAATACCTCACATTTGATGACTCCCCCCTGAGACTACACTGCAAATACCGGGACCTTTACCTCAATAATGCTGACAATATTGGTCTGTGGGAATCAAATCTCCCAAAGTACCAATTCCCTTCTGTGCATATCTTCCTAGACATTGTCCACCAGTGCCATGCAAATTACAACCCTAATCTCAGAGCTGTAATGTCCCCCGACCAGCAAATCCTTTTTACCATTACAACAAAATCCATCAATGAAATATTGCAGTTGCAACCTGGTCAGGACCTTACCCCTCTGTCTATTGGCGATTTACTTGACAAATCTTCAAAACTATCCAGCTCAGAGATCGCCAGAGTTTGCCAAACTTTCATGTTAGAAGAATACATCTCAAATAACCCTCCACCTTACATGACAGGTGCTTTTGCAGGCTTGGGGAGGGATATTATTACCATGATTGCCTGTATTCTTGGTTTCACAACCAATGAATATGTAGATGAAATGACCTTTGCTTACATGACTATCTTCACCCCTGGCCAGCCTCCTGCTGCCAAGTATGACTATGCTGCATTCATAGCTGACAAAATCCATGATCAGTTCATGAGATTAGAAAATGAGAGAGTGTTCAAGTATTCTGCAGTCCTATATCATCTCTTCCTTTACTATCAAACTGACAAATTCCCTTTCTCTGTGCATAAACTTGATACGAAAGGTAACCCTAGGTTAGTCATTTTCTGGACCTTTATTTTTCACTACTCATCCTCTTCTCCCTATTCATATATTGATTTCATTGATCAGTTTGTCCATCCTATAACTACCATGTTGATAGGAATTTCTCCCCCTAGAATCAGTGATGATATCAAAAGAATCCTTCAGTTGTCAAAGCAGTATAGGATAGGTGACTGGTACTTATACCAGAATCATACTGAGATCAGAGTCTATGGGTGTGAACTGCCTCCCTACAAATTTCCCAAGTATGTCCCCATGATATTATTTTCCCTGGAGTACTACAGGCAAATAATCAACTCTGATCAAATCCATTTCATGAAAGCAAAGAAGAAAGCCTAGCTGAGGATCAAAGACCACTTAGGCCCATTTGTGTGCAATAACAAAAAAGCAGGAAAAGAAGCAGAAGAAATCATAGAGAGGAAGATGCATTTAAAGAAGAGATTTTCTTGGGCATATGATCCTCATAGTTTCATCTGTGATAGAAGGATAAAACACAAGTTATCACCCTACATCCATCACAACATTCCTGAAATAGAACAATATGCCAATTTAAATGAATGGAGGGAAGGGACATTGGTAGAACAAGATAGTAATAAAGTTGAAGTTGAAAATGTGATGAAAGATTTAGAGAGGAGACTTGACCTGGACTCCTTTGTACAGGTGCATGCAGAGTCTTCCCAAAGGCTAGCCTAGGAATCTAGTGCTCCCACAATAGAGCCTTCATTGAGGAAAACTCAGGATCCATGTCTGTCTACATCAGAACAACCATAACTTATGGAATTGGTCCTTAAGTTAAACGAGCAATTGAAGGAAACAGAGCAGGAATTGGAGAAAGCAGTGTAGTCAAGGCAGAGTGAGTTGACCACTCAGCCTCAAACCGTAGTGCCAATAGTTTCAACAGCAGCCCCTTCCACAATGGAAACTGTTTTAGCACCAAATGTTCCTTTGGCAACTACACCCGTGGAAGCAACAGGTACAACACAGGCAGGTACACCAACACAGAGCACAGAAGACTTGATTAAGTCAATGGAAGAAATGAAACTCCAAGTAACAGAGCTGCAAAAAGTAAAAGAGAAATTCACTACTTTGGAGCAGAAATATGATATATCAAAGATCAATTATGCAGAAGAGATGAGGAAAAACAAAGGCATGGCCCAACAAATTAAAGCATTGGAGAAGGATCTGACATTTGAAAAGCCTTTGACAGACATCAGGAAAATATTGTGGACCAATATCATTGATTCCATCAATGATATTTGGTCATCAATTCAAATTATTTTTGAACAGATTGATTTAGTAAAGCTTGCTCTTGAAGAAATTGAGAAGACCAGAGAAGAGCTGGGCAGGAAACCTGAGGAAGCTATCAGATTAATCAATTTTCTGAATAGTAAAAATAGGGAACAGTTAGAACAATTAGACATTGAACATAGGACTGCTACCATCCTCGAAATAAAGAAAGTGTTGACCAAAAGGAATCTGATGCACGGCCTGGAACATAGATGTCTAAGCATGAAGGAAGATATAGATGAGTTTATGAAGAAATTTGACATCTTAAGAATTAAAGGGCTCCCAAGTCCTTTAGTCATCAATGATAAGCTAATGGTTCAGATTGAATACATTAATAAATTACATCAACAAGCCAGTTCATCTTCAGCCAAGGTATTACCAATAGGAAAAGCGTTGTACGATGGTTTAGAGAACCTCTTCTTCATTGAACATGAAGTAAAGCACTTATTCACAGTCCAGCCCAATTTTGTGAAATATACTGAGGCTGATGAAATTTACAGGAAATTGACAAGGATGAATATACCAAAGGAAGAATGGTGGACTAACATGACAAAAATCCTATGAATTACCATGGTAAACAGTGAGGTAAATAAAAATATTTACCATAGTAAATTTTGGTAAAAAGGATGAATGCTGGTAAACAGGTAAAGAGTATCAGTTACAGGTGAAAGAGTATCAGTTAAAAAGATCAAATCAGATGTCCAGCACAGAGTTACTAGGGCAACAACAAGATGCATATTTGTAGAGCATGCCTCCAGCTCCTTCAACAAAAACAAGGACAACAAAAATCAGTTCATTATCTGTCACTATATTCGAGACCATCTGTCTCTATATTTGTGTAAAGAGATATTTTATATTCCTAGAATAAATCTCATTTAGTTATGAGATATTTTGATGTAAATTTTGTATAAATACTTCTTTATTCGAAGTATTAGGGGTGGATTCTACAACATTTCTATAGACATTTTCTTCTAGAATTGAAATGATATTTTACCAACATTTGTATGGCTTGCTGGATCAAGGAATAAAGCTAAGGCAGTTTACAGGATACTTGTGTCAAACAAAAATAAAAAAAGTATTCTATATCTCTTGTGTTTTACTGTTTCCCTTCTGTTTATTAATAATCATAGGTGTTTTCATGAAATCTGAATGATAAACGAAATAATGATATTTCAGAAGTTGCTTTGTTGCAATCTGTTTTAAAAGGTTTATCTTTCTTAATGTTTTCTTCTAGACTATCATAGTTTGGGAATTCTTTAATGCTCCCTTGCTTTCATAGTTCATCACAGTGACCCATTTAAAAAAGAATACTTAATTGCTCCTTGTTAATGAGTAACCTCTATTATGCCTATTAAACCTGGTTAAAGGATTCTTCATTGCCCTTTCTCCCTGTTTAATACCATTTCATCCATCCATCTGAACTTGGCATTTGCCTTTTGTTTTGCTACCTTGCCCTGTGAGTTATCCCTTTAGTGATTGATATGATCCAGTTAAGCCATTTCTTGGATTGACTCCATAGCCCAATGGCTTGAATGCCTTGCTCTATCCATTTGTTCCCAGAATTCCACCACTCTCAAACAAAACAACCCTGAACATTTATAACTAGCCTAATATCACACCAAAACAAAGCTAACTTATAAAGAGAGAGCCCTCTCTGAGTACAGATTGGCTAGATTATGTACTTGAAAGATTGGTTTGTGGTTACCTCGGACCCATTTCCTTCTTCCCATAAATTCTAAGGAAAATTTGAGTGATAACAGTTCTGATGTTTATGCCACGGAAACCTATTTCGGGTAGTGCCATGTAGAAACAGTCAAGGAGGCTTTAACAAACACAGAGTTGGAAGAAAGAATTAAATAGCCCCACAATCCAACTGATGAGCCTGTATTATAATAGATGATAGGATTAGTTTCGTAGGTAGTAGTCCAATTAGCGTAACAGTAGTTTCTACATTTTTGACACTCTATTTTGATGTATCTAACTGCTTTGAAGGTGCAGGCGCTGGAAACATTCTCATCAACCCACAAGGGAACCAGCATCTGATGGATAGCCGATTGGAATGCACGCGCTCCAATAACACAACAAAACATGAAGGCTTCTTGAAGGGTCTGAGAAGAGCCATTGAAAGGAATGTATAAAATCTCAGAGTTTTTGATGACCCACAGATAATGGTGAACCAGGTAAAGAAAAAGATACACTATAGTCTGCCACACTTGGTGAGGTACCAACATGAGGTATGGATTTTAATTGGCAATTTCAGTTCTTTCAATGTCACATATATACCTCGAAAGTATAACCACGATGCTGATATGATGGCTGCTATGGCTATGAAACTTTTGCCTAATCTTAGATTAAACAAGAATATATTTCATGTTGAATTGATTTTTAGATCATCCGTAACTGATAGCATCTCAAATTGGCAGGTGTTCGAAGGTGATAATCAAATCCGTGAGTTCCTGCATTGCGAGAGAACACTCATAAATGCAACCATTAACAAAATGGAGCATGACAAACTTATAAACCGAAGTGAAGATGAGGTGATATCTTTCATTGAGAAATTTATTTACTTTTCATCTCTCATGAGTGAGCCAATAGGTAAGCACACAAAATTACAACACTCATGGCTGAGCTCATTCCAAGTTGTGGAAAAAATTGGTCATGGAATTTATAGATTGAAAACCTTACAGGGAGAAACTAAAAAACTCCCTGTTTATGGCCAGTGTCTCAAGAGATACTTCTAGTAGCCACCTCATGGTGGTTATCCCTTGAGTAGGTTAGAGTTCATTTCATTTTGCTGTTAGTATAGTTGTATTCCTGTCCTTTCTTTTGTTTTCTGCAAAGTCCATTTTCCTGCTGTTTTGAATCACATTCCTTTTCAGCCAGCTAATGGTGGTCCTCCTGTCTTGTTCTACCTTTCAGAATTTCCCTCATTCACCACTCTCGGCCTTTCCCTTCCTCATTAACTTACTGATGATTCTGTTGTTCCCGAATCCATCATTTCCCTGCAAATCAAACAAACTTTCTATCAACCCATGAGCACTTGAGAATCAACAGTGGAATGCAAACCGAAACCCCTCATGGGCATCTATTGGGAATTATGTGAGATCTGTTGATAACTTGAATATCTGGAGCATGTAAGGACATCTGTATAAAGCAAGAAATGTGTAACTACAGCCAGAATGGAATGGAGGAACGATGCATTTAAATAAATCCCACTCAGACCTAGACTATACTTGCTTGTATGGTTTACAGTCGTTCTCCATTGGTCCCATCCACCACAATAAATGGTCCAATACCTGTTACTCACAAGTAAACCTCCTTTCATGAGCTAAGCTCACTGTCTCATACCCTGTGGCAAATCTAATTGTGCTCTAGTCCTTGTGCCTGAAACTGGAAGGGCTTATCTAAAAGAAAATGAAATGTCAAGTCCTTGTGCCAATTTAAAAGGACAGGTTGTTTGGGAAGCCGGTTAGAGTAAGGACTATTGCTGGGCTCAGAGCACCAGTTGACACAGAAAGCCCAACCTTTCTTAAGCGGTTTAAAAATATGGCATGATCCATGACTGCGCCCCACTCAACCAATGAAAATATAGCACTGAAATTCTCATATAAAGTGCAAGACAAACATGTCTACATCAAGTTTGATGAGCAATAAAGAGCTAAGGTACACACCTAAACATGTATGGACAGACCAGTGACAGCCCCAAAAGGATTTTTGAAAGTGGGAAACAGGTAAAGGAAGGTCAATAAACCCCATAAAATGACCATTGGAGAATGCCTGTCAAAACCCTATCAGTCAGTAGAAGCTATTTGTCTTTATCCCATCTGAAGCAAGTAATGTTGAAGTGGAACCCATGCCTGTCCCTCTGTATAGTTTTCATTTCAAGTTTATCTTAATACCCTGATGTGTTATTGATCCAAGGTTTATTTGGAAACAAAGATAACTGGTTTGCCCAATGGTTCGCCATTTGTTGTGGCCACAACCACCACCCTATTAAAACTTGCCCTGGTAGCAATTTTGAATGGGTCCCCCTAGAAGTTTAATCTTCCACCTCTCCGAATGATCCGTTTTATCCCAGAGACTTTAACTCGTTGCCAAGTCAAATCTTCAATTTCTAAATGGCCAAAATCCCCTTGAATAAGTCTCTGTCGCATGGTTCATTCGTGACCCAGTCTTGCCTTTCATTCACATCTTTCATCGGGATTTTTCTCAATCATCATAATCATTCATGGCACATTTATACTTGCACATATAATCACCCCTACCCTTACTATGGCCGTTTGCACACTCAACATCGCAAAACCCCATCACATCATTATTCCCGTTGTGGCCTTTCATAAGCAGAAACGCTCAAAGCATGCATAAATCCCTTTTTGGGGCCTATCGCAATTAACACAATGCATTCATGGCTTCCAGACCCGACAGGCTTTATTAACCCAAATGCATATATTTCGGGTCCGGAGCCCCGTCGCGCATCGCATATCGGTAGAGCCCGGGCCTTATGCACAATACGCGCAGCAATATGGTGGACCCGCCAAACCTTTCAAATATGATATATATGTATTTTCGGGTCCAAATCCCCATCGCTTATTGCTATCAGCGAGATCCCGGGCTTTTATATAAGGTGCTCCACTGGCTTCCAGACCCGTCAATGGTTATGTACTTGGGCGTGTATTATTTCAAGTCCGGCCTTACGGCTGGACGCG
Source organism: Pinus tabuliformis (assembly GCA_031772625.1). Lineage (NCBI taxonomy): Eukaryota > Viridiplantae > Streptophyta > Pinopsida > Pinales > Pinaceae > Pinus > Pinus tabuliformis. Next base: position 772,690,460 of record CM062817.1, on the reverse strand, counting down.
GGTTTTCCCGTATAATCTTGTGTCTTGCGAAAAATGTTAAGGTTGGGGCTTTTCAAAGAAAATCATACATGGCGGACCTGGCAAGCCTATTGAATATGACATATATATATGTCGAGTCTGAGGCCCCATCGCATATCGCAATCGGTGGGGTCCTAAGGCTTGACCAGAAGGTGCACAACGATGTGGCGGACCCGCTGATCTTATTAGGCATATCATATGATATATCGGGTCTGGAGTTAATTGCTTATCGCTATTGGGAGGCACAAGGCTTATATATATGGTGCGTTACCATCTACAGGACCCGATGGTTTTATCAACCACGATATATATATATATATATATCTATATATATATATATATATATATATATATATATATATATATATATATATATATATATATATCGGGTCTGGAGCATTTCGCATATCGCAATCGGCCTGGTCCAAAGTTTTATATAAGGCGCGTCGTTGTTTACTGGACCCGGCGATACTTATAGGCTACATCATATAATATTTGAGGCCCAACTTGGGCAATTGACTCAAGATTTCCTGTGTTTTCGTATATTTTCCAAATTTTTCAAAACCACAAAGGATCGGGTTTTCAATAATAAAAAAAAAAGCGGGCCTGTGGAGTCCCGATAGTGTTATTGCGCATCGGGGAAGTGGAAGGCATGGGTACTACGACCCACGGAAGGGCCGATACCCGATTGTGATTATGTGAGGCCCTCAAAAACGGTGCCAAGCCTATGGACTAAGCAGGAAAATTATGTATTACATGTATTTTTGTGTGTAAACCCCTTTTATTTCACTCTTGTTCCTGTGTTGTTGAATGAAGGCATTATTTGTATTTTGTGAGCATGTTTGACAGATTCATCGCAATCATTGCTAATATCAATCATTTCTGTAGGTAAATTCAAGCAGACCCGATAACGGAGAAAAGCAATGCGTATCAAGATGACACCTCTGCACCACTGGTGTCGAGGTGCCAAAGATGCAGTCTACGAAAAGGGAGATGGACCGTCGTAATGCGTGATGAATTCTCGCTCTGTGTTAATGGAAGCACAGCGCCAATCCCTCAAGATGTCACTCCTTCCAGAAATGACTCAAAGCGGGCCAAATTTGGGTATGATGAGAGCAACTTCTTCAGTTTCCTTCAAAGAAAAGACAGAGAATGATAGCCACCCCACACAGGTGCTAAGAAATGATACGCAGTCCTCCCCTATTCCAATGGCATCCATCCATTTCCCCAGGAAGGAGAACGCTCCACCAAGGGTGACCTCGGCGTGTCTGCAGTTTCACCCACTGTTCGCATTTGTATATGCTGGTCTGTGTAACGACAAGAGGGGAACTGAAAGGTCATGGAAGGTCAAGGGTCATTTAGGGCTACATAAATATTACCTTTGGATAGGAGATATGGGCTTTTGATTTTAAAAAATAACAGTGTTGCTTTATTGTGAATGAGGAGGACTATTTTTTGAGGGAAGAAGGAGCCTTTAGTTTGAGACTGATTGTAGTGTTTTGGATCAGAGTGTTGTTACTGGCATGACTATAAATATGATTTATATTTATGCATATTGATGACTTACAATTCACTATTAGTCTTGTTAAATTCAATGTGATTCAGTTTCATGGTTAACTTGTGAATGGTCTCTGATTTGAAACTAAATTAAACATCAGTTGCAGTTTTAATTCCATAGAAGAATGTGGATTCCTATATGAGTGATTGGATTGCAATTTAACTTTAATACAGTCTTGTCCAATTGCGAATTCAGTGATTGATTCATTTGGACTTGAATCTATGCATGATGTTTAACCTTCTTTATCACGTTCCTGTTGAACATATATATGATGTTTAAACCTCTGTATTATGCTTCTGTAGGATAGATTAGGATAGCTAGAACTAGATTAGAGTAGTCAGAAGTAGTAAAGATATGATTTAATACATAATGGTTAGCTGTTTCATTTTGTTGATCTAATTGAAGTCTTCCTCCCGGAAGCAATCTTTCGACATGTTCAAACAGTTCACGGGGTCCTTTAAAACCCGTCAAAGCTATCCAGCCCAAACGAAAGCAGGTATAATTGGGGCTTGCGATTGGGTTAGTTCCCCTTGTTGGCATAGCGAACATTTGCCATGTCAACACTTTCTCATTTCCTTTCAAGTCACGCTTAGGCTCAACTTTGTGCTTTGACTGCTCATAACAATGTTTCAACTTTCGGATGGCCTCCTCCAATGATCTAGGCTCATCGAACTCAATCCATTCTATGTATGATACTGGAATTCCACTGATGAATCTATGAATCTTGGCCTTTTCCTCCTTTAGGTACGACACATATCTCAACAACTCCAAGAACCTGCTAGTATACTCATCATCTGTCATGGAACCCATCCACAACTCGTAAAACTCCTTAGCTCTGTCGTCAGAGTATCTTTCCGACAAATAATTCTCTTGAAGAGACTCTCAAACTCATGCCAAGCCAAATCATTCTCATGTATACCTTTAACATTCTTCACATATTTCCACCAAATATCTGCTTTACCTTTGAGACTGAAAGTGGCTATCTTTGCTTTCATGTTTTTTGAATAATCATGCAATCTGAAGAATTTCCTCATACCAAGAAACCATGCCTCTACGTCCTATGATTTCTCCATATCTCCATCAAAAGTAAGTGGATTTTATTTCTTAAAATCATCCAGAAAGTATCCCCTATCACTCCTCCTGTAAGGATGATAACAATGACGATCATGATGCCTGTCCGAACCAGAACTAGAATAATACCTGTGTCCATCACCTCTCCTATCCGGAGTGTCCAACAACCTACCATCTATGATCGTGTCATCTTTGTCTGACCTATGAACACCATAGGAATTTCTTCTATATGCCCCATTAGTTCTATACTCCTGCTCATGGCTGATCTGAAGTGGTCCTTGTTGTTGCAATTCTGACAAACTCTGAAGTAGTATTGCATTAACCTCTGCTTATTTCTCTTGTGCCTGCATGATTTTGTCATTGTCTGCCTTACAACTCCTTATTTCTTCCTTCAAGATTCGCAATGTATCTGCCAAATCAGAAGAGAGGCCAACACCATGCTTCTCATTCGATTCATAAGGAGAGTCTTTGTAGTTTACCATCTTTCTATCCATTTGATCTCTTTCCTGCAAGGCATACTATGTCAGCTAAACCAAATCACAATAAACCAATGTATCTTAGCATGGATCGGTGAGGATATCTCATCTGCAAGATCATCAAATCAACATGATACATGTATAACATAATCATAACAACATATATACATATGATACATAAGTACATAACCATGTAACCATCCATCTAGCTAGAGTCCAGTCATCAATGCATGACCATATCAACTACACACATACCATGACTACATGCATGACAACAACAACCATAACACCACTGTATACTTGACCACATGCAAACATTAACATGCATAAGCAATGCTTAACCGACCACACACACGCATGAATGCATATGATCAAGCATGAATGGTGATAATTGTAACCAAACCTACAAGAATGATACATGTAACCAAGCATGCAAGAATGCAACCAAACATACGATAATGTAACCAAGCATACAAAATGACACATGTAAGCGACATATAACAACATGTAACCAACCATACACTCATGACAACATGCTTTACACAACGACATCGTTATTCCAATGGCAACATCACTATGACCATGACCAACACCATGCATATGCAACAAGCACCAGGGAAAATTTTAAGAACCCCCCCTAAATTTATAAATATAATAAATGGGCGAATCTCCATGGTATATAGGAAAAATGGAAGGCGATTTTATCAATAATATAATATGTATATATAATTTTTTTGGCGAATCTCTCACCAGGCATGGCAAATATTTTACTCAATTATAAAATCCTGTAAGATCTTGGCGAGTCTTTCACTAAATAATAAAACTATGTAAAGCCCTAGTGAATCTTAGCATAGGCTACATGCTGGTTTAATTCCCCCATTTAAATAGGCTACATTCTAGGTGAATATCATGGGTCAATACCATGTGCCATTTTGGTGAATACCATGGGTCAATACCATGTGCCATATTTATTTTTATTAATTCTAATATTAGGGTTAATGATGGTTTTTTGCATGGTATTAATAACAATCTAGTCCATGGTATTTGTCCCTTGTATTTTGGGCATAGGTTTCACCTAAATATAACCCATTTTTTGAGTGTTCGTAAATATAAGGTGACTTATGGAGTAAATATAAAAAAATGTTTTATTTGTTTACCATACCTCTTGTTTATTTATATTTTTATTAATTTACCATACCTCTTATACAAATATGGTATTTGGCCCATACGATTCACTTAAATAAAACCTCTTTCTTGAGCCTTCATAAATAGAACGAGGGTTATGGGCTAAATATAAAAAGATGTTTTATTTATTTACGATACGTCTAGTTTATTTATATTTTTATTTATTTATCATACCTTTTAAGTATAAAAAGACGTTTTATTTATTTACCATACCTCCACTTTACTTATATTTTTATTTGTTTACACCCTTACATGTATATAAGGTGACTTATGGAGTAAATATAAAAAATGTTTTATTTATTTACCATACCTCTCATTATTTATATTTTTATTAATTTACCATACCTCTTTTATAAATATGGTATTTGGCCCATAGGATTCACTTAAATAATTTAAACCTATTCTTGAAAATGGGCGAATGGATTCACTTAAATGAAACCTATTCTTGAAAAGGGGCGAATGGAAGGTTGTAAGTCCTAATTTCAAGGGCTAAATTTACCTTTTTTACCCTCTCCCTTAAAATAAGGTGGGCTATTTGAGGTGATTTGTAAAAATGTACTATGATACAAAATATTCGCCCACTAAAAATTTAAAACCCCTTAATTTCGCCAAAGGGCGAACATTCGACCCTAAAATTATCCTTGACAAGCACATAGACCACAAGGATGGTTGACACATGTACAACCGACATGAATGTATGAGAAACACATTCACCCAAGGAGGGTGCAACCACGCTCTAATACCAATATGTAACCACCCTCCTCCCACATCTACCCAAGTAACCGAATAACCGGGGTAAACATGTGATGAGAGAGGACACTATGCATGGATTCAACCTCCTTGGTGACCTTAAGGAAATGGAATCGACGGAACACATCAATCATACCTTCCATATCAGCAACAACACCCCCAGGAGACATTTTATCCACTCAGACATCCTGCCCCTGGGTCCCACTGATCTTTTAGAACTCTTGACCTCTGGACACTCTCATGCTATGGGCATGCTAGCATTCAGGGACCTCTGGACGCTCTCACAGGCATACATGCCTGCGTCCAGGGGCTTTTCCCTACAGACCTGTGCTAGCATCCACGTAATTTAAGTCACTTTTCTAGCCCAAAATTCCGGCCACTGCCCAGAAATTGCTGTAACTTTCAGAATCCATCAAACACATGATTACAAGACTAATAAACCAAAAATTGACTTCAGGAATAAGCATGAACATCCCCAGCTAGGACTGACATTATGTCAAACACTTGGCATCAATGCAACTTGCAAGTCTAAGATACAAGACAAAGCTTGAATGAATGAAAACTCTTTTGAAACATGACAAGAAGGATCACCACCTTCTCCCTTGAACTGTTATGACATCAATTAGGTCTTGCATCCATCATTTTAACAATTTAAAGTAAATACATGAAATGACCATGACATGAACCAATCGATTAACCATTCTTATAACTAACCTAAAACCATGCAAATAACATAGTTATAACAACTGTTAAATCCACATATAAAAAAGTGTAAAAGAAAGAGAACTTATCTTTCATTAATCATAGGAAAATCTAACCAGTCTCGGGACTTCCATGTACCACCTGACCTTAGACATGGTTGAACCAAATCATTCTTTCAACCAGTCACCCCCGTGCCATATTCCAAGCATGAATGTGGGATCTCATAGATAAACCAATCCAAAAAAAACCAAGGGAATCCCAAGGTTAAACCACATCCACCCTCACCAATAGTGATCAAACCAAAACTGGTGCTTTGATCACAAAACCGAACCTATCTTGGAATGCCATGCAGAATCCATCACTATCCTTGAGGAATTTTCTGTCTCCTTGTCTATCAAGCTTTACCACAATCTAATCTCATATCACTAGGCCCTAAACTGAGAGCAGTCTCTCACGCTTTACCACAATCCAAGCCTGAATCACTAGGCCCTAAATCAAGACTTCTCCCTCAGGATTTGTCGTGTATCTCGCCAAACCTAGTCAAGGGATTCCTAGGCCTTTAGGAATGAACCTTGAGACCACCTCCGCCCCAGATTCTGAAATCCATCTGGAAAACCAAAGCTCAAAACTGAGATAAATATCCCAACATACCATGGCATCTAGAAAAATTCAAGGCTAGGCTGAAAGCCATTATCATAACCCGACAAAACAATACCACCGACAACAAGAGAACCATACACCAACATGCAAAGCCATGCATGTAAAAACAGGTAGGAAATCACACATGAAATATGTTAACTGCAAGTATTCCTGCTGAAGCTGCCTGATCCTGTTATCCCTTCCTTGATCCTTTCTTTCCTTCCTTTCCCTTTCCTTGCTTTTCCTTCCTTTATCCAAAGCTAGAGTGATCCAAGAAAACTCTAAGTGAGCAAGAGTGAGAGAGAGAGAGAGAATAATGAGGGAGCTCCAAAACTTGAACTGAAAAAATGTTACCAACTAATCCTTAGAAGCCTTTTTATTAACGAGGCCTCTAATTTATGCATTTTCCATTATTTTCCTTCAATTTCATCCTCACATGCAACCTGTGACCTTTCACCTTAATTTTCTCCTAATTTCCTTTATTTTCATAAATAAATGTGCCAAAATGCCTTTTTTTCCTTTTAATTCCTTTGCCTTAGCCTTTTCCAATTTCATTAGCCATAAACACATGCAGTGATGCCCATTAGGATATATTTTCCCAACATTTAACTTAGAATAACTATCCCTTAACCGTGGTCTTATTTTTCCTTTATTAACTTTTATTACATGAAATTTTCACCAAGGCTCTTACACCATAACTTGTCTATGGTTGGGTGGAGAGTTGTAGTCCCAATTTCAATTGCCAACTCCAATGTTGAACTTAGATAAGTGTTTGTAAATTCATTTCTGGTTATTGAGTTCATGTTGAACTGCTACTTTGGTGTTGCATTCACTGTATGAATGATTCTTGGTTCGCTTTGATTGGAATGGATATTCCAACAAATGTGTGCCCTATTGCTGTAATGTTTCACTAATTCTCTTTATGCCATATATACACAAGTGTAACCACCTATATGAGTGTTGTATGTAATGAATGACATCATTATATGGGGGATAGGCACTGGATGTTTACTGTGTCTCAGGCCTGTAGTAATGAATATTTGATGACCATATGTGTGGACTATGTTTGAAGATTGAACCTGCCTAAATATGATGATTGTAGGCCTATCATAATGCTAATCATGTGCCTGAATGTATGGTCTGTGCTTGTAATCAAACTAAAAATGAGGATTGCTTGTTTGTTTGTGGAATGTTGATTTCCGTGTAACCTTCTTAGGGAAATGTATGTTTTTTGGTTTCTTTTATAGGTTTTATTATGATTATTTGTTCCTTAAAAGAGTGCTACAGATCTCTGGAATGATATCGACCTACTTCCTACAAAATATTAAGACTTAGAGGGACCAAAGACCTTTGAGAGGTTGAATGGGTAAGTCCCTAGGCTATGTTATGCATTTCAATTGTAGAGAACCCAGTAAGGGTGATTCTTACGTAAGATTAGGAGGGATAGAGCCAACATGTTCTTCATAAAATTTTGATGGCCATGGAGGAGTTCTGGCGCAAGTCCAATTGCTTGCAGAGCCATTGTAGTCGAGCCATGGTCTAGTCCCTTCACAAAAGGCTCATGGTGCAGAGCAGGTAGAAATATATTATCTCTTACCTTAGCCTCATAACCTTATACCTGGATCATAGTGGGATTTATTGGGCCACTTGCAAGTTATTTGATGGCTAGGTTACTGCCCCATACAATCGCAACACATAACCACGAGCGAAGCTAGCATATTGAACAACCGAGATTGATTAAGAGAGATTGGTGGCTCAAAAGGAGATTGGGGTGACATGTCCCAGAGGTCATGACCCTGAAATTTCATATCCAAATGAAAAAAGGTAAGCCCAAGATGACCAGGACTGAGATGACCTTGGAGATCCATCTACATGGAAGTGGTTGGAGTGGGTTGAGGCCTTGAATGGTTGGTGGGAGGGAAAATCACCACGCTATAGGAGTATCATGTTGTCGAAAGGCTTGTGCTAGGTCTTGCATAGATGGGAATTGGTTGCGGCAAACAATGGGGAGGTTCCCATCCCAGAGTATGTCTCCCAGATTGTAGGCATGCACACTACTTAAGTAAGGTCTAGGATGAATCAACATCAGGATGACGTGGCAAGAGTGGACCTAGGTTTGCTGCTATCACTGCCTATTATGAGTTAACATGTGGAGTGACGCTGCCGTAGCTATTCTACTAGAGTGGGAGCACTGGATCAATCCATAGTGTTAGCTGCGCAGAGGGGTGGCCCGCTAAGACATGTAAGCCCAATGGATAATTCTCAATAGTTTAAAGTCAAGACACATCTTGAAAGGGTGTGGGTTCGTGTAATGCCAGGACACGATGGTGTACACATGATCCTAACTATCCTTTTATTGGTGCATTGTGGCCCCACCATACAAGTCAACCCAGAAGGCCGACTCCGGAGTGTCTTGTTAAAACACAAGGTGAAAAGGCTTGGGGTGATGGACCCAGGAGATGAGAATGTTGCTTGTAATTAATGTTCCATTGATGATATATATATATATATATATATATATAGATATATAAACACATACGTACACACACACACATGCACACATGTAAATGTGAATATCTAGGACATGAATGGGTCGAAAGATAATGCATCAAAGCCAAGTGGCATCTAGAGGCTGGCTTGGATAGGCATGTGGTCACCACGTGGCAGGGTGATGACATGACACTATCCAACTTTCTCATGTTCAAATGGTCATATCTCTCGATCCGAAGGTTGGATTGGGACGAAATTTATATCACCAAAATCATCTCGATGAGATGAATGTATTGATAATGTCTATTCAAAGTTTTAAATAGGTTGAAAAGAGATAGAAATTTTAGGCCCGATTTCCATAACACTACCTTGGATCTCAGGTTAGCATTGTGACCACCTCCTTCCAACTTGTGTTGTGTTGGGAATTAGGAGGGGGTGTGTTTCAGAGTGGTATCAAAGAATCCAGGTTCAACACTTGGATTTGTTGAGCTCTACAATGGGAAAAATAAGTCGGTACTTTGTTACGGTTAACAGAGAATGCGGTTTCATAATGATTTTTAGAAAAATCACTAAACTAATTTTTAGGTGTTAAAAGTTGGCCTGAATTGATTGATTGATGCATGCATATTGGTGCTAATGACTTGTTGATTGATATGACTTTGTTATTATTAATGTGATAACTTGAAATGTATTATTCATCTATCCTTGCACCAACAAATTTCTAGCAATGAGCCAAGGTGATAATAATTGTTATATGTTTGAATTTTGTTTAAATCTAAAATTTATGTGTGTGTAACAACACATAACATAAGATGAAGAACACGCTGAAAAATAGAGGATGGCACCACATAAAATTTGAAGGCCACGAAATGAACATCAAGATGGTAGATCATATCCCTGATCAATCACAACATAGACATGCAAAAGCAAGGACAAATAAAGAATAAAGATCAGTTGGCTAAGGGAGAGGGGAATAATCTCTTGACTTAATGGATACCTTGTGAAGATTAAGGGCCGAGATTAGGAGCTGAAAAGCAGATAATGAGAGGTTGGTATGGGCTCATGAAAAGAAAGCTGAGGTAAATGCAGTCATACTGCAAAGCCTCTTAGACTTGCAAACGTAAAGGCAATATGAGCCGGGGGCTAGTCATAGAGACAAGCAAAGCCCTTTTGCATCATATGAGAGAAAAAATGGAGAAAATGGTAGCAGGTCCAAGAAAATGAACATATGGGAAAGTGAAGACACCATCAGAGGGAGTGAACCATTGAGCACCCTAGAGAGAAGATATAGCACTCGTGGGAATCACTTTGGTAGACATTCTAGTTCTTCTACTAGGAGGCATTATCATCATTATTATCATCATCAAAGAAAGAGAGAAAGGGACTATATGCCAGAAGAAATTAAGAGGTCAAAGCCACTCACATTTGATGGAGATATGAAGAAACATAAAGTTTTAGAAACTTGGATACTTCGAATGGAGAATTTCTTCAAAATCCATAACTATTTTGAGAACATGAAGGAAAAGAAAACATATGGTGGGAATATTTGAAGAATGTCAGAGGAATAACTGAAAAAGGCTTGTATTATAATGTGTTTGAAAGGATCTTTATTGAAAGTATCCATTAGACAACTATTATGACAACAAAGAAAAATAATTGTATGAGTTCAAAATGGAACAGATGTCAAATGAAGAATATGTCACCAAGTTCTTGGAATTGCTAAGATATGTGCCGTATATGAAAGAGGAGAAGGAAAAAGTTTAGAGGTTTATCAATGGGTTACCTCTATCATTTAGAGATTGAATTGAGATCCACGAGCCTCGAAGATTGAATGATGCCATTAAAAATTTGAAACACTGCTATACTCAATCCAAGCACATGCCAAAATTGAAATCTGATTGGAAGTAAAAAAGCAATGCCAAATTCAAGGGAAAAAGGCAGAGAACAATTAAGGAATCACATACTTCCCCTGCTACCTAAGAGAGTCAAAAAAGACTCAACAATGAAGGTAGAGATCGTTCAACTAAGGAAGGAGCCAAGAGTTACAAGAACAGTCTGTATAAGTGTTAGAGGTGTGGTGAAAATAATTTGAGAAATAATTTCCCACAACGCAAGCACACTAGCTTGAAATTTTACAATGAAGAAGAAGCACAAACTGTGGGAGATGTGGCACGTGGTATGCCTAAGATCCATGCGACACTGTACAATCTCCATGTAAACCATCAGGCTTCCACAATCAAGATGGAAGGTAAGTTTTGCAATCAAATTATTTCTATTTTCATTGACCCTTTCTAATTATAGTTAGGTTAGGCCAATGCTTGTGGAATGATGCTAATTGAACCGAGAACCACATGAGGAATCTTGGTTAGTTCAATTATCCATGGGAATAAAGAAGAAGGTTGAATATTGGGCAAAGGCTTACACAATTGAATTAAATGGGATGCCAACAATGGTAAACCTCAATGTGCTACCATTGGGTGTGTATAACATGTTGTTGGACATGGATTGGTTATATGCACATAGGATGATATGTAAACTGCCATGGATATTTTATTGGACACTTCGTCATAAAAAATATAATAACATTATATTAAAACTTTGAAAATTCTACACTATTACATTTTATTAAAAATTTAAGATTTGTGGATTTAACTGTAATTAGTGCATGCATGCGAATAGAAATTATGTAGAGAAGTAGAGAATGGAAAAATAAGAATAAACAACACAAGGCACAAGATATTCTTTCTGGGAAACCCTTTTGGGAGAAAACCCAGCTGGAAGTTGAGGCCACTTTGCTCTCTTTCTCTGTTTGGAAATATGGCCGCAAGTAAAAATAAGTAATGCCTATGGCCCGTGAGATTCTATAGTGAATAAATCCTCTCTGTGTTCTCTACCTCCTATCTCTCCTAGCTATCTTTTCTCATATATAAAACAAAATTCCCTCGAAAGAATGGAATGCCTCTTACTCCTAGTGGCTCGGTTATAGCACAACCTAATAACCTACTAGGGGTTAAGTTTGACTACATCAACTCTTAACTAGAGTTACAAAATAGAATCTTCTAGAGTCTTTTACATGAAAAACACGTGGCTACCCCATTTTCCATAAATAATCGGGGCTGACATGACATCCTCTCGAACTATAGGTGTGAAAACAGGAAGGTCAACTTCTTAGTGGCATAACTTTTGTATATAGACTTTGATTGATGCGGTTATTACGTCGTTGGAAAGATCTATGTGTGTATAATAGCATGAAAAGGTGCATCACTAAAGAAAAAAAAGTCTTACCTCCAAAAAATGTCGTTTGATGCCTCAACTCTTCTGGAAGGTTTAAGACCTCGTTTCACCAAACTGGGTCCCACTACTAAAAATGGTCTCGTGAGATGATTCCTCCACTTTTCCACTCCAAATGCATTGAGATAGAAGAAAAACAACATAATGATCCAATTCTGATCATAGGGCCAAAGTCAATGGTTTAAAAAAAACAATGGAGTTCCTAGATGAGCATGGAGAAAGAAGGATACTGCAGGGCAAGTAAAGTCCTGCTTTGGTGAGGTTGATCACATCCATGCAAGCTAAGAGAAGTTGCTAGAAAGGATACCATTTATTTGCGGTGCAAATTTCCAGTAATGGAAAAGCCACTAGCAACGTTAAAGAAGAGGAGAGCAAACTATTAAAACAATATTTTGTGTTTTAACAATATGTGAATGTATTTCCAATAGAAGTTCCTGGATTACCTCCTCACAGAGAGGTAGACTTCTCCATAAAATTGATGCCAGGAGAAACTCCAAGATCCAAGGAACCATATAAAATGAGTACACCCGATCTAGTTGATTTGAAATTACAACTTAAATAAATACTAGATAAAGGAAATATAAGACCAAGACGATATCTCCATGGGGAGAAAAAGTATTGTTCGTAAGGAAGAAGGATGGTACACTCAAATTATGTATAGATTATAGGTAGTTAAATAAAGTGATCATCAAGAACTTATATCCATTTCCATAGATTGATGACTTATTTGACCAGCTAAGAGGAACAACAATCTTCTCCAAGATTGATTTAAGGCAAGTCTATCATCAGGTGCATATAAAAGATGAGGACATCCACAAAAACAACCTTCATAATGAGGTATGGGAAGTATGAATTCATGGTAGTGCCCTTTGGAATTACAAAATGCAACCTTTATATGCCTCATGAACAATGTATTGTGCCCTCATTTGGATAAGTTTGTCATAGTCTTCGTGGATGACATTTTGGTTTATCCAAGGACCAAGGAATAGCACAAAGCACATTTAGAAGTAGTATTGCAATTTCTAAGAGAGCACAATATTTATGCAAAGCTTAGTAAATGCAATTTCTTCCGATCATAAATTTGTTACTTGGGGCACATTGTCTAAAGGGAGGGAGTAACAGTTTACCTAGAGAATATTAAGACTATCATGAAATGGCCAACACTAAATAATGTGGTTGAAGTTAGATCATTCATGGGGTTGGTTTGACAATATAGAAGATTCATAAAAAAATTCTCCAAGATAGGCCACCGAATCACTTCCTTGTAAAGGAAAGGAAAGAGATTCAAATGGACAACTGACTGTGAAACAAGTTTTGAACAATTGAAGCAGCTATTGAACAACACACCAATATTAAGGATAACAAATCTTGAAAAGGATTTTATTATGTGTACAAATGCCTGCAAGGAGGGACTCCGTGGAGTGTTGATGTAGGAAGGTCAAGTGGTTTTCTATGAGTCTAAAAATATAAATGAACATGAACAAAATTATGTAACTCATGATATATAACTAGATGCCATAATCCATGCATTGAATATGTGGAGACACTACCTTCTTGGTAGAAAGTTCACCCTAATGACTGGATCATGGAGGGATGGAGTATTTACTTGAACAACCAATGTTAAATGCAATGAAAGCCAAATGGCTAGCCACACTCAACAAATTTTATTTTGAAATCATATATATAAAGGGAAAGGAGAACAGAGTAGCAAAAGCACTTAACAAAAAGTTACAATTAAATCATTTATCAGCCATAAGCTCTTATGGAACTCATCTTGAAGAAAAAATAAAAAACGCTTGAAAACATAATGAGAAGTATGTAACAACTTGGTTAAAAATCCATGTAAAAATATGTAAGGCCACATTCATGGGACACGTATTCCAAGATGAATGGTGGGAAAAAAATCCTAGTGGGTTTTCATTCGGTTTATTATGGCTAAGGAAATTGGCAAAAGAAATGGCTAGGGCGTTTGGAAAGGTAAAGAGGCATTTTGGCACATTTATTTATGAAAATAATGGAAATTAGGAGAAAATGAAGGTGAAACATCGCAGGTTGCATGTGAGGAGGAAATTGAAGGAAAATTATGGAAAACAAAGAAAATAGAGTCCTCATTAATAAAAAGGCTTTTGAGGATCAGTGGGTAGGCTTGGTCAGTGTAAGATTGGTCAGTTCAGTTTTGGAGCTCTCTCTCTCTGTTCTCTCTCTCTAATACTCTTGGACACTTAGTTTTTTCTTGGAGAAATCTTAGAGAGTGTGGCATGCTTGGAGTTTTGGAGCAAGAAGGCAAAGCAAGAGCAGGAAAGCACAAGATGGATTAGAAACTACAATGGGTTTTGCTTGCAGGTACTGAGTTGAATGTATGTTTTCCTCACTAGTTTTGGCATGCATGGCATATGCATGTGGTTTCTTAGTTATGATCTGTCAATGACATGGATGATTTCTTGGATTGACAATGGATTTTCCTAGCCTTTTTATTTCCTGGATAGCCACGATGTTGTGGGTTTATTTATTTGTTTTTTTGGTTGGTTCTCATGTTTCCTTTAGCTTGGGTTGAGTTATTAGTTCCTGAAGCCTTGGTTGGACAAATCCTCTGAAAGCCCTGTAACAACTTGGGTTGAGTTACTAGTCTCGGAAGCCTTGGTTGGACAAATGCTATGGAAGCCCTATAACAACTTGGGTTGAGTTAATAGTCCTAGAAGACTTGGTTGGAAAAATGCTTTAGAATCCCTTGGTGGGTTGAGTTACTAGTCCTGGAAGCCTTGGTTGGACAAACGCTCTAGAAGCTCGGTGACAACTGTGGGTTGAGTTACTAGTCCTGGAAACTGGGTTGGAACAAACGAATTGGAGCACTGGAAGGATTGGGTAGAGACCAATTTGATGATGGTTTAGTGATGTCTGACTGTGAGGTGGAATCACTATTTTATGGGTTGAGGTGGTTGGCCTTTGGAAGCCCTGGATGGTTTTGGATCGAAGTGTTTTATGAGATCCTACATTCATGATTGGAATATGGCACAGGGGTGAATGGATGAAGAGAGATTTGGCCAAACCATTCTACGGTTGGGTGGAACATTGTAGTCGCATACTAGGTTGGATTTTTCATCATTAATATGAGGTTATTTCTCCTTGTTATCTTAGGAGTATTATACTAGTTTATATGTGGATTCTATGGCTATTGTATACTTGGCATTTCTATTGTTATTATTCTGGTTATGAATATGTATTATGACAATGGCTATGTATGGATCTCATCATGTTTTTACATGTATATGGATTAACAATGTATCTATGGCCTAATGGCTGAAACTGCAGCTAAAGTGATAAGGAAACAATGCCTCATAATGAATCTCAGATAAGTATGAGACCCCTATGCTTAGATATGTTAATTAAACCTGTATATTTAATTCATGCCAAGCATTTGACATAATATCAGTCCCAGTTGGGAATGGTCAGGTCTAGTCCTGGAGTTAGTTCTTGGTTTATTACTCTTGTCATCATGTGTTTAATGGATTCCAGAAGTTACAACAGGTTCTGGGAAATGGCCGAAATTCTAGGCTTGAAAAGTGCCTTAAATTCCCTGAACTCTGGCATAGGTGTGCTGGAAATAGTCCTTGGACACAGGCATGCAGGCTTATGGGAGCATCCATATCTCTCTGAATGCTAGCATGCCCATAGCATGGGAGCACACAAAGGTTTAATAGCTTAAAATCTCAGTGGGACTCAAGGGCTGGTTAGCAGAAAGGTTGGGATGGTTCCTATGAGTCCTATTGCTGATGTTGAAGGTATGTACGGTGTGTTTCCGTCAGTTGCACTTCCTTAACGTGACTTAAGAGGTCGAATCATATCATAGTAACTTCTCTTCACATGTTTACCCTGGTTGGTCGGTTACTTGGGTAGATGTGGGAGGAGGGTGTTACAAAGTATCAAAAAAATAAAATAAAGGTTACAACAAGGGGGTGATGATGGAAAGAATGAAAAATATCATATCTCAGATGATGGCCTAGTTAGATTTAAGAATAAAATCTACGTGAAAAACCATAATGTCTTGAAGAGTCTTATAATGAGAGAGTTCCATACTAAGCGATATTTTAGCCACCCGAGATACCAAAAGACTCTCAATGCCATAAAAAAGTTTTATTATTGGCCTAATTTGAAAAGAGAAGTGGTTGATTTTATTTCCAAGTGCATATAATGCCAACAGGTGAAGGCCAAATGTAAACATCCAACAGGGTTGTTGCAGCCCATTTTGATGCTGGAATGGAAGCGGGAAGTGATATCCATGGATTTTATTACTAGTTCACCAAGAACCTCTAAACAACATGATGCCATTATGGTGTTCATTGAAAAGTTGACCAAAGTGGCTCATTTTGAAGTAATCAAATCCACCAATTCAACTAGTGAAGTGTCACAAGTCTTCATAAAGGAAATCGTAAGACTGCATGGAGTTTCCAAAAAGATTATCTCGAATACAGATGTCAAGTTCACCTCAAATTTGTGGAAGGAGCTATTTGTAGGCTTGGGGACTAAATTGGAATTCAGTACAAATTATCATCCAAACAAGGATGGACAAACAAAATCCCTGAAGACATGTTGAGGATGTATGTAATGCACTAACCAAAGAAGTGGGAAGAGTATCTTTTACTTGTAGAATTTGCATACAACAATGGGCACCAAGAATATCTAAATATGATCCCATTGGAGGCATTGTATGGAAGGAATTTCAATACGCCTATCAGCTAGAGTAATCTAATGAGCAAGGTCCTTATTGGGCCTAATATGTTAAAATAAATGGAGCAACAAAGTCATCAAATGTAATTTAAAGGTGACACAAGATAGAAAAAAAAATCTATGTGGATCAACATAAGGTGCATAAGGAATTCTATGTTGGGGAATATGTTTACTTGAGAATCAAACCCAAAAAGAGTTCCTTGAATATTGAGCCATGTGTTAAGTTGGCACCATGGCTTAGTGGGCCTTTCAAAATACTTGAAAGGAGAGATCCAGTAGCCTATATATTGGACTTACCATCATCAGTGAAAGTCCATGATGTTTTCCATGTTTCATTGCTTAAAATATATGTGAAGGATGCTAGTCATGTAATTGATTGGTCTGTGTTACATGTGGAACCAGAGGGAGAGTTCCAACTGGAACCTATATGCATCTTGGTAAAAGAGACAACTCATGCTCCAGAATTGAGTAATAGAGCAAGTCAAAGTGGAGTGGAGGCACTTTGGGCCCAAGGAAGCCACGTGGGAAATGATTGACTAGATGAGGGAAACATATACTTTCTTGTTTGTTGACTAAAAATAAAATTATATATATATATATATATATATATATATATATATATATATATATATATATATATATGTGTGTGTGTGTGTGTGTGTGTGTGTGTGTGTGTGTGTGTGTGTGTGTGTGTATAAAGCTCCATAAATAATAATGCTTAGTCTAAAGCATGTTTTGTGTATATGGATTTTGAACACCGAGGATAGTGTCCCCCCTTTATATATATTGTAAACTTTGTACAAAGCTATGAATATAAAGCTCCATAAATAAAAATTTTTGGTATAAAGCATGTTTTGTGTATATTTATCTTGAACGCCGAGGACGATGTCCCCCCCCAAAGGGGGAGGGGAATGTGATATCCCCCGGGTAAATATTTATTTCAATGTAAATAATTGTAATTATGGCAATTGGCTGAGAGAGGGACACATATTCCATTGCTTGAGGTAGGAGGTTGCGTGAGGAAATGTGTGTTCTTAAATAAGAGGCATGGGTTATCTAAGAAGATTAAATGGTATTTGATCTTAGACTTTTGTGATCCATATTGATGTTTGCAACTAAATTTTGGGTAAATCACATCAACAATATTTTATGGTCGACGTTTTGAACATACTTATGAGGTTCATCCTGAGGATGCACCTCATTAGTAGGTTTGAAACATCAACCATCAAATATTGCTAATGTGATTTATATGAAAGTTAGTTGCAAAAAAATATTAAATGATCTGATTGTGCATTAAATTTAACTAAATAAATGAGGATAGTTCCAAGTTTCTTTTAGCCCCAAACACAAGCAAGAAGAGGACAAAATTTAAAGATATGCATGGGATGTGTTGTTAGGCGGTTGACTGTTATGCAATCATGTGGGAAGGATGGGTAGTTAGTTCATTCAGGAAATGGAGGAGGACCTTCATACATTCATTATTTATTCTGCATACATGCTCTCTCATACATATGCATGCACACACAAAGGCATAGGCAGTGAAGGAAGCATCCATATCTGATGTGGAAGAGCGGAACACTGAAAGAAGAGAAAATTGATCTCCATCATTGGATGGAAAGGGAGCTATAGCTAAGGAATCCCTCGAGAGAGGATTTTTTGGTAAATATTATAGAGAGCATGGCTTACCTGAAGGCTAAAGAACCCACCGGAAGCTTTGGATTGAAGAACCTACTATATTGGGAAGAATCAATCGGGTGCGTGTGAGGCTAGTGAACCACTGGGAGTTGCCTTGTGGGATAAAGCTCTCGTTCTTGTCGAATTGATGAACCATCTAGAGAGGTGATTTGTTCCACCTATCAGTGGTTTATCCACTGATGAAACTTCCTTATTATGGACTCCCTTCTCTTGAAAGTGAGTTGAACCCTCTATATTGCAATATCCTGGCATGGATGCTCATAATGTATGAAAAGTTTGAGAGGACAGAGGGAAAAGTTTATGTAGCTAGTGGATGAAGATAGAGTGGCCTTGATACATCCTATTTCAATTATTTCTTTTTTGTTCCCTTTGAAAGCACTCCACATTAAGATCTGGAATCTAGCTCAGGGGTGACAACTACAAGTAAAATTGGTTGTATATTTTCTATGGTTGGGTGGAGAGTTGTAGTCCTGATCTCAGTTGTCAACTACAATGTTGAACTCAGATAAGTGTTTGTAAATGTATTTCTAGTTATTGAGTTCATGTTGAACTATTACTCTTGTGTTGCATTCATTGTATGAATGATTCTTGGTTCACTATGATTGGAATGGAAATTCTGATGAATGTGTGCCCTGTTGTTGTAGTGTTGCACTAATGCTCTTTATGCAAGAAATGCACAAGCGTAACCACCTATATGAGTGTTGTATGCACTAGATAACAACATTATATGGGGGATGGGTCTTGGATGTTTATTATGTGGCTCATGCCTGTAGTAATGAATATTTGATGACCATCTATGTGGACTATGTTTGAAAATTGACCTGGCCTGAATATGATGACCGTAAGCCTATTATAATGCTAATCATGTGCCTGAATATATGGTATGTACCTGTAATCAAACTAAAAAGGGGGATTCCTTGTATGTTTATCGAATGCTGACTTATGTGCAACCTTCATAAGGCATTGTATGGTTTTTGGTTTCCTTTATAAGTTTTATTATGCTTATTTATTCCTTAAAAAATACCTTTAGATCTCTGGAATGATATCAACCAGCTTCTTGAAATCATTAAGACTTAGAGGGACAACAGAGCTCTAAGAGGCTGAATGGGTAATTCCCTAGAATACATTATGCATTTCAACCATTGAGAACCCATGAAGGGTAATTTTGCCATAAGCTTAGGAGGGATAGCACCAACATGTGCTTCATAAAATTTTGATGGCCATAGTGGAGTTTTGGCGCAAGTCCAATCGCTTGTAGAGTTATCACAACCAAGACATGGCCAAGTCCCTTCACAAAAGTCTCATGGTTTAGAGTAGGTGGAAAGATATTATCTCTTACCTTAGCCTCATAACCTTATCCATAGATCGTAGCAAGATTTATTAGGCCACTTGCAAGTTATTTGATGGCAACAACCACAAAAAATAACCATGAGCAAAGCTAGCAACTTGAATTACTGAGATTTATCAAGAGAGATCAATGATTGAAAAGGAACCCATGGTGATGTGTCTTGGAGGTCACAACCCTAAAATTTCATAATGAAATGCGAAAAGGGAAGCCTAAGATGACCAAGACTGGGATGAACTGGTGGAGCCATCTACATGGAAGCATTCAGGGTGAGTTGGAGCCTCACATTGGTCGGTAGGAGGGAAAATCACCATGTCAGAGGAGTATCATGTCATCAAAAGGCTTGCATCGAGGCCTGCATAGATGAGACTTGGTTGTCGTAGACGACAGGAAAGTTCCCATCACATAGCCTACCTCCTAGATTATAGCCATGCACAATGCCTAAGGAAAGGTCATGATGGCTCAGTGCTAGGATGGCTTGCAAGAAGTGGACCTGGTTGTGTTGTTATCACTGCTTATTATGAGTTAACACATGGAGCTACTAGGGATATTTCACAAGATTGGGGCTGTGGACCAATCAGGAGTGTTAGTTATGCAAAGGAGTGACCTACTGAGATATGTAAGCCTAGAGGATGATTCCCAATAGTTTAAAGGTAAGTAACATCTTGTTGATGGTGATGGACCCACTAACATGTCAAGGGGATCTCCTCGGTAAGAAGTTCCAATTAGACCTCAAACCGTTTGGTGTAGGAGTCCCACTAGTGGGTCGTAAGGTAATTCCTTGACCGCAATGTCGCACAGAGGCAAGTACGATAACTCTTTCAGTAGCAAGGGTATGACTGATGCAGTGAGTTAAGGAAGGTGTATGAGAGGTTCTAACACTTCGAAGGGAGAAGAAGGTGAAGGTGAATTCTAGGTTGAAAGGGATCAGTCCCAACTAGGCTAGGAACTCACATCACAAAAGGACATGCAAAACTTCTGGCGGAGCAGTCCACTCAGATGCGACAGTCACATCATACAAGGTAAGATAACATGTACAACACTCATAGATTAGACTGAGATGAGTGCGATAGTTGTTACAACAAGGTTCATGTGAAAGGTCTGTCTAATGTCTGACAGAGCAATCGACACAGACGGTGACAAAATTAACAACATATGCAACACATTAACAACAAGATTCATATAATTGCATACAAATCAGTTCATACACAAGTACGTAAGTTAAAAAACATATATCATTAAGGAAACTAGAGCAGTCCAATTACAATAACAACATATGCATGAAAATGTGTTGGCTCTTATTATATAAAGAAGTTTAAGTCACAATCATACAATACACCATGTAAGCTTGCTAGCCCCAACACTGGAACATTACAACCACATCCATCCGCTCCTCCAAAGAGATGAACTAGCTCCGTGAAGTGGAGAAGCCAAGGCGCGTTACAATAGTGTCCAAGATTTATCCAAGATAGTCTTATCAAAAGCTTGGCTGACCAAAAGCCTATACAATGAGTTATGAGGGGCTATTTATAGCAAAGGGTGGGGTGACCCTTAACATTCCCCTTTGTGACAATTCAACTACCCTCATGACTCTTCACCTACTCTATGACTGCTACATCCGACTATTGACACTTGACATGACTCAACATTACAATGCACATGTACTCATGTGAGACAACATGGCTTGAGCAAGCCTTGCAAGACATCACTGACACTCGGTCCACTATGATGAGACCAACTCTTTGACATGCTTGTGATAGTGAAGGTTGTGAGATGATGCCAAGCTTGGTCGTCCGTGATGGTGTGCATGCACCTCATGGTTACATCTTGCTGAAGCCAACTCTTGCCTCCATTGCAACTGGTGCATTGGTTCGGCCCCTTCATCCAACTCGTCTGCTAACATGCACATGGTCTTCTTAGCTACGGTTGAACCGAAAACACATTGATGCATAGTATCTGTGCTGATCTTCAAGTGTGCACTTGTGGTCATGCACATCAACTTGCCGAAGTACATGTTCAGCCCCAGTTGGACTTTCTTCTTGTCTTTGCCTTGGTGAGTGTGTTGAATGGGTTGGATTGCATGCGTGCACTCAACAACATGCATGCTGCTGAATCCCTTGCATGTGATCAACAACACTGCTCACCGTGTCTTCTCTGCGTCAGCTGCTAGGATGGATCCTTAACTTGTACGGACACAGTTTCATCCATGAGTGCATGTTGTGCCCACTGCTGTTCCTGTTCCTGTTGCAACTCATTCGTCAATCTATGCAGCTTCATGTTCTTCCTGAGTTGTTGCTTCAACACATGCAACTCCTTCTTTGTTCCATATTTTGCCTTCGCCCAATCTTCATGTCGTGTCGTCACTTCATATTCGTGATCTCCAAAGTTTCTTTCATCATCAATGAACCTGCTTAAGCTTGCAACCTTGTTCTGCCTCCGTGTTGTCAACAACCCTCCTCTTGCATTTGTTGCATTTGGTATGTTGTCTTCAGCTGCTGTTCATGATGTTGCTCACTGTGATGCTGTTGCTGTCATATCTTGATGTCCTTGTCTATGAACAACTTGATGTCTTCGTGGGTAGGCAAGTCCATGGACACTTGATCGACTGCATCCCCAAGTGTGCTCTGAACAATGTCTTCGTCTCTGCTCTCCTAGAAACCATTGTACTTGTACTGCTGAGAGGCAAATGAACACTTGGGATACCTGGAGACATGGCAACACTCATGGCAAGCAATCTGTCATTTGAAAACCAAAATGAACATGAGAACTAACTTGCAACATACCTGGGTGCATGATCATGAAGGTTGTGCAATTCCGGCCGGGAGGTCAAGAGACTGACTGCCAAGATTGCACAAGGCATAGTCTGGGCTATTGGGAGACTGAATGACTACTAGAAATGCACAATGCATAGTCGAGTCTAGTTGTTGATTGATGGGATTGCGCAATGCGCAATTCCAGTTGAGAAGGACTATTGGCCTAGGGACAAATTTGCGCAATTTCTAGGGCCAAGCAGCCACCATGCTACAGAAATGCGCAAAACAGTCTTGGAGGCCAGTGTTGGGTAGGACTGCACAAATCTGGAGAGGAAGGTGAGCCTTCCTTCCCCATATTGCACAATGCAGCCTTGGTGAAGGCAGAGTCCAGTCCAAGGTTGGCCCGACTCGCCGACGGGCAGCTGAAATGAATGTGAGTGTGAATGCATGATGATACTGAGTGTAAGCATAAGTGAATGATCATGCATGAAAATGGTGAATGACAGATTCAGAAAATGGAACAACATGCATGTGGGTGAGGTGAGTCGCTGAATCGGCGACTGTTCGTGAAAAACATTTTCATGCATGCGACAATAATGAGATGTTGAAGAAAACTGAAACGGTGCTAGGAGAAGCTAATATACATGTAAACGATAACAAGCGCTCAAAGAAATCAAGAAAACATTACTGATACAAGCGAAAACACAAAAAATGACACAAACGCAACACAAGGCATGGGAAGTGGGCCTACCCCAAAATAGCTGAGCTGAATGTGCCGACTACTCCTAGATGTGATGTGGTATGTCATAGGTGCAAGGTCAATGTGAGGAATGAGCTCTGCAGTGTCCAGTTGATGAGTTTTGATAACATTGAGGTTGTGACATGCATGCCACAAATCTAGGGGAAGCGACACTTGGTGGGAGGTTTCTAAATTACTCCTTGCATGTAACCTCCAACTGCTAAACATAGATCCCTGAGACAAGGGATGCCTTTGCATCCTACCTTAGGAGAAGTAGCCTATGCATGCAAGTCTATTTTGCTCGGTCCCGGAGGGAACCGATCAACTCAGCTGCACATGCAAGAGGCTGTTCGATTGCTTGAAGGAAATGAACATTTCTGGCTAGGAGTTGGGCTGACTACCCAGGAGATTTGCGCAGTTTCTGGGTAGGGCAGTTGATTGCTGCCTAGATTTACGCAAATTCTGGGCTGAGCGGCCCTATTGGGGAAAGTTACGTAAATTCTGCAGGGATTTTTGACTGGCAGGATTGCGCAATCCTGGAACCCAGCATGCTGCCAGACATGATTGCGAAATTTCTGAAGGGAAGGCTGGTTGCCCTCTAGAAATGCACAATTTTCAAGGGAAAGCTGCTTAACCTGCAGCTGGACCAAGTCCGGGTGAGTAGCCTGTGAAGGGAAAGGATCAAACTGTCATCGACAGGCTGCCTTTGTGCAGGAAAGGCACTGAAGCTTGAAGACTTGACGAAGCAAGGCAAGGTGCTGTGTAATGTTGGTATGGAGGCTCCAAAATAGGTTAAGGAAAAAGTTTGGAGGGTGTTGTAGCCGCTACAACACTTGGTGACACACTGGTAGAACTCCAGCTCTCCGAATGGACCTTGTTCATGAAAAGCAAGTCTAACACATTTGAAAGTATTGTTCAGTTCTCAGATAATCTTGGTTTCACATTAGCTTGATTGTAAGATGTAGCATCTGCGAAACTCTTGGTCGATTGACACACATTCCAAGCCAAGGCAACACAATTGTTTTGATTAGATTTGATGGGTATATAGGTGCACACGTAGTATAGTCGTTAGAGTCTAAGTTTCATCTTTGGTGTTGCTCCACTGCCAGCAGGCCTGGAAAGTACCCTGGTCGAGTCACATAGGAACACAAGCAGGCTCTGCTGCCAGCGAGCTTGGTCAGTACCCTGACGGAGTTACTTGCATCACCTCCCTGCGCAAGAAGCGTTTCTCTTCTTTCGCCTTATTCATTTTTCATTTTGATTTTTTTTTACTTTTCATTTTTTCATTTTCACTGTGCATAACACTTATTCATTTCAGAAGTAGAAGAGGGATGCCAACTTATTGAGAGAAGAATAGGTTGTTCCAACAGAGAAGTCATTTATTGTATCTCTAATGTGCATGTTAATGTTTTCCCCCTCACCTTACTCTACTTGACTTAGCTGACAAGGGTTAACCCAAAAACAACCGACTAGATAAGGTGACACTATCTAGCGCGCAAGCATTGTGTTTTCACCAAGGTTCATTTCAAACAATACACATTTTCCTTTGACGTATCATCGACTAAAAGTAACAAGCTCATCATATAGAGGCATGATGACATATAACCAAGTAGTGATAGTTGTACAAGCCCTCTTATACTTTACCCAACTCGTTTCATGAGTCATACATGACTTCATGAAAAACTAACCTACGAACGAAACAAGTGAACTAAAAAACAATAAAGCAGAGCAAGGGTAGAAGAAAAAGCGAAAGCGAAGCAAGTAAAAAAGAAAACAAGCAAACAAACAAGCGAACAAAGCATATAAGCAAACAAGCATGCAAGCAAACAACTGAAAGCAAACATTACTCCTACTCCTACACTAATGGTGCATGGGCCTGATCATGTGAAGTGATACTTCCAATGCAGCCACCGGCACATTGGTAGACCCATGTTGGTGAAGGCTTGGTTCGCGAGCAACCCAGTTGTGTGAACCAACAACCAAGAAAGATATAATAACAAAGACACCCACACTTCGTGTTTCAAAGTGCCCATGGGACATAGGTGAGTACAAGTGCATGACGGGCAGTCCGTGGACATATCATGGTGCTGTGTGACACTACGTGAAACTTTGAAGCACAAGCACACTCTTGACTGTGACATGTAAGCAAACGAAAGAAACAAAGATAACTTGCGTCGTGCACGAGTGCTTGCAATGTAAGACTCCTCCAATGCATGAGAAATGGGATCATGTAGTTTGAGTGGAGGGGGTAAAATATGAGTGTTAGATTGATCTTGAGCGCATATAGATGAGTGATGAGGATCCTTGAGTGTTTGAGAAATTTCCTAATCAAAAGTGAAACCAACCTCAGGAAAACGAGGGCCTAACATAACCATCGGCTGGACCTGAGGTGCCTCAACAGTCTGTGGGGTTTCGACTTCGTTGATAGATGGATCTTCATAGACCAGTGGCTTAGATAGATTAACAATGAGTGAATCAACATCATGATAGGATGATGAGGTGAAGAGATCACGACAACCAAGATAAGAAAATTCAGGATGTTGGTCGACATCCTCATGATTTGATGAATCACACAGAGGGGTAGATGAGAAGGAAGGATGTTTACCCTCTGTGTTTCTGGAAAGAGTAGATGAAAGATCAAGTGGATTTTCAATGAATGGTTTGTCCTCTCTGTTGTTGGATGATGGGCTAACATATGGTGTGTCTTGCGAAAGATCAACAATGGGTGCATCCATGGATGAAGACACACATGCAAAATCATGGATGGCAGGTTCACCAACGATGTTAGGAAAGAATGGAGGGGGCTCAGATGGAAGGGAGTCATCCTTCACCGAGTGTTGATGCTCAAGCTCCCACTCATACTCTTCATGAATGATAATGCATGTTGGTTGTGCAACACCAACTCTGTCAGTGGGTTGTTCCTCATTCACAACAAGTGAAGAGTCTGGAATGGACAAACACAAGACAACATCATCTGGAGGAACACCCGGGTGTGAAGACGAAGGTCGTAGAAAAGAAATCCTATGAGAACTCGAAGGACTCACAACCAAATCTACGCGAAAATTGAGTGAAGTGTTGTTGGGAGAGTGTGAAAGATGAACAGGTGTGTGAGCATGATCCTCAACATCATTGGGCAGTGGTGGAGCTGTTGAATGAGAGGAAGGCGAACAATCAGTAGCGACAGTGGCTGCATCCACATGAGATTGCATAGCTCCATCAACGAAGAATGTTGAGCAAGGCTTGATTTCAAACTTTCTCTTGGGACGGGTAGATTTCTTAAGGCAATATTCAAACTGGTCCCAAAGATAAGAAAATTTCATCTGGCTCCTTGGAGCTTGAAACTGCAAGTCACGGAAGTGCTGCCAAAAATCAATAACGGATTCATGCGGAGCCCTCTGTTGCTGTAACATTTTCCAGTCAAGATGTTCTAGATCAAAATGATAGAACGTGTCTTCAACGAGATCACATAAGTGCTTAAGTGAGTGCACGATGTTAGCCGGTAGGCTGAGCAACCAACAAAATGGGGATTCACGAAGTGTGTATGCAAGTAGCAAACCGGCCTGTTCGTCAGAAAACTCATCTTCCTCATGAATCATGGAAAGAAAGTTATGTAAGTGTTCAGGCCAGGCCACTTTTCCTTCACCATCATACGTGTGAGTTGACAAGAAATTGAAAAGCTTCCCCGAGATGGAGACATCTTCACGGTTCAAAAAACACCGTGGGGAAAGAAGAGTGCAAGACTCCATGAAAGATGTGCAAAGGTTCAAAATTGGATGAGAGGCCACAACTTGTCATCAGGCCCTCTTTCTAGCGCCAAAAATGTTGACGGTGCTGGACCCACCAACATGTTAAGGGGATATCCTCAGTAAGAAGTCCCAATTAGACCTCAGACCGTTTTGTGTAGGAGTCCCAACAGTGGGTCGTAAGGTAATGCCTTGACCACGATGTCGCACAGAGGCAAGTAAGATAACTCTGTCAGTAGAAAGGGTGTGACTGATGCAGTGAGTCAAGGAAGGTGTATGAGAGGTTCTAACACTTCGAAGGGAGAAGAAGGTGAAGGTGAGTTCCAGGTTGAAAGGGATCAGTCCCAACTCAGTTAGGAACACACAACACAAAAGGACATGCACAGCTTCTGGCGGAGTAGTCCACTTGGATGCGGCAGTCACATCATACAAGGTAAGATAACATGTACAACACTCATGGATTAGTCCGAGACGAGTGCGATGGTTGTTACAACAAGGTTCATGTGAAAGGTCTGTCTGATGTCTGGCAGAGCAGTCGACACAGACGGTGACAACATTAACAACATATGCAACACATTAACAACAAGATTCATATAATTTCATACAAATCAGTTCATACAAAAGTACGTAAGTTAAACAACATATATCATTAAGGCAACTAGAGCAGTCCAACTACAATAACAACATATGCATGAAAATGTGTTGGCTCTTATTATATAAAGAAGTGTAAGTCACAATCATACAATACACCATGTAAACCTTCTAGCCCCAACAGTGGAACGTTACAGCCACATCCACCTGCTCCTCCAAAGAGATGAACTAGCTCCGTGCAGTGGAGAAGCCAAGGCGCATTACAATATTGTCCAAGCTTTATCCAAGATAGTCTTATCAGAAGCTTGGATGACCAAAATCCTATAAAATGAGTTATGAGTGACTATTTATAGCAAAGGGTGGGGTGACCCTTGACATTCCCCTTTGTGACAGTTCAACTACCCTCATGAATCTTCACCTACTCTATGACTGTTACATCCAACTATTGACACTTGACATGACTCAACATTACAATGCACATGTACTCATGTGAGACAACATGGCTTGAGCAAGCCTTGCAAGACATCACTGACACTTGGTCTGTTGTGATGAGACCAACTCTTTGACATGCTTGTGATGGTGAAGGTGGTGAGCTGATGCCAAGCTTGGTCATTCGTGATGGTGTGCATGCACCTCATGGTGACATCTTGCTGAAGCGAACTCTTACCTCCATTGCAACCGTGCATTGGTTCGGCACCTTCATCCAACTCGTCTGCTAACATGCGCATGGTCTTCTTGGGTATGGTTGAACCAACAACACATTGATGCATAGTGTCCATGCTGATCTTCAAGTGTGTGCTGGTGGTCATGCGCATCAACTTGCCGAAGTACATGTTCAACCCCAGTTGGACTTGCTTCTTGTCTTCGCCTTGGTGAGTGTGTTGAATGGGTTGGATTCCATGCATGTGCTCAATGACATGCATGCTGTTGAATCCCTTGCATGAGATCTGTTATCACTCAGAACTTTTCCCTAGAAGTTTTCAGAAGAAGGAAAGGACCGATGTAACCACAAACCAACTTTTAAGCATATGCCCTAGCCAACCTATGGCTCAGAGAGGGCTCTCTCTATATGATTTAGCTTTGTTTGCTGGGATTTTAGGCTAGTTCTGAAGGTTCAGGCGGTTTTGATTTGTACTAAAGGTTGGATGGTGGAATCCTTAAAACAGATGGATAGATTGATGTCTTTGGACCATTGGGCTATGGAGTCAAATAAGGGCAAGCAGAACTGGAATTAACTCACTAAAGGGAGTGTTCAAAGGGAAAGCTAGCAGAGTAAAGTGCAGGTCTTTGGGCCAGATGGGTGAAATGATCTTAACTAGGGTGAGAGAGCACTTAAGAATTCTTAGACCGGGATTAAAATGAGGAATAGAGGATAATCATGAACAAAGGGCAATTAAGAATCCTTTGCTATAGATTACAGGGAGACTACCTAAACTAAGGAGCAATCAAGAATTCCTTAACTTAGATAATTAGCAGAAAACATTAAAATGCATAATAGTTAAAACAGAGTGCAATGAAGCAAATTTTGAGATATCATTCCATACTATAACATTCAGATTTCAGATACATTAAAGATTGTGGAAAAACTTGTAAATAAAGATAACAAAACAAGAGAAAATACTTGTCTGCACTTCGCTCTACACATGAATCCTGTGAAATGTCTTGTCTTTATTCATTAATCCAGCTTGTTGGTCCAAATAGTGATACAATAGCTTACAACTTTTTCATCAAAAAGGTCTATAGAATGTCTAAGAATCCACCTTACATACTTCAAATGGTGAAGTATTTATACAAAAATTATTACAAAATATCTCAAACTAACTTGAGATTAAATCTAGGAAATACAAATATCTTCTTGCAAGAAGATAGAGATAGCTATTGAACTATTTCATGATGTCCCTTTTTATGTGGTACTGCTGGCTTTTATGGTTGGATTTGTAGCCCTTTATGCTGGCTTGCAGTTGTGGTCTTTTACGCTAGAATCTTCTTTAACTTTTATCTTTCACCTGATACTCTTTGACCCTGATACTCTTTAACCATGCTGTCCTGTTTTCATCTGTTTACCTGGCTGTTCTACTTTTACTGTGCAGTAAATTTTTACTGTAAATTTCTCACAGTAAATCAGTCATCGTTTCCCACCATTCTGCATCAGGTAATTTGACATTCATCATCCACCTATATATCTCATCAGCTTCGGTATACTTGGAAAAATTGGGCTTAGTGATGAACAAGTTTTTAATCTCGTGTTGGAGAAAAAACAAGTTCTCGAAGGTGTTATACAAAACTTTGCCTGTTGGCAGTGCTTTTATAGATGAAGTGCTAGCTTGTTCTTTAGCCAATTTCCTGAGTCTATTATCATAGTCCAACTGTGTCATAAGTTTGTCATTAATGACCAATGGACTGGGCAATCCTTTCTCCCTCAAAATTTGGAATTTGGCCATGAATCTATCAATGGCCACCTGCATGTTGTGGCACTTTTCTTCTAAGTTTAGCATTAGGTTTCTCTTGGAAAGGACCTTCCTTATTTCCAAAATGGTTTCAGTCCTGTCTTCTATATTTAGCTCCTGAAACTCATATCTGTTTTTATTGTTCAGGAAGTGGATGAGTTTATTGGCATCCTCAGGCATGTCACCCAATTCTTCCTTGACTTTCTGAATAGCTACTGTAGCTATCTTTATCAGTTTTGTCTGTTCAAAAATAACTTGAATAGATGGCCAAATATCCTTGATGGAGTTAATGATATTGGCCCATAACAGTTCCTTGGCTTGCCCAAGGGGTTTCTCTAATGTCAATTCTTTCTCGATAGCTTTGACTCTTTCACTCATTCTGTTGGCCTTTTGTGCCTCTTCCTTTTGCATAATTTGGGCAAGTTTGTAGTTAGTGTCTAGACTTGCCACCTTTTCTTTCAGTCTGCTCATTTTTGTAGCATGAATTGACATCTCTTCCATGGCCCTAACCAACTCTACTGCCTTTTCTCCTGATGTACCTGCTGCTGATGTAGACTTTGTTGTGACTGGCAATGTTATGGCAGGTGGAGCTGTAGGTGCTAGTGAAGCTGCCAGTGTGGAAGGGACTGCTGTAGATACTGTAGGGATGACATTTGTAGAAGTTGTGGCAATGTCATTTTGTTTTAATTGGATCAAGCTATCCAATTCTTTCTCTGTCTCCCTTAGTTGATCATTGAGTTTTAGGACCAAGTCCATCAACTCTTCATGTCTGGTTTGGCCCTCTAAGACTTCAAGTGTTTGAGGATGTTGCAGCTGGGGTATCTTCAACTGCTTCTTCAGTGTTGCAATATCATCATTCTTCTTCTTTATTAGCTGCTCAATAGCTTTTATATCTTTGGGATCATGTCCCAACTCAATAACCAAGTCTTCCAAAGACTTAATCCTCGTATCCTTGGCCTGTGAGTAGGTCTTCTCCAACTGAAACTGTGTCGAGATTTTGTTCAACGAGTTTTGTAGCTGACGGGCAACTATGGCTTTACCTGTAAGGGTGGAGTATATCATCTCTCTAGCTTGCTTATGTAGCTCTATTTGGTCTATGGGGTGAATGTCCATTGCAAATACTTCAAAGTCAACTCTCTTGAAATCTGATGATGTTTTGGGTTGCTGTGTTGTAGGTTTGATGAAGGACATTTGAAGTTTTCCTTCCTTGATGTCAAAAGATGACATCAGTTTTGTTTGATTTGTGGGAGTGAGTTTCAGATATTGTGCATAAGTCTGAGCTTTGAGTTTCTCATTCCTCATTTTGATTTCTTTATACCTGTCCTTTATGTCTTGGTCTTTGTCAATAGGCCTACTGAAGGAAGACACTTCCACACTAAGTTGCCTTTCCAACATCTGAGTCTGTGATGTGGAAGGCTCTTGTATGTCTTCAGATGGAGTTGTGGGCCTGCTTCTGTCTACCTCTGTGTTGGTTACCTATGCTGATCCTTCTGTATATTCCTGTTCAGAGGCTGGATTGAGCCTTTGCCTCTTGCTGTGACTTGTTTCCTGCTATAGATTAGAGGTGTCCATTCTTGAAGTGGAAGCTCCCTCTCTATTTCTTTTTGGATTTTTCTCCTCGTTTTGAGGAGTTTGCATGATTGGAGGGGTGCTCATGGCTCTTTCTTACTCTTCTAGTACCTGCAGAAAAGAGCTCTCATCATTCTTCTTTTCTAAATCAATCAGAGCATTTTCTACATCTACCCTTGTGCTGTCTTTGTCTACAAAGGTATTTTCCACCCAGTTTGTCTGATTTGCATATGCCTTTATTTCTGGTATGGGGTGGTAGATAAAAGGCCCTAGCTTAACCTTTTGCCTTTTCTTGGTAATCAATTCTAAAGGGTCATATATACATACAAAACTCCTTTGGAATTTCATGCTTTGCAAGATCAGGGCTGCCTCTTTCCCCGCCTCTCTGGAATTGTGTATGAAGGGACCTAACTGGTCTTTGATTTTGAAATTGGCCTTCTTCTTGGCAGTGACAAAGTTGACTTCATCTGCATTGATGATTTGTCTGTAATATTCTAAGGCAAACAACCTCATAGGGAGGTATCTTGGCAACTTATATGGTGCAAGCATGCAACCATATATTCTGATTTCTGTGTTGTTTTGGTAAAGGTACCAATATCCCACTTTGGTTTGCTTGGAAAGTTGGAGGACTCTTTTTATCTTTGGACTTATCCTAGGTGGAGGATTTCTAGTGAGCATAGTCACGATTGGATACACAAAATAATCTATGAAGTCTGAGTATGTATATGGTGATCTAAACTCATGGAAAAGTGGGGTCCAAAAAATGACATATCTAGGTTGACTCCTGGTGTCAAGCTTCTGGAGAGTAAACGGAAAATTATCTGACTGATAATACAAAAATAGATGGTACAATATAGAGGAGTATTTGAATACTCTCTCATTTCCCATTCTTGTGAACTGCTCATGCATTCTATTAGCTATGAATTTGGCAAAGTCATATGTGGTTGCAGGAGGCTGCCCTGGGGTATAAATGGACATGAAGGCAAGAATAAGTTCATCAATGTATTCACTTGTAGTGTAACCCAAAACACATGATATCATGGTTACAATGTATTGGCCCCATTTAGATAAAATAGCTGATACATATGGAGAGGGGTCCTTAGGGATGTGTTTTTCCTCTCTAATGAAGGTTTGGAACAACTGGGCCAATCTTGATGGGCTTAGCTTGGGATACTGGTCCAACAGGTCTCCAATTGAGAGTGGGGTTAGGTTTGGCCCTGGTTGGAACTGCAACATTTCATTAATGGACTCAGTTGTGATAGTGAATAGAACCTTCTGGTCATGATACATTATGGCTCTATGGCTGGGGACGTAGCATGCATAGTACATATGAACAACTTCTGGAAAGATATGAACTTGGGGGAACTGGTATCTGGGGAAATTGGACTCCCAGAGGCCAATGTCATCTGTATGGTTCAGGTGTATCTTTGATTTGGAAATCCCTGTCAGCCAGGGGAAGGTGGTCCAGGTCTAAGTGTGGAGTGGTAACGGGTCTAACGTCCATGGAGATAGGGGCAACCATAATTCAATTCTTGTGGATTTGAATTAGGCTCTGGGGTTTTTATCAAAGGTTTTGGGATTTTCAGAGGGTTTAGGCAAGTAGTTCTTAAATTGGTAGTTTTCTTAATCAATTTTTAAATTAAAACACTACACAGGCTAGAGGTTTCGAAATTTGCAGGGGTAAGAGGTAATTTATGATGAAGTACCTAGAACTGGGTGAATTGGCTTTAAAAAATGATGGTTCACGACAGCTGCAGTGGTTGGCGTGGTCTTGGTACGGACTGAAAAGGTAGCTGGGTTGTCTGCAGCATCTTCTAGAGTGTACTTGAAAGTTTGGTGGTAAATTCAGCATTTGCAGGGATTGCAACGATTTACAGAGTTTACAAAGAGAATGCATGAAAAAAGGGTGAAAGGGGGCTTCGCAGCCTTTTATGGAGAAAATGATTAGTTTTGGCGGGTTCACTTTTGGATGAACAGTTGACGGTTTTTCGGTTAAGTGGGGAAGTGGTTTTGGAGGGCTATCACACCGCATTTGTGGTGCGGGCGGTTTTTGGGAGGGGTGGCCCAATGTACCTTAGAGCACAGTACGTAGCAAATGGGGGGTCGGGGAAAACCACTTTATCGAGTGGTTAACGTTCAGTCATTGGGTGCGACCGATATGGGTTTGCACCGTTGGATGAGCGGGGGAGATATTCAAACGGTAGTCAGGCGGAAGAGCTGCGTGGGGGGAAACGAATGGGAGTTGATGGGGGGCCCGGGGGTTTAATCACAATGGTCTGGGATTAGTTTAGGGATAAATCACAGGTTTAAAATGATTGGGCCGGACTTAATGAGGGATTAGGGAGTTGGGTGAGGTTAATAACGGGATTAACTTAAGTTTACCGGGATTAGGTAAACTAAGCAAGGTTATATCGGGGTATGGGTAATTTCTATTAGTTTTTATTAAAACCAAACGTTGGGGTATTTTATATAGAGATTTAATTATTATACGGGATAATGGGATTTTGGGGAATTTACATAATAACATTAGAAATTAATATGAAATATAAAGGGCAGAGTGTGTTTTTTCTAAGTAAAAAGGCGGAATGTCACGTTTGCGCGCTTTTCGTACCTTTAATACTTAGGATAAATTGTTTTTTGTGGGTTTTTGAGTGAAAAGGGATTTTTATGGGGGTTTCCACTTTTCTTAGGTAAATGGTGTCAACCATAGGAAAGTGGGGTTTTATTAGGGAAATGAGGGGAAATGAAGGGAGATGAATTTTTGATGAAGGGGATTCTAGCACTTGTCCCCCTAAGTCATTAAGCTGAGGTTCTGATCCCTCCAGAAGTCAGAGAAATGATCTGATCCTTTTTGACTTAAAGGATTTTTAAGTACTAGAACATCTTGATGGGGGAAATTAATAAGTAAAAGGGGTGAAGTGAGTGGGGGGGTGTTAATTAAACCACATTTGAAAACCATTGTGTTTTCTTTGTTTACTTCTTATGCACATTTGAAAGATGCATTTAAACATGACATAAGGACTTTTATGTAATCACATGATATTTCTGCAACCTTTCTGCTACTTACTCATTTACTCATCCTACCATTTTTTCTTCATTTTATTTGGGTGCATTTAGGCTAGCAAACCCTTATCAAATCCTTTTCTTTTACAAAGTAATCTATCTAATTCTAACCTTTTATCATCCAAGGGCTCAGATTGAACTGATGAGCTCCTTTTATTTACTCTACCTATCTAATGATCTGCCAAGATTAAACTGTTTGGTCAGATTTTATTCTCTAACTATAAACATAAAATTCAAAGCATGGTATAATCAAGATTAAACAATTTGATTACCATGGATGTAACAGTAAAAAAAATATAAATTAATTTCTTGATAGAAAAAAATATGCTGACAAATAATTTTATATCTGTTATCTGTGATCAAGGTTTGCCAGATGACAACAAGGTTGTGGGGACGACTCTCCACCCAACCGTAGGCTCAATTGTGCAAGGATAATGCTACAACTGGCCACCCCCGAGCCTCAATCAACGTACTACTGCCAGTGCTCCTAAGTCTTAGTATACCATTCTCCCAAGAGAATGGTAGATAGAATCTCGGAATGATAGGATGCCGGAAAATAATGCCTCTCATCTTCCTTGCCCTCTATTAAATAGAAGTCTCATGCAACTTTCTTTTGATTTCTTTCTTTTTGATAATTTCCTTTTCTTGTTTTATTTCCTTCTTTTTGATAGTTTCCTTTTCTTGTTTTATTTCCTTCTTTTTGATAGTTTCCTTATTCTTATTTAGAGCTTTAGTATGGTTATTACTATTTTATTTATTTATTTATTTTCTTTGTATATATTTTTAATCTTATTTATTATTTAACATTTATGATGTATTATTTTTATTATTATTAAGTGATTTATTTATTATTATTTATAATTTATTTTATTAATTATTATTTTTGTATTATTTATTATTTATTATTTTTATTTATTATTCAATTTACTTCATGTTGCCAACACCCTCTGCTGAACTAGTATAACCAGCAGGCATCGAAAGTCCCCAACACCCAGGGAAATCTCAAGGAATCTCTGTCCTTTTTCCCACTTTCGGCACCAAGCTAAGCCTGACCCGGTCTGTATCCTAGTCCAAGGCTGGCCCCAAGGCTCGCGCCTGACTCAGACCTCATCTACCCCAAGGCAGGCATCCGGTCCGGTACTCAATGACCCCGGGCATCTCGCAAGGCTGGCCCACTCCCTCCACAACTACTAAGGCGCACAGCCCCAGGCATCGAAGTCCTTTACATCCATTCCAGACTTCGGCATTCCAATCCAATAACAGGCACCTAGCCTAGAACATTAGGAACTTGGCCTCCTCAAGATGATCCCATAGCTCTTCAAGAGCTATCCATCAAGAGCTATACACAAGACAAAGGAACCACTGGCATATGTAGTGTTGATTGAGTTTGTCCCCAGCCCATATGATGTTACTTATTCTCCCACGTGCGTATGGGCTCGCACGAGATCATCAAATAAACTAGCCCTCTTGGCCCATTGTGGAGTCCTGTTAATCATCATACTTCAACATGCAACCAATGCATTAGGTATACCATCATAGTATCATAGAAATTGCATTCATGATAGTTAATCGCAAATACATGCTTCACCTCATGAAATACTATCGTTAGTTATAACATCAACATCAAATACCTATTCATCATGTAGTAAATGAATATGTTAACAGTTAATTAAACTAAATGGAAATCATAATGTATGTATCATAAAGTTTAAACAATAAAACATGATTTAGATTCTCCATAAAAGTATATGTCTTAGCTAAGGAGCACTATTCACCACACATTTTAATCAAGTAAATAAGGAAAGTCTTGAAAAATAACAACTGCATCTTCCCAGGTAGCTGACCCTGGGCTATATTGGTCCCATTGGACCTTGACTTGCTCAAACTCACAGTCCCTGAGTCGACGAACCCGACGGTCCAGTATACAGAATGGTTCGACTTGAAGGGCTCCTTCCTCGGAAACCTGCAATTTTTCAAATTTCAAAACATGGGACGGGTCGGGTACATTTCTAAGCATAGAAACATGAAACACATTATGCATCCTTCTTAGATGGAAAGGCAGCTCGAGCTTGTAAGCAACTGGTCCAATCCTCTCTAGGATCGTGAATGGCCCAAAAAATCTAGGTGATAGCTTTGTTCCCTTACCCATCCTAAAGGAACTTTTAAAGGGTCTAATTCTAATGAAAACTTGGCTTCCTTCCTCAAAGTTTCTATCAATTCTCTTTGCATCAGCATAACTTTTTTGGCGATCCCTGGCTTCTTTTAGTCTCTGCTTAATTGTGGCCATTTGTTCTTCCATTTCTTGGAGCATTTCAGGTCCCAACATGACTCGGTCCTCTAATCGATCCCAACTTAACGGAGTACGACATGGTCTTCCATACAAGATCTCGAAGGGAGCTGCCTGTATTGAACTGTGGTAACTATTGTTGTAGGCAAACTCTACTAAGGGGAGGTATTTCTCCCATTGGTTTTGTTGATCCATGACATACATTCTTAGCATGTCCTCCAACACTTGGTTTACTCTTTCTGTTTGACCATCTGTCTCTGGGTGATATGCTGTACTAAAATTCAGTTGTGTTCCCATAGATTGTAATAGATTTTTCCAAAATCTGGAAGTAAAACGTGCGTCTCTATCAGATATTATCTTTCGTGGTACTCCATGAAGGTGAATTATTTCTTTCAGGAAAATTTGAGCGATAGCTGATGCTTCAAAGGTGGTCTAGACTGGAATGAAGTGAGCACTCTTAGTTAATTTATCAACCACAACCATAATACAGTCATGTCTCTGGGACGTCATAGGTAAGCCTCCAACAAAATCCATTGAAACAACTTCCCACTTAGTTTCTGGTATATCATGGGGTTGTAAAAGCACTGCTGGGTGACGATGTTCAGCTTTAACCTGTTGACATTCTAAACATCGAGCCACAAACATTGTTATATCCTTTTTCATTCCTCAGGTCCAATATTATTTCATGTCCTCCATTATGGTTATTCTGGTGCTTCGCAAGTTTTCTCTTGTAGCCTCTCCTTGATGACCTCCCTTGTATCTTCATGATAATTATTGCATGCATTTCATATTCATCCTCCCAAATCTTGGACGATATGGAGTCTTATGATTTTTATATTCAATCTTCCATCGTGATCTAGTGTCCCTTCATCTTATTGCTCGATAGT
This sequence comes from Pinus tabuliformis, assembly GCA_031772625.1. Taxonomy (NCBI): domain Eukaryota; kingdom Viridiplantae; phylum Streptophyta; class Pinopsida; order Pinales; family Pinaceae; genus Pinus; species Pinus tabuliformis. Next base: position 772,652,436 of record CM062817.1, on the reverse strand, counting down.
CTCTTTGTCTCTTTAGCTTCACAAGTGTGTTCTTTCACGATCTCCTTGGCATATTCCTTGAGCATCATCCTCTCATGTCAATATATAGTACCTATAGATGAAATTCACTCATGACAAGACGACATCAATCCAGAAATATCCCAGTATAACTTCTTCATGTAATTCACTTATTAAAACTTGGACAGAGTGCAGATCTAAGGAGGAGGCTCAAGGATTATGCAGTGCACAGCTCTAGGAGGAGGTGATGCATGTCTAGTTACTGTGACTATGCAATTTGTAGTCGCTGAGGAACTAGAAGAAAAAATTGCACGGTTGAGGAAAATAGTGATGTTATGAGGTATGCTTGCTCACCGTGATTGGAAATATGCAATTTAGGGAAGACTGAGTGAGAGTATTGTGTAGTTGTGCAGAACATGGAAGCGATGAGGCTTGATTGTTCAGTGAGACTGCACAGTGTGTAGTGAAAGACTGGTTGGGAGAGAGAATTATAGTTTCCAAGGACAAGAGGTAGCTACTGAGCATTGTGATTACGCAATGTGCAGTCCTTGTACGCAGTGACTACACAGTGCGCAGTTCTAAGAGGCAAGGGTGCTTCACTGTAGCTTAATACTTCATTGCGCACAATTCCAGGAGGGAGTTAGCAAGCTGTAAAGACAGTGAATGCTCTGAAAATGACTAAGTGTGGATTAGTCAGACAAAAGAGAAAAAGACATGCAAACAAGTCCCAAAACCAGGAGATCTCACACTCAGATAACATCAACACATGCCAAAGGAATTCTCATAGCCCAAAATCAACAAGGATACCTTGAAACTACATCAAATCGACACTTATTTTTAAGTGCGGCAGTTGAAACATCAATTTGTAACACTTAGAATAAAAGTTACGATAGGAGTGTCGATTGCAACCAAAAATTGCATTGACCTAAGAGAGAGTGTCTAGAATGTATTCTTATGACATATAATATCAACTAATGTAGAAGTGTGTGTTAGAGCTATCTCTAGTGATGCGCTAAAGTGTGACGCATGCAGGAGTTAAAACAATCAAAAGCGACACTTGCGACCATAAGAAAAAGTAAAAATGACACTTGTAAAAGCTAAAGAAATTGAAAGTGACACATGTTAAAGTGAAGAGAAATTAAAAGCGACACTTGTGAAAGTGAAAGAAATAAAAAATGATAGTCATGAAAGTGAAAGAGAGACTTGTGAAATTAAAGGTGTGCAAAAGTGACTAATGAGTAAACTCACTAAAATGAATATACAACACAACCAAGAGAAAGAGAATGGCTAACTCACAGGATTGCATGCTCATTATCAACTAATATTGTGCATTGATTTTCAACAAGAATTGCACAGTCACTGTCAGCAAGGGTTGCGTAGTGACTATCATCAGGAATTGCACAGTTATTATCATTGGGCATTGCGAAGTCACTGTATCTAGGGATTGTGCAAACACTACTTCCAGAGACTGCATTGGTACTACTCTCAAGGATTGTTCAATTCCTGTCTTCAAGGGTAATCATTGACTATTGAACTTGCTAGAATAAGGTGCAATTGAGAATGCATCAAAAGGTTATGCAAGTGTAAGCAAGTGGTTTCAACACTTAGATTATCAGAAGAATAATTGATCACTTAGGTAAACATCAACCAAACATGAAGTGGAAGTGGACAAATTGAGGTGACAGATCATGCGATCATAAGTAGGCTCCAAAATTCAAGTGTAAGTAAAATTTTGGAGGGTGTTTTTCATAACGACAAAACGTGGTGACACGCTGGAAGAATTCGAACATCTTTTCTTACATCTACCTTTGAGAAAAAAGTCTTAGTCTTTCAAGAAATATTAATTCACCATGTGGACTACCTCATATTCCTCATTTATCCTAGTTATAAGTATGGTCTCTCCTCTCCCCTTTCTCGTCTAAACACATTTACAATGCTTACTATATCTCAATTGTTTTGATCTAGGAGAAGGGCTTATATATTCACGAGTTTGAAATTATCATAGTTTTAGTTTCATCTCCAGTGTGTTTCTACTACCATTAGGCCTTTTTAGTACCCCAGTGGAGTCAATACAAGAACAAAAGCATTGCTTTGCCACCAGTCAACATGTTTAGTACCCCGACGAAGTTGTTTGCTTCACCTCTCTTTGCAGGAATCCTTTCTCTTCTTTCATCCATCATTTTTTATTATATGATTCAGTATTTATTAGTCTTTATTGTAGTAGGGTGGAAGAGGTATCCCACCTTAGTGAGAGAAAGAGAGGCTCTTCCTTTAGATACTATTATATACCTATAAAATTAATATGATCTCTCTTAGTTTTCTCCTTTACTTTCTCTACTCAATTGGATCGGTAAGAAAAACACCATTCAATTACCATATCAATTCAAGGAATGAATATCGTAAAATAGATATAGGCATCATGGTTTTTCCTATATATTTATTTTCGAATGGATCATATTTTCCATCTAGACATCATTTACCTTAAAGATATGTAAACCCAAACAAATAAGGGGATCACAGACTAGCCAAGCATTGTTTATCATCAAAATTACCCTTTCAAAACTTTTCCACATTGTCTTTTGAGCCAAACAAGAGTATTTTCATGCATGGTCTTATTAAACAAAACAATAAAGGAAAGACATGAAAAAACAAAAATACCATGAGAAAGATAAAACTAAAATGAAAATAAACATGCAAGACAACAACAAGAAAACAAACAAATGTAAAGAATATATGTGGGAGGGAAATGCAGGGCCATGCGATCCAACTAGAAAAGTAAAAATCCAGCGAGACATACGCCTAACCTAATAGGCTAGAAGGTTGGGACTAAGTAAAATTTCCAATGTATCCACCGAAGTTGCTCCCGACCTGCAAGTAGAAAGATACGAGAAATTAAAAACTACATAAATTTATGTGCAAAAGTGAAGATAACAACTTGAATACCTTGCACAAAAAATTGAAGGTCTTGCCAAGAGGCAGAAAAATGTGTCATAACTAAACTTAACTGATTTGAAAATTTATATTGTCGATCTGAAAAACAATCATACAGACCTTCGAAACTTCTTATGAATGTACCTTCATCTATGTTTTCATTCTTATAAAACATCAAGAAAGATTGTAACTTATTATTAACAACATGATTTTCTAAGTAAGATGCTTCCATCCAATCATAAATTTGATTATGGAATTCAAAGAAATCCTCTTAAGAACCCTGAAATCATTGATAAAATGAATTTTCAATTAATGGAATGGAATCAAGGGGAGGATCTTGTAAGGAAAATTGAATTTGATCATGTTCAGAAGGATTTTCAATATCATGAAGGCCTGACATAACCATCAGCAACAATTGAAGTGCTTCAACTACATGACAAGTATCTAAAAAGTAAAATGATGAATCATAAGAATTTATGGCCTTAATGGGATCAATTAATGTAAAACAATTATCATCTGACACACTCGTGAGAAAATGATGAATTGAAATACAAGTGTTAAGGACAATGTTATTATCAAATGGGTTGATTAAGACATCAGATTTTCCATTATCTAAACATAAATATGGATCAATTTGAGCAGCTTCACAAATTATTTGAATAATAGAATAAATTTCCTTACTTGTTGAATACAAAAAATCACTACCATGTATATGCCTACAGTCTAAACCAACATCATGGAAATCATAATAATGAAGAGTGAATGTTAGTATAACAAACACAAGAAACTAATCAGGATACAATGGATCAACATTTATTGAATCACATTCAACCTTCACATCAAATTGGGACATCACCATCAAGATTAGGAATTTGATTCACCAAACAAATCAAGCATTCAAAACACTCAATAAGAGAGCTTGTGCCAAAGAAAATGATTAACATCATAATATTCACAAGAATGGCTAGGATATTAATATTTTCTGGAGGATTTGACAGAATCGAATCCTTCTGCTGATGATAATATATGTCAAGATAATCAAAATGACTAGCTACTGATTTTTATGCATCCAAAAAACACATACATTCCAATATTGAGCTCAATGCAAGAGATTTATATATATATTCATTAACATAGTCCTTTATCCTATCAGAAACCCAATCGTGAAAGTTAGAAAAATTGTCCTGGAAAAAACCAAAATATTTCAAGAAGGAATTTACATTCAATTAAACAATGCAAAGAAAATAATTATGTGAGAAAAGCCAGATCTAACATGGTCCAAGGATTTCATTAGGATCATGAGAACCTGACATAACTATCAACAAGAGTTGAAGTGCCTTGACTCGGTTATGAAACCGACTCACAAAATAGAAGAAATGATAGATAAACGGCTTCAAAATCAGCCTCTTCGAGGGGGAAACCTCCTTTACATTACACAAATGAAAAATTCTTGGATGATACAAATGACAAGAACTCCTTTCTATATATAGGAGTCTAAGGGGTCACAATATAATCATAGACGACATAACAATAATAATGTAAGGGCACAACAATAACAATAGTGGGCTTTTATGGGGCAAAATAATAACAATATGGGGACAACATGGGCACAATAATAACAATAAGGGGCTATAATGACAATAATAATAAGGGAATACACTAGTATTACAGGGACCTAACTTGCCCCTCTCCTTCAAAAAAGTGTTTTCCTCAACGCTTGAGTAGTTCTGGATGCTTCTGTATAAAATTCTCATCCTCCCATGTGGAATCTTCAGCAGGTAAGTTCTTCCACTTGATGAGATACTATGAAATTGATCAATTTCATAGTTGTTGAGTTCTTGTTTTAGTGACTGCTTCAGGTTCCAATATGATTTTTCTTTACTCGCCAAGTTCCAACAATATTGTTTAAACTGGGAGCTTGTCACCTATAAACTTCTTTAAGCATGAAACATGGAAAACTGGGTGCACTTGGGAAGATGCAGGAAGTTCCAATTTGTATGCCATAGTACCAATATTTTGCAACACCTTGTACAGACCATAATACTTTGGTGATAATTTATTATCCTTGTTAACTTTCTTGAGGGACATTTGTTTGTATGGTTGTAGCCATAGAAATACCTAGTCACCTACATCAAAACTTCTTTTGTTGCAATGTTGATATGCCTGTTGTTTCATTCTATTATGTGCCAAATTCAAGTTATCCTTTAAGAGTTGGAGAACTTTTTATTGATGCTCGATGTGATCTTCCACTACTTTAACCTTATAATTTTCTCTTAAATATGATGTGATGGACAGTGGATGATATCCATAAAGTACCATAAATGGGGTCATTTTTGCTGCATTATGGAAGGCAGTGTTATACCACCATTCAGCTAGAGGCAACCATTTGACCCATTGTGTTTGTTTATCAGATACAATGCAATGAAGATATCCTTCCAAACATTTGTTCACTATCTCAGTTTTCCCGTCAGGTTGAGGATGATAAGATGAGCTATGAGCTACTTGAGTACCGAGACAAGAAAATAATTATGTCCAAAAAATTCTAGTGAAAATAGGATCTTTATCGCTTACAATAATCTTTGGGTTTCCATGTAGCTTTTGAATTTTTTCTAGAACTGCGCAAAAGGCAGTCTGGGTTGTCTAGGAGGCATCATTGGTTGCTAGATTTTCACAATGCGCAATCCAGGCTAACTGTTGATTGTTGGGGTTGAGCAATGCGCAATTCCAGCTGGTAATGACTGCAAGCTCAGGGATTGCATTGCGCAATTTTTTGGGCCAGCAGTCACTGTCCCTTGGAAATGTGCAAAGAAATCCTCAAGGACAATTCCTGGGCAGAAATGCACATTTCTGGAGAGGAAGACAAAGCCTTCCTTCCCCGGATTACGCAATGCTATCTCGATGAGGCAGAGTCCATGCCAAGGTTGGCCAGACTCGCCGACGGGAAACTGAAAGCAAATCTGAAAGTGAATGCATGGCGACACTAAGTGAAATTAGAAGTGATTGATTGTGCATGCAAACATCAAATGAAAGATTCAGTGAACAGATCAACATTCATGTGGGTGAAGCGAGTCGCTGAATCTGTGACCGTTTGTGCAAAATAGTTTCATGCATGCCACAATAGTGAGATAACAATGAAAACTGAAACGATGCTAGTACAAGCTAGTATGCATGTAAATGATAGCAAGCGTTCAAAGAGATCAAGCAAACAATGCTCACACAAGCGAAAACACAAAAATCAAGAGAAATGTTGAAAAAGACAAGTTGATACCACTTACCCGTGAATAGCTGAGCCGGATGTGTCGAAGAGTCCTGGATGTATTGTGGGATGTTAGAGCTCCAAGATCGATGTGAAAGAATGAGCTCTGATGCATCAAATAAATAAGTTTGAGCTCATTACACGCATGCCACAAATCTAGGAAAAAGCGACACTTGGAGGAAAGCTTCTAAAACAAACTTTGCATGTAACCTCTGACTGCTAAAAATAGCTCCCTAGATCGTGGGATGCTTTTTGCAAGTTTCCTTTTGCTATTCTGGGAAAAATAAAGTCATGCATGCAAGTCAAGTTTCCTTGGTCCTGGGTGGAACTGGTCAACCCAACTACTCATGCATGAGGTTGCTCAACTGCTGGGAGAAAATGCACATTTCTGGATGGGAGCTGGGCTGGTTGCCTAAGAGATTTGCACACTTTTTAGGAAGAGAAACTGACTGCTGCCCAGGATTTCACAATTCCTGGGTTGGGCAGGCCTACTAGGAAGGATTGCACAGTTTTCTGGATGAAGCTTGACTCGCAGGATTGCACAATTCTAGAGCCCAGGAGGCTGCCAGACAGAATTGCACAATTTCTAGATGGAAGGCTAGTTTCCCTCCAGAATTGCGCAATTCCTTGGGGGAGCTACACAGCTTGTAGCTGGACCAATTCAGAGTGATCACTCTGTGAGGGGAATGCATCAAGCTTTGATCAACAGGTTGCATTTGTGCAAGAAAAACACTGAAGCTTGTGTACTTGATGAAGCAAGACAAGGTGTTGTGAAAGGTTGGTAGGGAGGCTCCAAAACAAAGCTAAGGCAAAATTTTGGAGGGTGGTTGTAGCCGCTACAACAGATAGCTAGATATTATGGCACTTTCCAAAGCAATTTATGATTCCTCCACTTGCAACCATCACTTGACACTTTGGTGTTGGATATAGGAAGCAATTCAATTCCTTGGCTATCTTACAATGAATAAAATTATGGGTAATTCCCGACTCAATCAACATTATTACCTTTTTCTTCTTGATATGTCCTTCTATATTGATAGTTTGAGGAGTTGTAATTACGGCCAATGCATTACAAGATATGGTCAGATTCATTTCTTCTTTCTCTAGTGTTTTTTCCTAGTGTATACCCTCTTCTTTTGATGTTTCTTGTTCCTTTTCTTCCTCCTCTTCACAATCTATGTAAAATAATTTCTTCTCAACACACTTATGACCTTTAGGGTATTTTCTATCACAACTATAACAAAGCCCTTTTGCTCTTTTTTCTTCCAATTTTTGTGGTCTCAACCTTGTAGGTTGTGGAAGGCTAGGAGCAACAACACTTCCATCTTTATAGTTGTGAGTGGTAGGCTTCCTTGTTGCCATAATTTTTCTTTCCATTTTTCTTGCCAACCTGAATGCCTTCTCCAATGAATCAGCTTCCCAAAGGCGAACCTCGTGTTGGATGTTATCCTTTTAAGTCCCTATGAACACATCAATCCTATGCTCCTCAGGAATATCTTTTACCCTTATATTCAATTTTTGGAAGTCCTCAATGTGCTCCATCATTGAACCCTTTTGTTTGAGATTTATCAATAGGCTAAAAAAAATGTTGCTTTTTGTATCCTCATAATGTGCTATCATTTCTTCCGTAAAATTGCACAAGTGACAATTTGTTTACAAGAGAAAATTCATTGATACCATTAAAACTGATTTGGCTCCAAATATAAATTTGCAATGCGTACCTTATGTGTTTTTTGCACATTATGGAGATTGAAATATTACTCCATCTACAAAATCCATGTTACAGGATCCTTGCCATCAAACTTCCTCATATCGATCTTTGGAACATGGTGGGTCTTCAATCCACCATTAGATTCTATGAAATCATGATTAACATTTCTTTTGTTCTCCTCATGAGTTTCCTTTACTACCCTTTCACCATTAGTGAGCATTTCTTGTAGCAAATTTGTCAAATTTATCTTGATCTCTTCCATGTTGCCTTTAAGTTTTATTTCTATGCGATCCATCTTAGTTTGCACACCTTTCTTTAAACCATCCATCTTAGCTTCTATTACTTTTTGTGAGAGTGAATTTTATTGCACTTGGTCTCGTAATTTTGATTGTCATGTTGCATTTCTTCCTCTTCTTCATGATTCATGCTAGAGATTTCAGGGTGCTTACTAGGTATTTCCATTTTCTTTCTTCAGGGCATCAATTATTGATAATAATGCTTCACTATGCCCTTTGAATTCCTTCAAACTAATTTTTCAAACCAATCTTATGCAAAATTTTAAAAAAACTACACACCTTTTTTCACTTTGTAGGAGATCGATATTGAATCTATTGTATCTCTGTAATTTCGGATCTCCAAGGTCTAAAATTGCGTCCTGTGATAGCCCTATAAGTCCTCTTTCCAACCCCACAAGTTTGATCAATATTGGATTCTTCGAGAAAGAGTTATGTCAAATCTCCCATGATGACCTGATTATAGACTGGTTCAATAGAGCGAACTTGTAGGAAGTGCCACGTGTCACTGTTTCGACCTTAGGACCTGAAGCCGATACATAGAAAACTACAGGTCGTTCTATTTCTGCAATGTTTTACGAAATTTCAATCTGATGCTCAGAGCGAAAGTTATGATGATGTTCACCAAGTCACTTGTTTGAGATATAATTCGAGAATCTGCAAAAGCCCTAAATTCCTTGGATCCTATCTCCGAAAATATAGTGAGAAAATATCAGAAATTCGGACCTGAAGTTCATCACGATTTTGTATAAAACAGATTTTAATTTCAGCTTTTGAAACGTCGTAGAAAAACGTTATAGAGAAAATTCCACGATGACCTGTTTGGAGCAGCGAAACCCTAGAATCCAAAGCTCGGATACCAAATGTTATGTAACCAGCTCACAAAATAGAAGAAAAGATAGATCAACGACTTCAAAATCAGCCTCTTCTAGGGGGAAACCTCCTTTACATTACACAAATGAATAATTCTTGGATGATACAAATGAAAAAACCTTATTTCTATATATAGGAGTCTAAGGGGTCACAATATAATCAAAGTTGACATAACAATAATAATATAAGGGCACAACAATAACAATAGTGATCTTCTATGGAGCAAAATAATAAAAATATGGGGACAATAGGGGTACAACAATAAAAATAAGGGCTACAATGAAAATAGTAATGGCAGAATCACTAGTCTTATAGGGACATAACACTTTGAAACAAGCAAGTGAGTTGACACTATGAGGCATACAATTGTAATTCATATATGGTACTTTCACGGAAGGAGAAAGAGAGAGTGAGCCTCTAGAAGAAAAGTAACAATACTTTCCTAAAAGAGACACACAAGAGCATGAAAGATTCGTTGATTAACTGACAAATTATTCACAAGATAACAATGATGATTAAAGTAGTAACAATGCACATTCAATGAGATTCATATCAAATCCAATGGAATAGTTCATTTTCATTAGTATATGTTAACATAAAAATACACCGCAAACAATGAAAGAATAGTCTTACAACATATGCATGAAAATGGGTCGCCTCAAAGAGATTCATATATTGAGTGAAATTGTGAAGGTATACAATTAAAATTCTACCACACTATCCCCAATAGTGGAACATTAAGTCACCACTTTCTACTCCAAAGCAAAATCTTCTCTCCTATGCCAAACTAGAGAAGCCAAGGTGAAAAGTTCAAAGTCCAAAGTCCTGTATAGTGAGCTATGAAGGTGTATTTATAACAAATAAGGTGACTTTCCACCTCCCATGTCACTCTCTACCTTCCTCATGGCTCTTGAGCTTCTATTGTGACTTTTCAAATTCCTATATGACCTTTGAACTTCTAATGACTCTAGAACTTTTAAGTGGCTTTCCACATTCCATGTGGGACCCTTTACCTTCCACACAATTTACATTTTCTCATTTTAGAAATACAATAATTACATTCTACAAATGATGTGTAGAGATACATTAACACATATGATTTTTCTATGCCACCTGGACATGCCATGACTTAGCATCGATGACATAAGACTTCATTGTGATGTGTCTAGGCCAAGACTTTCTCCTAACTGTCATATTTGTATCTTACTCATGTTAGATCTTTTCTTGTTCTTTATCTTCACCCTCCAAATGGTATAGATGAGTTTTAACTTTTGGAACCTTCTGAGTTAGCATGGCTTGCCATGTCTTTATCTTGGTCCAATATTATTTCATGTTGTCCATTATGGTTATTCTGGTGCTTATTCTCTGCAAGTTTTCTATTGTAGCCTCTCCTTGATTACCTCCCTTGTATCTTCATGATAATTATTGCATGCATTTCATATTCATCCTCCCAAATCTTGGACGATATGGAGTCTTATGATTTTTATCTTCAATCTTCCATCATGATCTAGTGTCCCTTCATCTTCTTGCTCGATAGTCTCTTTGTCTCTTTAGCTTCACAAGTGTGTTCTTGCATTATCTCCTTGGCATCTTCCTTGAGCATCATCCTCTCATGTCAATATATAGTACCTATATATGAAATTCACTCATGACAAGATGACATCGGTTTGGAAATCTACCAGTATAACTTCTTCATGTAATTCACTTATTAAAACTTGGACAAAGTGCAGAACTAAGGAGGAGGCTCAAGGATTGTGCAGTGCACAGTTCTAGGAGGTGGTGATGCATGTCTAGCTACTATGACTATGCAATGTGTAGGGGCTGAGGAACTAGAAGACAAAATTTCACAGTTGAGGAAAATAGTGATGTTATGAGGTACGCTTGCTCACTATGATTGGAAATATGCAGTTTAGGGAAGACTGAGCCAAAGGATTGCATAGTTGTGCAGGACATCGAAGTGATGAGGCTTGATTGTTCACTAAGATTTCACAGTGTGCAGTGAAAGACTGGTTGGGAGAGAGAATTACATAGTTTCCAAGGACAAGAGGTAGATATTGAGCATTGTGATTGCGCAATGTGTAGTCCTTGCATGCAATGACTACGCAGTGCACAGTTCTAAGAGTCAAGGGTGCTTCACTGTGGCTTAATACTTCATTGTGCACAATTCTAGGAGGGAGTTAGCAAGCTGCAAAGACAGTGAATTCTCTAAAAAGGACTAAGTGTGGATCAATCAGACAAGAGAGAAAAAGACATGCAAACAAGTCCCAAAACCATTGAGATCTCACACTCAGATAACATCAACACATGCCAAAGGAATTCTCATAGGCCAAAATCAACAAGGATACCTTGAAACTACATCAAAGTGACACTTATTTTTAAGTGCGACAGTTGAAAAAAGAATTTGAGACACTTAGAATACAAGTTATGATAAGAGTGTTGATTGCAACCAGAAAGTGCATTGACCTATGAGAGAGTGTCTATAATGTATTCTTATGACATATAATATCAACTAATGTAGAAGAGTGTGTTAGAGCTATCTCTAGTGATGCACTAAAGTGTGACACATGCAGGAGTTACAACAATCAAAAGAGACACTTGCAACCATAAGAAAAAGTAAAAAATGACACTTCTAAAATCTAAAGAAATTGAAAGTGACACATGTTAAAGTGAAGAGAAATTAAAAGCAACACTTATGAAGGTGAAAGAAATAAAAAATGGCAGTCATGAAAGTGAAAGAGAGACTTGTGAAATTAAAGGTGTGCAAAAGAGACTAATGAGTAAACTCGTTGAAATGAATATACAACACAACCAAGAGAAAGAGAATGGCTAACTCATAGGATTGCATGCGCATTATCATGATTTTCAACAAGTATTGCACAGTCACTATCAGTAAGGGTTGCATAGTGACTATCATCAGGAATTGCACAGTTATTATCATTGGGCACTGCGAAGTCACTGTATCTAGGGACTGTGTAGACACTACTTCCAGAGACTACATTGGTAATACTCTCAAGGATTGCTCAATGCATGTCTTCAAGCGTAATCATTGACTACTGAACTTTCTATAATAGGGTGCACTTGAGAATGCATCAAAAGGTTATGCAAGTGTAAGCAAGTGGATTCAACACTTAGATTATCAGAAGAATACTTGATCACTTAGGAAAACATCAACCAAACATGAAGTGGCAGTGGAAAAATGGAGGTGACAGATCATGAGATCATAAGTAGGCTCGAAAATTTAAGTGTAAGTAAAATTTTGGAGGGTGTTTTTCGTAACGAAAACACTTGGTGACACATTGGAAGAACTCCAACATCTTTGCTTACGTCTACCTTTGAGCACAAAGTCTTAGTATTTCAGGAAATATTGATTCACCATGTGGACTACCTCAAATTCCTCATTTATCCCAGTTATAAGTATGGTCTCTCCTCTCTCCTTTCTCGTCTAAACACATTTACAATGCTTACTATATCTCAATTGTTTTGATCTAGGAGAAGGGTTTATATATTCATGAATTTGAAATTATCATAGTTTTAGTTTCATCTCCAGTGTTTTTCTACTACCATTAGGCCTTTTTAGTACCCCAGTGGAGTCAATACAAGAACACAAGCATTGGTTTGTGACCAGTGAGCATGTTTAGTACCCCGGAGAAGTTGTTTTCTTCACCTCTTTGTGCGGGAAGCCTTTCTCTTCTTTCACCCATCATTTTTTTTTATATGCTTCAATATTTATTAGTCTTTATTGTAGTAGGGTGGAAGAGGTATCCCACCTTATTGAGAGAAAGAGAGGTTCTTCATTTAGATACTATTATATACCTCTAAAATTAATATTCTCTCTCTTATTTTTCTCCTTTCCTTTCTCTAATCAATTGGATTGGTAAGAAAAACACCATTCAATTACCATACTGGTTCAAGGAATGAAGATCTTAAAATAGATATAGGAATCATGGTTTTTACTATATATTTATGTTCAAATGTATCGTATTTTCCATGTAGACATCATTTACCTTAAAGATATGTAAACCCAAACAAATAAGGGGATCACAGACTAGCCAAGCGTTGTTTATCATCAAAATTACCCTTTCAAAACTTTGCCACATTGTCTTTTGATCCAAACAAGAGTATTTTCATGCATGGTCTTATTAAACAAAACACGAAAGGAAAGACATGAAAAAACAAAAATATGAAGAGAAAGATAAAACTGAAATGAAAATAAACATGCAAGACAACAACAAGAAAACAAACAAATGTAAAGAATATATGTGGGAGGGAAATGCAGGGCCATGTGATCCAACTAGAAAAGTAAAAATCCATCTAGACATACATGTAACCTAACAGGCTAGAAGGTTAGCACTAAGTGAAATTTCCAATGTATCCACCAAAGTTTCTCCTGACCTGCAAGTAGAAAGATACGAGAAATTAAAAAATACATAAAGTTATGTGCAAAAGTGAAGATAACAACTTGAATACCTTGCACAAAAAATTGAAGGTCTTGCCAAGAGGCAGAAAAATGTGTCATAACTAAACTTAATTGATTTGAAAATTTACCTTATCGATATGAAAAACAGTCATACAAACCTTGGAAACTTCTTATGAATGTACCTTCATCTATGTTTTCATTCTCAGCAAACATCAAGAAAGATTGTAACTTATTATTAACAACAGGATTTTCTAAGTAAGATGCTTCCATCCAATCATAAATTCGATCGTGGAATTCAAAAGAATCCTCTTAAGAACCTTGAAATCATTGAGAAAATGAATTTTCAATTAGTGGCATGGAATCAAGGGGAGGATGTTGTAAGGAAAATTAAATTTGATCATGTTCAGAAGGATTTTCAATATCATGAAGGCCTGACATAACCATCAGCAACAGCTGAAGTGCTTCAACTACTTGACAAGTATCTAAAAAGTAAAATGATGAATCATAAGAATTTATGGCCTTAATGGGATCAATTAATGTAAAACAATTATCATCTGATACACTCGTGAGAAAATGATGAATTGAAATACAAGTGTTAAGGACAATGTTATTATCAAATGGGTTGATTAAGACATCAAATTCTCCATTATCTAAACATAAAGATGGATTAATTTGAGCAGCTCCACAAATGATTTAAATAATAGAATAAATTTCTTTACTTGTTGAATACAAAAAATCACTACCATCTATATGAATACAGTCTAAACCAACATCATGGAAATCATAAAAATGAAGAGTGAATGTTAGTATAACAAATACAAGAAACTAATCAAGATACAACAGATCAACATATATTGAATCAGATTCAACCTTCACATCAAATTGGGACATCACCATCAAGATTAGTAATTTGATTCACCAAACAACTCAAGCATTCAAAACACTCAATAGGAGAGCTTGTGCCAAGGAAAATGATTAACATCAGAATATTCACAAGAATGGCTAGGAGCTGATTATTTTCTGGAGGATTTGACAGAAGCAAATCCTTCTGTTGATGATAATATATGTCAAGATAATCAAAATGACTAGCTATAGATTTTTATGCATCCACAAAACATATACATTCCAATATTGAGCTCAATGGAAGAGATTTATATGAATATTCATTAACATAGTCCTTTATCCTATCATAAACCCAATCTTGAAAATTAGAAAAATTGTCCTGGAAAAACCCAAAATCTTTCAAGAAGGAATTTACATCAAGTTAAACAATGCACATAAAATAATTATGTGAGAAAAGCCAGATCTGACATGGTCCAAGGATTTCATTAGGATCATGAGAACCTGACATAACTATCAATAAGAGTTGAAGTGCCTCGACTCGGTTATGCAACCGACTCACAAAATAGAAGAAAAGATAGATAAACGACTTCAAAATCAGCCTCTTCGAGGGGGGAACCTCCTTTACATTACACAAATGAAAAATTCTTGGATGATACAAATGAAAAGACCTCCTTTCTATATATAGGAGTCTAAGGGGTCACAATATAATCAGAGATGACATAACAATAATAATGTAAGGGCACAACAATAACAACAATGTGCTTCTATGGGGAAAAATAATAACAATATGGGGACAACATGGGCACCACAATAACAATAAGGGGCTACAATGACAATAATAATAAGGGAATACACTAGTATTACAGGGACCTAACATGCCCCTCTCCTTCAAAAAAGTGTTTTCCTCAACGCTTGAGTAGTTCTAGATGCTTCTGTATAAAATTCTCATCCTCCCATGTGGAATCTTCAGCGGGTAAGTTCTTCCACTTTATGAGATACTCTGAAATTGATCGATTTCGTAGTTGTCGAGTTCTTGTTTCAATGACTGCTTCAGGTTCCAATATGATTTTTCTTTCCTCGTCAAGTTCTGGAAATATTGTTTGAACTGGGAGCTTGTCACCTATAACCTTCTTTAAGCATGAAACATGGAAAACTGGGTGCACTCGGGAAGATGCAAGAAGTTCCAATTTGTATGCCATAGTACCAATCTTTTGCAACACCTTGTACGGACCATAATACTTTGGTCATAATTTATTATCCTTGTTAACTTGCTTGAGGGACATTTGTTTGTATGGTTTTACTTGTAGAAATACCCAGTTACCTACATCAAAACTTATTTCGCTATGATGTTGATATGCCTTTTGTTTCATTCTATTATGTGCCAAATTTAGGTTATCCTTTAAGAGTTGGAGAACTTTTGTTGATGCTCGATGTGATCTTCCACTACTTGGACCTTAGAATTTTCTCTTAAATATGATGTGATGGATGGTGGATGATGTCCATAAAGTACCATAAATGGGGTCATTTTTGTTGCAATATGGAAGGAAGTGTTATGCCACCTTTCAGCTAGAGGCAACCATTTGACCCATTGTGTATGTTTATCACATACAATGCAATGCAGATATCCTTCCAAACATGTGTTCACTATCTCAGTTTTCCCATCAGGTGGAGGATGATAAGATGAACTATGAGCTACTTGAGTACCAAGACAACAAAATAATTATGTCCAAAAATTTCCAATGAAAATAGGATCTTTATCGCTTACAATAATCTTTGGGTTTCTATGTAGCTTTTGAATTGTTTCCATAAATGTAGTAGCAATTGTACTGGCTTTAAATGGATTAGATAATGCACAAAAGTGTGTATTCTTGGTAAGTCTATCAACTACCACCATGATGAAACTCTTTCCTTCGGACTTTGGTAAACCTGTGATAAAATTCATTGAAACCTCCTCCCAATGTTGACTTCGAATGGATAAATGTTGTAATAGACCTGGCGTCTTAATTGTCTCAACTTTATTTTGTTGGAAAACCAAACATTCCACCACAAACTTTTGAATATTAGATTTAAGGCCATCCCAAAAAAATTCCTTCTTAAACCTGTGGTAAGTTTTTAAAAATCCTGAATTCCCTCCTAAGGGATAGGTGTGTAATTCCAGAAGAATCTTTTGTTTGAGTTGGGAATTATTACAGAGGTATAAGCGATCTTTGTACCATAACGAATCATTTTTCCAAATAAATGTATCAGATGTACTGGGATCTTGCTACAACTTTTGAATGAGTTCCCACACTTCTTTTTCTTTCTTCCATTCTTCTCTTGCTTCGTTTATCCAATCTGGTTGGATAATAGAAATGGCACAAAGAAATGCTTCCACATCCTCATCCTTTCTTGAGAGTGCATTTGCAACAACATTTTGCTTCCCTTTTTTGTAGATGATTTCAAATTCATAACCCAACATCTTTGTGACACATTTTTGCTTCTCTTTTAAAGATAATCTTTGTTTTAAAAAGTATTTAAGACTACGATGGTCCGTTTTTACCTTGAAGTGTCTTCCCATAA
Source organism: Pinus tabuliformis (assembly GCA_031772625.1). NCBI lineage: Eukaryota > Viridiplantae > Streptophyta > Pinopsida > Pinales > Pinaceae > Pinus > Pinus tabuliformis. Next base: position 772,635,556 of record CM062817.1, on the reverse strand, counting down.
GGTAAGGTCGTCGTTTCTTAAGTGCATGTAGTATTGCCAAATTTTCCTTATCATAAATAGATTTGTGTAAATACTTTCCTTTGATTGGATGACTTTCAAAATCAATGGGTCTTTCTTCTTGCATTAAAAAACACCAATTCCATTTCTTGAGGCATCACATTCCACAATAAAGGTTTTTGTGAAGTATGGCGTAGCTAAGACCGATGCTTGGCACATTGCCTTTTTAAGATGTTCAAAGGCTTTCGTTACTTCTAGAGTCCAAGAAAATGCATCTTTCTTCAGTAAGGTTGTTAGAGGTGCTATTTTCTCTCATAATTTTTAACAAACTTGCAATAATACACTGTCAACCTCAGAAATCCTCGCAAATGCTTTATGGATGTGGGGATTTTCCATTCCTTAATGGATTTAATTTTGCTAGGGTCTACCTTAACACCTTCATGAGATACAATATGGCCCAAATATTCCACCTCTTGTACTCCAAAGAAACATTTTGAGGTTTTTGCATATAATTGTTTCTCCTCCAATAATTTGAATACTCTATCATCATGTTGAACATGATCCTTACAAGACTTGATGTAGATTAGTATATCATCAAAAAATACTAACACAAAATTTCTAAGGAAGGGTTTGAAAATGGAATTCATTAACCTTGAAATGTAGAAGGTGCATTGGTAAGGCCAAAAGGCATGACCAAAAATTCATAATGACCCTCATGAGTTCTAAATGATGTTTTCATAATGTCTTCAGTCTTCATTCTGATTTGATGATATCCTAAATGAAGATCCAACTTGGTGAAGTAAATTTCTCCATGAAATTCATCCAATAATTCATCAATGATAGGAATGGGAAATTTATCTTTAATACTAAGCTTTTTGAGCTCCCTATAATCTAGACACATGCACCATAATCCATCCTTCTCGTGCACCAATACTACTAGAGCAGAGAAAGAACTTTGACTAGGTTAAATTATACCAACCTCTAGCATTTCTGCAACCATACATTCAATTTCACTCTTTTGGGCATAGGGATATTTGTAAGGCCTAATGTTTGGAGGAACACTTCCTGGAATGAAATGAATAGCATGATCATGATCACGAATAGGTGGGAGGTCTTTGGGAGTCTCAAATACCTGGGAATGATTGTCCAATACCTTTTGGAGATTTGGAGAAATATATGATTTCGATGTGGGAACCTCTAACGAACATAATTGTGTAATTATGCCATGTTTTTCTTTCTTTAGAAGCTTTGTCATGCTGTGAGAGTTGATTATCTTTCCCGGTTTCCCTGTGATACCCCTTAATTCAACTTTCTTTCCTTCTGGAAAAAAAATTCAAGAAAAGTTCTTGAAAATTAAAAGCTATCATACCCAAAGATTATATCCATTGGACTCCTAGTACAACATCAGCACCGCCCATTGGAATGGAAAGCATTGGACTATTCAACACATATTCTCCCATGGATAGCTTGATATTATGGCACTTTCTAAAGCAATTTATGGTTCCTCAATTTGCAACCATCACTTGACACTCTGGTGTTGGATATAAGAATAAATTCAATTCCTTCTCTATCTTACAATGAATAAAATTATGGTACTACCCGAATCAATCAACACTATTACCTTTTTCTTCTTGATATGTCCTTATATATTGATAGTTTGAGGAGTGTTAATTTTGGCCAATGCATTAGAAGATATGGTCATATTCATTTTTCTTTCTCTAGGGTTTGTTCCTAGTGTGTATCCTCTTCTTTTGATGTTTCTTGTTACTTTTCTTCTTCCTCTTCACAATCTATGTAAAATAATTTCTTCTCAACACACTTATGAACTTTAGTGTATTTGCTATCACAACTGTAACAAAGCCCTTTTTTTCTTTTTTCTTCTAATTGTTGTGGTGTCAACCTTGTAGGTTGTGGAAGGCTAGGGGAAAAACACTTCCATATTTATAGTTGTGATTGGTAGGCTTCCTTGTTGCCATAATTTTTGTTTCATTTTTTCTTGCCAACCTGAATGCCTTCTCCAATGAATCAGGTTCCCAAAGGCACACCTCATGTTGGATGTTATCCTTTAAAATCCCTATGAACACATAAATCCTATGCTCCACTGGAATATCTTTTACCCTTATATTCAATTTTTGGAAGTCCTCAATGTGCTCCACCAGTGAACCCTTTTGTTTGAGATTTATCAATTGGCTAAAAAAGGTGTTGCTTTTTGTATCCTCATAATGTGTTGTCATTTCTTCAGTAAAAATTGCCCAAGTGACAATTTTCTTATAAGAGAAAAGCCATTGATACATACAAACTGATTTGTTTCCAAATATAAAGTCGCAATGCGTACCTTTTGTGTGTTTTGTACATTATGGAGATTGAAATATTTCTCCATCTGTAGTATCCATGTTACGGGATCCTTGCCATCAAACTTTCTCATATCAATATTTGGAACATGGTGGGTCTTCAATCCGACGTTAGAGTCTATGAAATCATGACTAACATTTATTTTGTTCTCATTATGAGTTTCGTCTACTACCTTTTTCACCATTAGGAAGCATTTATTGTAGCAACTTTTCCAAACATCCCTTCAAACCTTCCATATCTTTCTTCAAATCTTAAATGTTTACTTCTAAACCATCCATCTTAGCTTCTACGCCATCCATCTTAACTTCCATGCCGTTCGTCTTAGATTCCACACCTTTCTTTAAACCATCCATCACGCCATCCATATTAGCTTCCACATCATTCATCTTAGCTTCCACGCCTTTCTTTAAACCATCCATCTTAGCTTCTGTTACTTTTTGTGAGAGTGAAATTTGTTGCACTTGGTTTCGTAATTTTGATATATCATGTTGCATTTCTTCCTCTTCTTCATGATTCATGCTAGAGATTTGAGTTTTCTTATTAGGAGTTTCCATTTTCTTTCTACGGGGCATAAATTAATGATAATTATGCTTCACTATGCCCTTTGAATACCTTCAAACTAATTTTTCAAACCAAACTTATGCAAACTTTTAAAAAGACTACACACATTTTTCGCTTTGTAGGAGTTCGATATTGAATCTGTTGCATCTCTGTAATTTCTAATTTCCAAGGTCTGAAAGTTTGTCTCGCGGTATCCCTCTAAATTCTGTTTCCAATGCCACAAGTCTGATCAATATTGTATTCTCCAAGAAATAGTTATTCCAAATCTCCCACGATGACCAGATTACAGAATTGTTCAGTAGAGTCAACTTGTACGAAGTCCCTCGTGTTACTATTTCAACCTTCAGATCTGAAAATGATACATAGAAAACTAAATTTTGTCTTCTTTCTATACCTTATTATGAAATTTCAATCTGATGCTCAGAGAGAAAGTTATGATGATTTCCCCAGGTCACATGTTTGAGATGTAATTCGGTAACCTCAAAAATCCCTAAATTCCTTGCATCATATCTCCAAAAATATAGCGATATAAGATCTTAAATTCATACTCGAGGTTCATCAAGATTTTGGTTCAAATGGGTTTTAATTGTAGCTTATGAAACTTCATAGAAAAAAAGTTATAGCGAAAATTCCACAATGACATGTTTGAAGCAGCGAAACCCTAGAATCCAAAGCTCTTATACCAAATGTTATGCAACTAGCTCACAAAATAGAAGAAAAGGTAGATAAACGACTTCAAAATCAGCCTCTTCGAGGGGGAAACGTCATTTAGATTACACAAATGAATAATTCTTGGATGATACAAATGACAAGACCTCCTTTCTATATATAGGAGTTTAAGGGGTCATAATATAATCAGAGCCGATATAAAAATAATAATGTAAGGGCACAACAATAACAATAGTGGACTTCTATGGGGCACGATAAGTACAATATGGGGACAACATGGGAACAAAAATAACAATAAGGGGCTACAATGACAATAATAATAAGGGAATACACTAGTATTACAGGGACCTAACAGACTCCCTGACAAGTCTTGGAACTTTTAGATGTTGGATAATTATATTTTGAGATTTGATTCAGATCGAAAATTGCATGTGTACATATATTATCAGTTAGTTCAACAATATCAATATTATTGATATGGAAACCATCTACATCACTGGTTTGATAATATTTTTCTACCTCAACAAACAAATTACTCAAGTCATAAGATTATGAGAATGTATAGATCAGAGAAATTTCATTAATAACTTGAACTAAAGAATTATCCTAATGCAAGAATTGAATTTGCAAAGAATAGGATGGATGCTTGATGATTTGATTACTTTCTTCTTCATCGTGGATGACTTCATTGTCTTGTGTTAATTCAAAATTCAACTCGTTAGATTGTGAATTCGAAGAGCATGGCTTATTTTCATCACAAGTTAATTCATTACAAATAGTAAGACACAAGGGATAGTGAGTTGAAGAAGAAGTACTCATGAGATAATCTTCATGAGAAATCAAAATATCGGTCGATGTACCTAGGAAATCATCACCACATACATTAGTAGAATCAATCTTTTCAATATGGCGGTTCCCTAGGGCATCAAATTGGTTAAGAGCTTTGATTTATTTTGATTGATTATTGAGATCATAAGATTATAAATAATCCAAGAATGAAGGAACATCATCTTGACATAGAGTATTTTGAAAAATAGAATAGAGATCAAAAGTATCTTCACCTTTCTACTCCTCTACCTGTGGAATGTGAAATGTAGATGATATAGGATGACAGGTATCCTGTGAAGAAACAATACTTTCAATTGAAATAGATTCAGGATTAAGGTTATGTTCATTGTGATCTTAATAAATCAAGGTATCATTCTTCACCTTAGGTTTCTTGTGTGTGGAGTATGATCAAGAAGATCAAATGAGGATGGGATGAATAGAGAGTCATCAATCTGATTTTTGGATTTCTCATCTTTAACAATAGCACTAGAGACAACCTTTTTAGGCAATGAAAAGGGAAAAAAGGGACAGTAGGTCCCACCTATGAGATTGGAGGTGTCTCATGATTAATAAAAGTTGGGAGAGGACAATCGAACAAGAGTTCAGATTCATATGGTTTCAAGGAGATCATAACCAAGCGTTGAAACTTTTATTTGAAGAAATCCCAATCCACATATTCTTGAGGAAACTCATAACATAAGTGAATAAATATATTAGAAAAATTCTATATTGATTCATTAGGCTTCATTCCAAGTAGATTAATTATTTTATAAACATCTCGGTAATCATACCTATTAAAGGCTCGATGAAACTCTTTGAAGAGTTGTTCAAAAAAATGAATAGAAGCAATTGGTAAGGTATGACACCATAGTTTAAATCGAAATTCAAGTGTGAGGGTGAATAATTTACAAGAAACATCTTCACAATTGATTTCATGAGATTCACAAAACTTCAGAAAATGAGATGTATTTTCAGTTATGGATATTTCACCCTCTTCATCAAACTTTAATTGAGACAAGTTGTGAAAAAGTTATGCTTGGAGTGAAAGTTTGAGATTGGATCTATTAAAAAATCATCCGGGGAGCATGATTTGGGAATGAGACATTCAAGATGAGAGATTCAAAATAGACTCAATGGGGTTAGCTTTTCAGCTGGCTATCTTTTTAGCGCCAACTGTTGTCAGTGCTGGAAATTTGTCAACCAAGGGGGTCTCCCTGTTATGAAGTTGCAATTAGACCTCGCACCATTTAGAGTATGAGCCCAAACCAGAAATATGGTCAGTTTCCATTATCCTTAGGAATTTTCCTTAGATACAATTATTAACATAAGAGGATATACAAACAATATTTGAAATAAGAAAGTGATTTGACACTGTGAGGCATACAATTGCAATGCATATGTGGTACTTTCATGGAAGGGGAAAGAGAGAGTGAGCCTCTAGAAGAAAAGTAATAGTATTATCCTAAAATAGACATGCAAGAGCACGAAAGAATCATTGATTAACCCGCAAATTAGTTCACAAGATAACAACAATGATTAAAGCAATAACAACACACATTCAATGAGATGAATACCAAGGCAACAAAATAGTTCATTTTCTGTAGTATGTGTTAACATAAACATACACCACAAACAATGAAAGAATGGTCTTACAATCATTCACAAGATATGAATGAAATTGTGTCGGCTCAAAGAGCTTCATATATTAAGTGAAAGTGCCAAGGTATAAAATTATAATGATGCCACACTAGCCCCAATAGTGGAACATTAAGTCACCACTTGCTCATCCAAAGAAATATATTCTCTCTTATGCCAAACTAGAGAAGCCAAGGTGAAAAGTTCAAAGTCCAAAGTCCCATATCTTGAGTTATGAGGGTGTATTTATAAAAAATGAGGTGATGCTCCACCTCCCATGTGACTCTTTACCTTCCTCATGAATCTTTACCTTCTACTATTACTTTTCAAATTCCTATATGACCTTTGAACTTCTAATAACTCCAGAAATTTTAAGTGGATTTTCACATTCCATGTGGGACCCTTTGTCTTCCACACATTTTACATTTTCTCATTTTAGAAATACAATAATTACATTCCACAAATGATGTGACAAGTTACATTGACACATATGACTTTCTGATGACACTTGGAGAAGCCATGTCTTGGAATCAATGACATAAGACTTCACTATGATGTGTCTAGGCCAAGCCTTTCTCCTATTTTCCATTTTTGTATCTTCTTCATGATGGATATTTTCTTTTCCTTTATATTCACCCTCCAAAGGGTCTACATGAGTATCGAAACCTTCCGAGTTAGCATGAGTTGCATGCCTTTATATTGGTCCAATATTCTTTCATGTCCTCCATGATGGTTCTTTCAGTGCTTCTTCTCTACAATTTCTCTCTTGTAGCCTCTCCTTGATGACCTCCTTTATATCTTCATGATAAGTCTTGCATGTGTTTCATCTTCATCCTCCTTGAGCTTGGATGATATCGAGTCTTATGATTTTCATCTTTAATATTTCGTCATGATCTAGTGTCCCTTCATCTTCTTTCTTGATAGTCTCTTTATCTCTTCAACTTCAAAAGTGTGTTCTTGCATGATATCCTTAGAATCCTCCTTAAACAACACCATGTCATGTCTATATATAGTACCTATTGATGAAATTCACTCAAGATAAAATGACATTAGCCCAGAATTCTCCTAGTCGAACTTCTTCATGCAATTCACTGATTGAATTGGGGACACAGTGCAAGACTGAGGAGGAAGATCAAGAATTGTGTAGTGTGTAGTTCCAGGAGGTAGTGATTCAAGTCTAGTTAGTGCGAATGTATAATACATAGTGGATGAGGGACTAGAAGACAAAATTGTACAGTTGAGGGAAACGGTGATGCGGTGAGACAGGCTTGCTCACTATGATTGTGAAATGCATAGTTCGGAAGACTGATCCAAAGTATTATGCAATTTTGTAAGACAGGGAAGCAGTGAAGCTTGAATATTGACTAAGACTACGCAGCGCGTAGTGGAAGACTGGCTAGGAGAGAGAATTTCTCAATTTCCAAGGACAGGAGGCAAATATTAAGCATTGTGATTGTGTAATGTGTAGTCCTTGAAGGCAGTGACTATGCAGTGTGTAGTTGCAAGAGGCAAGGGTGCTTCACTATGGCTTAAGACTATGTACTGTGTAGTTCCAAGTGGGAGTTAAAAATGTAGGAATTTACAGGGTAAGTTCCTCAGAAAGAACACCAAAAGGACACCACTCACAACCAGATCTCAAATCAATACACCAGTATTTTTGACGTGGTTAAAACCCTCAAAGAGGGAAACAGTCCACAGCCTGAGCCAACGTGGCCACTTCAGGCAATTTATTAATCAAAGAATGAAAATTTACATAAGCTTTCTCTCATAGACAGATTACCCAAACAATGACCCTCCATGCGCTTTAAATAGAACTCATGGACCAATCGGGTGTCAAGCCACGGATCAAGTGTCGGTAATACCGAGGAGAGAGTGAACCGTCAGATCACTACATATCGTGACCGTCGGATTGTAAGTTACAAAATGTACAACGGTAAAGAAACACACTTTACCTAACTCTATACCTAACTCTATACTAGACCAAGTTGAACTTAACTATTTCCTATGTGTCGGAATATCCTAACATCCCCCCTTAAGAACAACTTGGGATAGGATTGAAGGATTTACAAATATGACACAGTAGGAGAAGGAAGGAGGCACTAGAGCCTATCCCCCCTTAGTGACAACTTCCTGAACTCCAAGCATATATCGAAGTTTAGTGAACTTCGCCTCTGTGAGAGCCTTTGTGAAGATGTCTGCAACCTGATCATCTGTTGAACAATATTGCACTTCAAGAACATGGTCATGAATGAGCTTTCTGATGAAGTGCATGTGTAGTTCAATGTGTTTGCTCTGATGCTGGACTGGATCTTTGCATAGCTGAATGGGACTTTGATTATCACACCAAAGTGTGGTGGGATGCTGCTGCTCAAAGCCAAACTCTGATAGGATCTGACGAAGCCACAAGGCTTCCTTACTAGCTTCGATACTCTGCTTCTGCTGACGAAAGAGAAATGGCAGCCTGTTTCTTACAAGCCCATGTAATAGGTCCTGAACCAAGAGTGAAGACATAACCGGCAGTAGACTTCCGATCATCAGGGTCACCAGCCCAATCAGAATCAATGAAACCAACTAATAGAGGAGCTGCTTTGGCACTGTAATGAATCCCAAACTGTACTGTACCTCGAACATAACGAAGTATTCTTTTAGCTGCTTTCCAATGACTTTCATAAAACGAGCAACAAGGCCAACAGCAAAGGAAAGGTCAGGACGAGTATGGTTAAATACAAGAGTTTTCCTACAAGTATAAGGTAGCATCAACTTCAGGAGAAGTACAAGAGACTGAAAGTTTGACTCCAGACTGAAAGGGAGAAGGTTCTTCCATGTGAAAATGACGAAGAATATCACAAGCATACTTGGACTGGGAAAGGGAAATACCCTCCTTGGATTGCAAGACTTGAAGACCGAGAAAATAGTGTAAGTGTCCTAAGTCTGTCCTTTTAAGGCTGGACTTCACAAGGTTGGGATCACTACCAGTAAGAATAATATCATCAACATAAAGAACAAGGATGATAAGAGAGTTGCCCACTTTCTTGGTGTAGACAGTATTGTCAGAATAACACCTAGAAAAGCCAGATTCTAAAAGAAAGCTATCCATTTTGGCATACCAAGCCCGAGGAGCTTGCTTGAGACCATAAAGAGATTTCTTAAGTCGACATACAAGGCTGGAGTCTGTTTATGAAGCCAATGGGTTGTTCCATATAGATTTCTTCATGCAAGTCCCCATGCAAGAAGACAGATTTAACATCCATCTGATGGACTTCCCATTTTAAAGAGGCATCAAGGGAAAGAACAAGGCGAATAGAGTTCATTTTGGCAACAGGGGAGAAGGTTTTAGTGTAGTCAATGCCTTCAACCTGTGAAAAGCCCTTAGCAACAAGACGAGCTTTATGTTTATCAACTTTCCCATCTGGTCCATACTTGGTTCTGTAAACCCATTTACATCTAACAAGTTTGCGTCCCTTTGGTAGAGGAACAAGATCCCATGTATCATTTGCCAACAATGAATGATATTCTTCATTCATAGCTGCTTCCCAATGTGGATGGCCTGAAGCTTCTGCAAAAGAGTCAGGATCATGATTTACTGGAGCTTGAGCCAGTAAAGAAGAGGCTCTTTCAAACTGAGAACGTGTACGTCGCTGATCTGTAGGATCACCGGCAAGATTACCTGCTGCATCCCGAGTAGCACGGACCCATCTTGGAAGTTGAGGATCCTGAGAAGGTGGGGGAGGATTGTCATCCTCACTTTCATCATCTAAAGAAGAAATGTTTTCAAAAGTAGAAGAGATAGGAAGAGGTGGCACATCCGCCGGACTAGGCTCGCAGGTCGATTTATTTTCATCAAATTTTACATCTCTTCTAATGATAACATTTTTGGACTTAAATGGAATAAGTCTATAACCTTTTACATCTTCAGAATATCCAACAAAAGTACATTTCTCACTCTTAGGTTCTAAAGCTTTATGCTTTTCATCTGGAATATGGGCCCATGCTTCACTTCCAAAAACACGAAAGTGACTTACATCTGGTTTAATGGAACTCCAAGCTTCTTCTGGAGTGATATTCTTTAGAACCTTAGTAGGAGTGCGATTGATTATATAATTTGCACAATTAATTGCTTCGGCCCAAAAACTAAGACTGAGTCCTTTAGATTGCAGCATACAATTAGCCATTTCCTTTAAGGTGCGATTTTTCCTTTCAGCTACACCATTTTGTTGTGGAGTGTATGGAACAGTATGTTGCATTTGAATTCCATTTTCGGTGCAAAAGTTGATGAATGTGTTTTTAACATATTCTCCACCATTATCAGTTCTTAGCTTAAGAATTTGATGTCCAGATTGTTTTTCAACAAAGGCTTTGAAGGCCAAAAATGTGTTAAATACTTCGCTCTTGAGTTTTAAGAAGTATACCCAAGTGCGTCTGGAGAAATCATCAATGAAAGTTAAGAAATACTTGCAGCCAGAGAATGAAGCAACAGGAAGTGGACCACATAAATCACTGTGCACAAGCTGTAAAGGGGCTGAGGCATGCCAAGAGGCACGTTTTTCAAAACTGTCCCGATGATGTTTTCCGAGTACACATCCGGAACAAACACCATCTCTGCAAGATACCATAGGAAGACCTGTCACCATATTTTCTTTACATAGATGCTGAAGGGAGCGATAGTTTAAGTGACCAAATCGCTCATGCCAAAGTTTGCTCACTTCATCATTATGAGCAACAAGTACTGAGGGAAGATTTGATGACCCAAAGTTGTGAAACTTATACAACCTTGTGGAATCATCAGCAATACCAGTAGCTAGAATCTATTTAGGATCTCTTAGATCCTTGATTACAACATCATGAGGTGAAAATTCAACAATTTTACCTTCACCTGAATGCGTTATCTGATATACAGATAGAAGGTTGCAGGATAAGGTTGGAACACATAATACATCATTAAACTGACCATTGTCCAGATGAACAGTTCCAGTCCCTACAACATTAAGAGATCTATCATCACCAACATATATATTTTTGGTGTTACAATCATTTAAAGAAGAAAACATGGCTTTGTTTTTGGCCATGTGATAAGAGGCTCCAGAATCAATGAGCCACTCATGAGAATGAGAAGAAGAAGATACATTTAATGCATAACCAGACTGAGATGATTGACAACGACATGCAGAAAGTGCCATTCCTGAAGATGAAGTTGAAGTTGAAGTTGAAGAATGCTCCACATGGATGTTATGTTTCTTCATTGCGGCTTCCAAGGCTTCCATCTTCTTAAAGCATTTAGATTCTAAGTGGCCATCTCGATTACAAAAGTTACAATGTCTATCAGTCTTCTTCCATTTGTTTTTATTGGTCTTATCATTTTGCTGAAATGATCTTTCATTTTGAGGCTGAGTTTGCTTAGGACCTTTGTTTGGTTTAGGACCATTCTTTTTAGGATATGACTTCTTAGGATTCTTTGAATTTGGTTGCTGCTGGGCGGCTAACACTTTCTTGGAAGAGTTTCCAAGATTAAGAAGACCAAGGTGTAAGAGTTTTTCTTGTTCTCTTATTAAAGAATCACAAAAAGAGTCAAAGGAAGGGGCCTTGTAGTCTTTTCCTTGACAAATGAAAGCTTCCCTTGTAGAATGGAAGGTGGAAACAAATATAGAGTAGGCTGGTCCCAACTTAGTAAGGATGGAATAAATAAGGTTACTATCTTCTTTCTTAACCTTAACACCTTCCAAGAGATATCTAAGGGTATTGAATTTGGACAAGAAATCTTCAATGCAAGAAAAATTATTAGGATCCAATGTAAGCAACTCATTTTCAAGTTGATGGGCTCTAGTTTCATTTTTAATCCCAAAAACTTTAGTGATTTGTTCCAATGCTTCATGAGGAGTATCAAGTTCTGCAATATGGAATCTAAGATCAGGAGAAATAGACATCCCTATCAAACCACGTGCTTGATCTTGTCTATTTTCCCATTTTGCAGCCTTGTCTTCATCTTTTGGTTTCTTCTCTTGGCCTGTGGCTATTCTGTAGAGAACTTTACTTCTAAGTAAATCTTCCATGTAGGATATCCATTGGAAGTAGTTAGTGCTGTCAAGAATGACTTGGCATGGACTTTCCATTTTAAAAAAAAAAACTGAAGCTGAAGATGCTGAAAGTAAGTGTTCCAATGGATAGATCTTGAAAAATTAGGCTGTTTTAAAAAAAACGGCTCTGAAAAAGGCTTCCGGATGAAGAAGTTATGGCTTTTTGAAAAAAAAATTGTTGAAGTTGCCGGCAAAGTGCGCGAATGTGCGGGAATGAAAAAAACGCCCCCACAAAAATGGAGATTTGAACCCAAGACCTCTACTCTCTTAAAATAGCTTTGAACCAATTGAGCTATACAAAAAATTTGAGAGAGAGAGAGAGAGAGAGGGGGGGGGGCTTGGGTTGCGTGCTTGCCTTGAGAAAGCTCTTTTTTTCCTACAAAACAAAAACACAAAACCCAACACGAATATGCATAGAAAAACGAACCTTACGGCTCGAAGTTAGCTTTAGCCGGAAACTAAATATTTTTCTCAATGTTTCTGATTTTCCAAGATCACACTAAGGTGCAGGGAAAAGAGCATACACATGAGAAAAAAAACTTCCTTTCTGTTTCTGATTTGCCCAGATCGCATAGAGTCGCAGGGCAAAGAGCATACGCAGAAATGAAAGGTATAGATCCGGTAATAAAAAAAGCTAAATAAACAGAAACCGAAATAACCAGAGAGAAAATAACAGTAAACTGCAGATAAACACTGTATACCTCCAGATCTTAAAAATGACGCAGATAGGGATACCGGAAACCTTTTCGCGTGAAACGAAAGGGGTTCCTCACTGGAACAGATGCTCCGAACACAACAGAGCAGTCCTCTCGGCCCGAAAGCAGTCAGAAACAGTAGATCTAGGAAACGACAGCCGCATGCAGTTCTACCGGCTTCACATTTGGATCACCAATGGACGCGGCCCTCAAATAGCTCTGATACCATGTAGGAATTTACAGGGTAAGTTCCTCAGAAAGAACACCAAAAGGACACCGCTCACAACCAGATCTCAAATCAATACACCAGTATTTTTGACGTGGTTAAAACCCTCAAAGAGGGAAACAGTCCATGGCCTGAGCCAACGTGGCCACTTCAGGCAATTTATTAATCAAAGAATGAAAATTTACATAAGCTTTCTCTCATAGACGGATTACCCAAACAATGACCCTCCATGCGCTTTAAATAGAACTCATGGACCAATCGGGTGTCAAGCCACGGATCAAGTGTCGGTAATACCGAGGAGAGAGTGAACCGTCGGATCACTACATATCGTGACCGTCGGATTGTAAGTTACAAAATGTACAACGGTAAAGAAACACACTTTACCTAACTCTATACCTAACTCTATACTAGACCAAGTTGAACTTAACTATTTCCTATGTGTCTAAATATCCTAACAAAAAAGTTGCAAAGACAATGAATGCTCTGAAAATGACTAGGTGTGGGATCAGTAAGACAAGGGAGGACAAGAAATGAAAACAAGTCCCAAAACCATGAGATATCACACTCAGATAACATAAACACATGCCAAAGGAATGCTTGAAACCAAAAATCAACAAGGATACCTTGAAACGACAACAAAGCGACACTTATTTCTAAGTGTGACACTTGAAACGTCACTTTTGTGACACTTAGAATACAAGTTACGACAGGAGTGTTGAATGCAACCAGAAAGTGTGATGAACTATGGGAGAGTGTCTATTTCATATTCTTATGACATATAAGATTAATTAATGCAAAATAATGCATTAGAGATGCCTCTAATGATGCACTAAAGTGTGACACATACAGGAGTTAAAACAACCAAAATCAACGCTTGTGACCATAAGAAAAAGTGAAAACGAAACTTGAAAAAACTAAAGAGAGTGAAAATGGCACATGTTAAAGCGAAGAGAAAGAAAAAATGACACTTGTGAAAGTGAAATCAAACAAAAACGACATTCGACATATAATATAAAAAAGAATATAATATATATTCTATTACATTCAGATCATTTTTCATAATATTATATATAATAATATATAATATTAATATAATCGTAATGAAATAAATTGAGTTGAATGTAAAATATATATATATATATATATATATATATATATATATATATATATATATATATATATATATATATATTATATTTATTTATTGATGAGTAGTTATTTATTTATAAATGTATAGGTATTAAGTTATAATTATTTTGAAATTGCAATATTAAATAAAATGAAATGAATATATAATTTAAAAATAAATATATGAAAATATACAAATATAATATTTATTGAAAAGTGTGTAATGGTATGAAGATTGTATGGGGATATGCATTGTTTCTTTCAAAAAAATATGAAATTCTAATAATAATATTTTATTCAAAAAGTGTGAAATGACTTTTGTTATGAGTATTTTACTTTATGACTTTAAAAGTACTAAGAGCACTACCATGGTTAACCATCAGTTTTTATCCACCATTGAGAATGTGACAGGTAAATACCTTTAACTCAAGCAAAGCCACATCAACCATGGGGGATGATGTCATCCCCTAAAATGTGATTGGTTCTCATAAAGTGACTTTTGATTGTACATTTTCCTTAAGAGACTCATTTTTTACCTCAAAATTCATCTAATGGTACTTGTTGTCACAATTGAAACATAGTACTTTTTCTCTTATTTCCTCCATTTGTTCAGTTGTAAACCTAGTTGGTTGAGTAAGTCAAGAGAGAGAGCATCATGTTTTATATAGTTTCTAATGACCACTTTTCTAGTAGCCATATTTTTTACTTGCAGATTTCCTTTCGAGATTGAAAGCATGCTCTAGAGATTTAGGATCTAAGAGACATACCTCATGTTGGATGTTTTCCTTTAAATTTCCCATAAAGAGGTCTAACAAATTCTCCTTTGAAATGATATTTACCCTAAGACTCAACTTTTGGAATTATTGAATGTGCTTTGTAACTGGAACCTTTTGTTGAAGATTTACCAATCAACTAATGAATGTATTTCCATTAATATCCCCATAATGTGCTATGAAATTATTTATAAAAATGGACCAATATGTTTATGTTTTATCTTGGGTTCCCATCATAACCTTGGTGCCAACCCTATTTTTTCACTAACCACATGCAATCAAAAAATTGTGAAGGCATAATCCAACATTCCAATAAGATAAAAAAAATAGAGGCCTAGAAACTTAACTTCATCAATTACAAATTGACAAAAATTCTCAGTTGCTTTGTATGTCCCACACCAAAATTTGAAGTAATGATTGCAAATGGAGGTACCATAAATTGTTCATGGAAGTGCCATAGTATTAAGCTGAATATGGGGGAGTAATCATTGGATAGTCCCAAGATTTCAATCCCTCTAGAGCATAAGGTTTTATGGTTTATTAACATGTGGTTGTTGATTATGTTGTGGTCGAGGTTGAATTCAGGTTCAATGTTAGTTTTTTCCCTTCTAGACCACCTTTATGGGATCTAAGCTCCAAAATTTGATTGGTCTTCTATAGTTTTATAATTGATTTGATTAGAATTGGAGGCGTTGCTCCAACTTTAGATTGGCAATGTGCCTCATGTTGGCTTAGTAACATATGATTATGGGGCTTTAGTGGTACTGTGACTTTCACCATAACTATTGTGGCCCTAAAATCGACTTTTATGCAATTCAAAATTGTGGAGTTACTTCAAAGTACTAGTGTGTCCAACCATAGCTAAAGGAATCTTTCTATGCCTCTATTTTTGACCTTGTTGGAATGTTGAATTATACCTTCATAAGTTTTGGATTGCATATGGTTAGTGAGAAATAGGGTCGATACCAAGGCTATGTTGGGAATCCAAGATAGAACATAAACATACTAGACCATTTTTATAGAGAAATTGATAATAATGGGGATATTAATAGAAACATATTTATTAGTTGATTAATAAATACTCAACAAAAAGTTCTAGTTACAAATCACATCCAATAATTCAAAAATTTGAGTCTCAAGGTGAAGATCATTTCAAAGGATAATTTGTTATACCTCTTTATGAGAAATTTAAAGGAAAATATCCAACATGAGGTATGTCTCTTTGATCCTAATATCTAGACCATGTTTTCAGTCTGGAAAGGAAAGTTGAAAGTAAAAAATATGGCTACTAGAAGAATGGTCACTAGAAACTATAGAAAACACCATGCTCGCTCTCTTAACTTCACTCAGCCAACAAGGTTTATACCTCAACAAATGGAGGAAAGAAGAGAAAATGGACTATGTTTCAATTGTGATAGCAAGTACAATAAGTGGCATAAATGTTGTAAGAAGATAATAGTCTACATAAACTACAAAAGGGAAGAACATACAGAACTGGAGCCATCACAAGGTCTGGAGCTAGAAGACACTACTCCAACAACGTCTTGTCATGCATTTGCAAACCTTATTACTCCACAAACCCTCAAGGTAGAAGGATATATCAAAAAACAAAAGTTAACAATGTTGATTGACTCAGGTAGTACACAAAACTTCAACAATTACAAATTGACTAAAATTCTCAATTACATTGTATATCATGCACCATAATTTCAGGTAATGATTGCAGATGGGGGTACCATAAATTATTAAGGGAAGTTCCATAGTATTAACCTGAATATGGGGGAGTAATTATTGGATAGCCCAATATTCAATCCCTTTAAAGCATAAGGTTTTGTAGTTTATTATAAACATGTGGCTATTGGTTTTTTTGTGCTTGAGTTTGAATTAGGGTTCAACATTAGTTTTTTCCCTTCTAGACCACCTATATGGGATCTAAGCTACAATATTTGCTTGGTCTTCTACAGTTCTATAATTGGTTTGAGTAGAATTGGAGTTATTTCTCTGGCTTTAGACTGGTAGTGTGCCTCATGTTGGTTTTGTAACATGTGATTATGGGGCTTTAGTGGCTACTATGGCTTTAACCATAACTATTGTAGCCCTCCAATTGAATTTTATGCAATTAAAAATCATGGAGTTACTTCAAAGAACTAGTGGCTCCAACCCTAGATAAAGGTATGTTTCTAAGTCTTTATTTTTTATCTTATTGGAATGTTGGATTATGCCTTCATAAGTTTTGGATTACATGTGGTTAGTGAAGAAATAGGGTTGGCACCAAGGTTATGTTGGGAACTGAAACACACCCCCTCCTAATTCCCACCATAACACACGTTGGAAGGAGGAGGTCACTATGCTGACCCAAGATCCAAGGTAGCATTATGGAAATGGGGCCTAAAATTTCTATCTCTTTTCAATCTATTCAAAACTTTGAATAGACATTATCGATGCATTCATCTCATCAAGATGATTCTAGTGATATAAATTATGTCCCAATCCAACCTATGGATCGAGAGATATGACCATTTGAACATGAGTGTGTCAGATAGAACCACGTCATCACCTTGCCATGTGGCACCCACATCGCTATCCTAGCCAGCCTCTTGATGCTTGTCATTGAAGCATTAGCTTCCAACCTGTTCATGGCCTAGGTCTTCACATTTACATGTGCGCATACATACATACACACACACACACACACACACATATATATATATATATATATATATATATATATATATATATATATATATATATATATCATTGATGGAACGTTAATTATATTTTCACCTTGTGCTCTAAAGAGACACTCTAAGGTTTGCCTTCTAGGCTAACCTATATGGTGGGGCCATACCACACCAATAAAAGGATAGTTGGGCTCATGTGTACATCATCGTGTCTCACCGTTACATCACCCTGCACCCTTTCGAGATGTGCTGTAGTGGCTACAACACCATCCAAAAATTTTCCTTAGCCTGTTTTGGAGCCTCCCTACCAACCTTACATAGCACCTTGCCTTGCTTCGTCAAGTCCTCAAGCTTCAGTGTCTTTCCTGCACAAAGGTAGCCTGTCGATCACAGCTTGATCCTTTCCCTTCACAGGCTGCTCACCCGGACTTGGTCCAGCTGCAGGCTAAGCATCTTCCCCTTGAAAATTACACATTTCTGGAGGGCAACCAACCTTCCCTCCAAAAATTGTGCAATCCTGCCTGGTAGCCTGCTGGGCTCCAGGATTGCGCAATCCTACCAGTCAACACACCCTGCAGGATTTGCGTAAATTTCCCCAACAGAGCTTCTTAGCCTAGAATTTGCGCAAATATGGGTAGCAGTCAGCTGCTCTGCCCAGAAACTGCACAAATATCCTGGGCAGTCGGCCCAACTCCCAACCAGAAATGTGCATTTCCTTCAAGGAGTCAAACAACCTCTTGCATGTGCAGTTGAGTTGACTGGTTCCCTTCAGGACTGAGAAAAATAGACTTGCATGCATAGGCTAATTCTCCTAAGGCAACATGGAAAGGCATCCCTTGTGTCAGGGATATATGTTTAGTAGTTGGAGGTTACATGCAAGAAGCAATTCAGAAACCTCCCACCAAGTGTCGCTTCCCCTAGATCTACGGCATGCGCGTCACAACCTCAATGTTATCAAAACTCATCAACCAGACGCTGCAGAGCTCATTCCTCACATCGACCTTGCAGCTTTGATATCCCACATTACATCTAGGAGTAGTTGTCACATTCAGCGTAGTTGTTTTGGGGTAGGCCCACTTCCCATGCCTTATGTTGCATTTATGTCGCTTTTCGTGTTTTCTCTTGTATGAGTAATGTTTGCTTGATTTCTTTGAGCGCTTGTTGTTGTTTACATGTATATTAGATTTTACTAGCACCATTTCAGTTTTCGTCAACATCTCACTGTTGTCGTATGCATGAAACTGTTTTTCACGAATGGTCGTTGATTCGGCGACTCACCTTACCCACATGAATGTTGTTTCATTTTCTGAATCTGTCATTCACTATTTGCATGCATGATAATTAACTTATGCTTACACTCAGTATCAGCATGCATTCACACTCACATTCACTTTCAGCTGCCCGTCGGCAAGATGGGCCAACCTTGGCTCGAACTCTGCCTTCACCAAGGCTGCATTGCGCAATATGGGGAAGGAAGGCTCACCTTCCTCTCCAAATTTGTGCATTCCTACCCAACACTGGCCTCCAGAACTGTTTTGCACATTTCTGGAGTGCTTGGCCCAAGAAGTTGCGCAAATCTGTCCCTAGGCCAGCAATCCTTCCGAGCTGGAATTGCGCATTGCACAATCCCAACAGTCAGCAGCTAGACTGGACTGTGCATTGGACAGTTACAGCAGTCAGTCAATCTCCCAATAGCCCAGACTGTGCCTTGTGCAGTCTTGGCAGTCGGTCTCCTGACCTTCTGGTCGAAATTGCGCAACCTTCATGATCATGCACCTAGGTATGTTGCAAGTCAGTTCTCATGTTCATTTTGGTTTTCGACTGACAGATTGCTTGCCATGAGTGTTTCCATGTCTCCAAGTATCCCAGGTTTTCATCTTCCTCTCAGCAGTACATGTACAATGGTTTCTAGGAGAGAAGAGATGAAGACACCGTTCAGAGCACACATGGGGATGCAGTCGATCAAGTGCCCATGGACATTCCTACCCACAAAGACATCAAGTTGTTCATAGGCAAGGACATCAAGATATGACAACAACAACATCACAACGAGCAGCATCATGAACATTAGCTGAAGACAACATACCAAATGCAACGAATGCAAGGGGAGGGTTGTTGACAACATGGAGACGGAACAAAGTTGAAAGCTCAAGCAGGTCCATTGATGATGAAAGCAACTTTGGAGACTCTGACTATGAAGTGATGGAGTGACATGAAGATCGCGTGAAGGAAGAAGATGGAAAAAAGAAGGAGTTGCATGTGTTGAAGCAGCAACTCAGGAAGAACATGAAGCTACATAGACAGACGAATGAGTTACAACAGGAACAGGAACAGCAGTGGGCGCAACATGCACTTACCAATGAAACTGCACCCGTACAAGTTAAGGATCCATCTTAGCAACTGACACAAAGCATACATGGTGAGCAGTGTTGTTGATATTGCTATGTTCCTATACCAATAGGAGTCATAGTTTTGAATGACTAAGGTTAAGCCTTGTAATACTGTACATACCTTTGCTATCTGCAAATTTTTTCCATATTAAAAATTTTAAAAATGT
This sequence comes from Pinus tabuliformis, assembly GCA_031772625.1. Taxonomy (NCBI): domain Eukaryota; kingdom Viridiplantae; phylum Streptophyta; class Pinopsida; order Pinales; family Pinaceae; genus Pinus; species Pinus tabuliformis. The sequence goes on along the minus strand of CM062817.1, from coordinate 772,615,383 downwards.
AAAGAGGGTATGTCCTAAAAGAAAAATCAAAGGACAAGAGAATAAGAAAAGGTCCAAAAAATGAAAATATATGAACCCAAAAAACAAAAAGAGACCATGAAAGTGTGCAAGTTAAAATGCCACTACTATTTACTTTTATGCATAATAATGATTGTGTGCAGCTTGTTACTCATGCCACAATCCATGGTAATCAAACTGTTTAATCTTGATTATACCATGCTTTGAATTTTATGTTTATAGTTAGAGAATAAAATCTGACCAAACAGTTTAACCTTGGCATATCATTAGATAGGTAGAGTAAATAAAAGGAGCTCAGCAGTTCAATTTAAGCCCTTGTATCATATAAGGTTAGAATTAGATAGATTAATTTGTAAAAGAAAAGGATTTGATAAGGGTTTGCTAACCTAAATGCACCCAAATAAAATGAAGAAAAAATGGTAGGATGAGTAAATGGGTAGGTAGCAGAAAGGTTGCAGAAAAATCAAGTGATTACATAAAAGCCCTTATGTCATGTTTAAATGCATCTTTCAAATGTGCTTAAGTAGTAAACAAAGCAAACACAATGGTTTTCAAATGTTTTTTAATTAACATCCCCCCACTCACCTCACCCCTTTTACTTATTAATTTCCCCCATCAACATGTTCTAGTACTTAAAAATCCTTTAAGTCAAAACGGCTCAGAGCATTTCTCTGACTTCTGGAGGGACTGGACCTTCGGCTTAATGACTTAAGGAGACAAGTGCTAGAATCACCTTCATAAAAAATTCATCTCCCTTCATTTCCCCTCATTTCCCTAATAAAACCCCACTTTCCTATGGTTGACACCATTTACCTAGGAAAAGTGGAAACCCCCATAAAAATCCCTTTTCACTCAAAAACCAACAAAAGACACTTTATCCTAAGTATTGAAGGTATGAAAAGTGCGCAAACGTGACGTTCCACCTTTTTACTTAGAAAAAACCCACTCTGCCCTTTATATTTCATATTAATTTCTAATGTTATTATGTAAATTCCCCAAAATCCCATTATCCCGTATAATAATTAAATCCCTGTATAAAATACCCCATCCTTTGGTTTTAATAAAAACTAATAGAAATTACCCATACCCCGATATAACCTTACTTAGTTTACCTAATCCTGGTAAACTTAAGTTAATCCTGTTATTAACCTCACCTGACTCCCTAATCCCTCATTAAGTCCGGCCCGATCATTTTAAACCTGTGATTTATCCCTAAACTAATCCTAAACTGTCGTGATTAAACCCCTGGGTCCCCCATAAACTCCTTTTCATTTCCCCCCACGCAACTCTTCCACCTGACTACCATTTGATCATTGCCCCCCCTCATCCAACAGCGCACAGCCATATCGGTCACGCCCGATGACTGAACGTTAACCACCCGATAAAGTGGTTTTCCCCAACCCCCCGTTTGCTACATGTCACGCTCTAAGGTACATTAGGCGACCCCTCCCAAAAACCGCCCACACCACAAAAGTGGTGCGATAGCCCTCCAAAACCACTTCCCCACTTAACCGAAAAACCGTCAATTGTTCATCCAAAAGTGAACCCGCCAAAACTAATCATTTTCTCCATAAAAGGCCACGAAGCCCTCTTTCGCCCTTTTTTCATGCATTCTCTTTGTAAACTCTGTAAACCATTGCAATCCCTGCAAATGCAGAATTTACCACCAGACTTTCAAGTACACTTCAGAAGACGCTGTAGATAACCCAACTAACTTTCAGTCCATACCAAGACCACGCCAACCACTACAGATGCCATGAACCATCATTTTGTAAAGCCAATTCACCTAGTTCCAGGTACTTCATCACGAATTACCTCTTACCCCTGAAAATTTTGAAACCTCTAGCATGTGCAATGTCTTAATTTAAAAATTGATTAAGAATACTGCCAATTTAAGAACTGCTTGCCTAAACCCTCTGAAAATCCAAAAACCTTTGATAAAACCCCCAAAGCCTAATTCAAATCCACAAGAACTAAATTATGGCTGCCCCTATCGCCATGGACATTAGACCCGTTACCACTCCACACTTAGACCTGGACCACTTTCCCTTGGCTAACAGGGATTTCCAAATCAAAGATACAACTTCAACAGAGCTCCTACTCAAAATTCATTGCTTAAGCAAAGACAGACACCTAAACCATATAGATGACATTGGCCTCTTGGAGTCCAATTTACCCATATACCAGTTCCCCCAAGTTCATGTGTTTCCAGAAGTTTTTCATATGTGTTATGCATGCTACGTCCCTAGCCATAGAGCCATAATGTCTCATGACCAAAAGGTTCTATTCACTATCACAGCTGAGTCCATTAATGAAATGCTGTAGTTCCAACCAGGGCCAAACCTAACCCCACTCTCAATTGGAGACCTGTTGGACCAGTATCCCAAGCTAAGCCCATCAAGATTGGCCCAGTTGTTCCAAAACTTCATTAGAGAGGAAAAACACATCCCTAAGGACCCCCCTCCATATGTATCAACTATTTTCTCTAAATGGGGCCAGTACATTGTAACCATGATATCATGTGTTTTGGGTTACACTACAAGTGAATACATTGATGAACTTATTCTTGCCTTCATGTCCATTTATACCCCAGGGCAGCCTCCTGCAACCACATATGACTTTTCCAAATTCATAGCTAATAGAATGCATGAGAAGTTCACAAGAATGGGCAATGAGAGAGTATTAAAATACTCCTATGTATTGTACCATCTAATTTTGTATTATCAGTCGGATAAGTTTCCTTTTACTCTCCAGAAGCTTGACACCATGGGTCAGCCCAGATCTGTCATTTTTTGGACCCCACTTTTCCATGAGTTTATATCACCATATACATACTTAGACTTCATAGATTCTTTTGTGTATCCAATCATGACTATGCTCACTGGAAATCCTCCACCTAGGATAAGTCCATAGATAAAAAAGAGTCCTCCAACTTTCCAAGCAAACCGAAGTGGGATATTGGTACCTTTACCAAAACCACATAGATAGCTTCACTAGCACCTACAACTCCACCTGCCACAACATTGTCAGTCACAACAGAGTCTACATCAGCAGAAAAGGTAGCAGAGTTGGTTAAGGCCATGGAAGAGATGTCAATTCAGGCTACAGAAATGAATAGACTGAAGGAAAAGGTGGTAAGTCTAGAGACTTACTAAAAACTTACCCAAATTATGCAAAAGGAAGAGGGACAAAAGGCCAATAAAATGAGCGAAAGAGTCAAAGCTATGGAGAAAGACTTGACATTAGAGAAACCCCTTGGGCAAGCCAAGGAACTGTTATGGGCCAATATCATTGACTTCATCAAGGATATTTGGCCATCTATTCAAGTTATTTTTGAACAGACAGAACTGATAAAGATAGCTACAATAGCTATTCAGAAAGTTAAGGAAGAATTGGGTGACATGCATGAGGATGCCAATAAACTCATCCACTTCCTTAATAGTAAAAACAGATATGAGCTTCAGGAGCTAAATATAGAAGACATGACTGAAACCATTTTGGAAATTGTTGTGGGGAAAAGTATCCAACACGGAATGACCCTATCCCACTCTAAGGGTGATAGTTCCTTAGCAACAGCCGAAGCAAAGCTATCTAAGATTACTTCTTTATGACATGCAAAAGAGGAAAGGAAGAGATCCACTTACCGATGTCTTGCGCAAATGGTCGATCCAATCTTCTCTCTTTGCCGCTTGCTCCCAGCTCCAAGTCTTCTCACGGGCCCAGCTACACAAGATCCTGCAAACAAGACGAGAAAAGGAAACTACAAGAAGCATGCATTCATAATTGATTCAAGGATTAGCATAAATCAAATACGCAAGTAAGACAACACATCATTGAAACACGTGCGAATAGAAGAACCTCAAATGCTTTATTAATGGAAGAAAGTAAGGTTCAGGCGGTGATACAACCATAAGAGGTCCAATCCAGCATCACCTTCCCGACGGAAAGAAATCTCCTCTTCACCTCCCTCAAGCAATCACCCAATACTCTCAACTGTAAACCAACATCAATTCTTTGCACAAAATTCCGGCCTCCAGATCCCATGGGATGAGATCCTTATATAGAGTTTTGGAGTGAAGATAAGTCAGCTTGATGTGTGACTTGTTGTCCTCTTCAACTCCAGTTGTTCTTCAGTCCTTGAGTCCACTCGGAGTTTCTACCTTCCACTTGGAGTTTTAGAAGCTCTTAACTCATCATTAGGCGAATCTTTTGATCCAAGTGTCATTTTGGAAGCTTCCTGGGCACTGGCACATTGAGAAAAGATTCCTCCACATGTCAAAGTACGCCCAGCGCAGGTAGCCTTTGTTGCACTTGCTATGCAGCGCAGGTACACCATAGAGCTTTTGACATTCAGCGCAGATGCTTAGTGGAGCAGCTGCTTTGATCCAAAATTGACCTGTTTTTGAGTGTTTTTCAGTGGAGAACTGATCTGAAGTGCTGTGGTTTGCTGACCTTGTTCCTCTAGGGGTAGGAACAACATGTTTAGGGACTTTGGATCCCTTAGATTATTGACATTTCATGCTCTATGCTGTAAGGCACAAAAATGTCTATAACAGTTGCCCCCTAAAGTATGAGGTCGTTTATCGGGGGAAATGCTTTATTAGGAGGATCCGAAGTTCATTCAATCGTCGGGAGGTGACCTGTAACAAAATACAATACAATACATTATCTTTTCATACTTTCTTTTCATGATCTAGCTGATGCGGGCATTTCCCATGCTCAGCTTTATAAATACATTTGCTGTACATAAACAGATGATCGTCTGATAATAGACTGATAATTCTCTGCTTTTAATTATCATCCTTTTAGTAGGATGATCATCTGCTGCACATGTCTATGTTTTTATCTCCTGAATATATATCGCAGCCTGGATGGATGAAACTAGATCCGGGGTCTTCAAACTTGTCCGATCTTCACTCTAGTACAAGTCGATCCATGTGAGAATTTCTTGAAGTCGAACATGGAAAGACATCGCTTGATTACCAGTCAATAATGTAAACTGTTAACAAGCGCGAGAGGAATCACCGATAATGATGATGACCCTCAAGGTACTGCAGCACAATTCACGTGGCGTGAATATAGGATCTGACGTCGAACACCACGCAAAGTCTCCTGGTCGAAGGTCATTAATGTATACCTATCGCCGGAAGTGAGAAACTTGCCATTGAGGCATGCAAGCTTCAAAGTACTGAGGGGGTGTTCCTAGATCAACTTCTTAGATAATGAGCTGATGTCGACAAGAAGTGATCCGTCAAAGGAGGGCCTTAATGAATCCCACATCAGTGACACGGAACGGAGCTAGTGATGATGGTGAAAACGATTTGTGAAATATGATTCAGGGTGGCGGTCATGGAAGGATGAAAGATGATGTATGGTAGTGGATGGGACCCGGTTGACACTTTCTGAATGACATCTCTTGAACATATAACGACACTGATGTGATGGATCGGTAGCATTACCCCATGTATGGATGGTATGGCGAGACCATGGTGAAGGGACCGGTGAATGATGATAACCCAACCCGATATTTACGGAGGCAAAAGTGTCATGTTCAAGAGCGACTTGCTACCATTAAGCTTTGAGGTTCTCCCAATTTTTCCCCAGTCATTTTTAACCAGTACCTCTTTATTTTTGTCAAGCTTGAGGAGGATAACATATGCTTGTTCTATAACCTGCCCTTCGGGCAAGCCCATCGCTATGTTTTAACGAGCCTAGCGATAGGGAAACTCGTTCTCGTCTAAAGACAAGTTTGTCGCTATTTAATGTATTTAACGAGTCTAGCGACAAAGACAACTCGGTCCTTTTCATTTTTAGAGAGTCTAAAAAGGTACATAAAGTTAACTCCAAAGGTCCTTTTTCGTCATCTAATCCCTTAAGTCCGAAAAAGTATAAAACAATACAGAAGGGATGAATGTTCGATAGTTTTATCGAGCCGAACCAGACAAGCGCTCGATCTTTTTGTGCAATAATCCCTCAGGTCCAAAAAGATTAAAATCTAGAGGAGGGATAGCTCTTCCGGTCTTTTTAACGAGCTGGAAGGCCAAAACTCGGCAAACTTTTCATATTTTACGAGTCAGTGAAAAGAGCTCAAAGAAGACTCGTATTTTGAGGAACGAGTGATAAACAGGGATAGCATCAGATTCCAGGTACAGGTTGGAATTTTCCAATCACGACAGTATTACAAGGATGGCTAGGTGGGATCACTCTTCGCAGCTGTTCCTCAAAATAGGTAAACAATCAAGTGGATGTGAATGATCGGCCAAATGAAAAGTGGAGGTGACGGTGCACAAACACGACCAAGGCTTTTATGGCTGATGAATTTACGGTCTCAAATGGTTATTTACCAGTTCATTTTTTCTGGATGAGCTTGAACTCTGGGGGGAAGCTTGCTCACATGCTTATGTTTATTTTTTAACGAGCATGAAGTCCGCGTTAAAACTGCTCGGTTTTGCATTTATTTTTTAAGGAGCATGAACTATGCCAAAACTGCTCGTTTTTACCAGTCATAAAGTAGGAAGGTCTCCTGGAAGATTGCTATTTTTTAAGGAGCTTCATCTCCCTACGCTTTGCTCCATACCCTTTCTTTGTGCAAGCTGGGTACCGACTTATCTACGGGTTAGCGGGGTTAGACCTACCTAAAAACTAAAAAGCCGCCCGTGCTTGCATTTCAAGAGGTTTGCATGCCCCCAGGTATAAAGTATAATTTCAAGGTTATCCCTCCAGTTTCCACATCTGCTTTTCTTTGGGTGTTCACAGCTACTTGTCTCCTTGCTAGTCTAGTTTTACTGGGACTATACGATATCACAAGAGAGCAGCTACTTGGTTTTTCTCGATAGTTTAACTTTGATGGATCTTTGCAAGATCGCAAGAGAACAGCTACTTGCGACAAGAGAACAGCTACTTGCGACAAGAGAAGAACACTCCTCGAAGACAAAACATTTGCTTTACCGAAAGCATACCTCTTTCAGGTTACCCGAAGATCGTCTCGTTAATCTTTCAAACAAAACGTTTCTTCGGCGATGCCTACCGAAATAGACAACGGTGAATGACCCTGTTCCGTCAAACACTTAACTTTGACAAAAGAATCTTATTCCAGAACAACCCCACTTCCATCAACACCTTCTTCTTCATGGGGCCTTGGCACTTTGCCGGCTCTTCCTTTCGAAGAAGAAGGAGGGGACGGGGTACGGACTAGTCATATTCTCCTGCGGAAATTCTACTTTACACCCAAGGTTTTTTCTGCCTCCAGAGCAGACCAGGATGCATGCCCCCTGGGTTCCAGCCTTTCTTTCCCGAATCACTCGCACTCATCAGGAAGAAGAACCGGAGGGAGAGACCTTTCTTGATCGAAAAGACCATTGAGGATAGGTATGTGACTACTTGCGATGCGTGATCCCGGAAGTGAAAGTTGGTCTACGAGCTTGACCATTCTTCCTTCGTATGGAAAACACATTATTCGAAAGAGTGAGGAGACTATTGCTTCCATGCAATATATGTAGTCTCGTCCAAGGAGTAGGTTATAATCCAAGGGTCCTTGGACGACCATCAAATTCATCTTGACAGCCTTCCCTTTCAATGTAATATGCACATTAGGTAGAATCCCTAATGGTCGACTGGTTCCTTTGTCAAAACCCGAGAGATTTCTTATCTCAGGCAAAAGCGCCGGGCAACCCAGTGCTTTCCAAGCAATAGAGGACAGGATACTCACAGATGCCCCTTCATCAATGATAGTCCCAGCCATCACCATTTTGTATATTTGGACTATAATTCTAAATGGTATACTGGCTGGTAACCGGGGTCTGCCTAGTTGGTTCCAATCAAAGGACACAACCAGGTTGCTTGGTGGTGGGACCGAATATACGGCCGGGTATGATCCTGACGATGCTCCTTCCTGCGATAAAGGAGTGGGCACATTGCCCTGATGTTCATCAGAATCGGTGTTGATGAAAAGAATCTGGACGGTGTCGTCCTTACTCTCTCTGGTAGGGGTGTCAGCTGAAGATGAATCCTCAGTGACTGTGGTATTTGAAGATGAAACTTCCGAAGGGAGAACTGGGTCAACTGCCGTTTCGACCTTTGGAATTTCGTCCGGTCCGGATTCAGTAGGTTCACTTTCAGTGACTGACACTTCAGCTGGCCCTATGAGCGGGGCAGCTGTATTTTTGACCAACGAAGGACTTGGCGTGAGTTTTTGGTATCCAGGAGGAAGTAGCAATGGTGCAACCGGTCAATCTTCCAAAACTCTCTTTGCTTCGTCTAAAAAGGGACAACGGCGGAGGGTGTGATTGCCTTCACACAGTTCGCAGGGGAATCTCATTCCCCTTCGTTGTCTAGAACCTTCACTTTCGTTGGTCGACGGTAAGCATTCAACCTGGTTGTCAGAGGTTGACGCTTCCGAACTGTGCAAACGAGGGGACCAGTCCCTTAGTATCCGGGGAATACTGGGACAATCACGGTGGAGGTGGTCCCCTTTACATATGACACATGGCGATTTGGGCCCGGTCCGTGTTGTGTGTGGATTTTTGTTAGATGCCTTTTGCTTGCCCCCAGGCGCCTTTGGCTCCTTCTGCTTCTTTTCTTTCTTCTTCTTTTCCTTCTTCTTTTCTATGGGAGCTCCGCTTTTGGCAGCTTGAACTTTCGAAGAAGAAGGATCGGAGGAAGGCTTATAAGAAGTGGAAGGCTGGAGGGTAGCTCTAGACTGGTCTAACTGTTGACTCGACTGTTCAGGAACCGTGGTGGTCTGAACTACAGTGGTTGAGAATAGCCAAACTGGCAGGCCAATTGTCAGTCCTGGAAGCGACAACGTGGCCATGTGGGGTGCACCAACTTCTCCCCAAGAGGAGAAAGGGCTAGGGGTCCCATCACGTGGAATCCCTTGGTTGGTGTGTTCCATGTTCTCAACCTAAAGATTAACGTAGGAATAAGGGGTGATTATGTTCTGTTTAGAATGAATTTTATATGACGACGCTTTAGACACAACTTGCTTTTTCACTTTTTAAGAGTCGAGAAAAAGCTAAAGATGACTCTAGTCTCCTTCGATGTATTAACGAGCCCGAAGTGACAAATGCTCGGATGGACTTTTTCAGTTATAGAGTTTGAAAAAGGCCAAAAGAAACTACTCTGGAGTTCTAGGCAGAGGGTGTGCCAAACCTTTCGCGAAACCACAGAATATGTTTTACGGTACGAGTGGTCGATCTTCATGAATGTTGTGTTCACTGCATCGCGATCAGTAGGGCGGCTGACACGACTTCCTATGGATAAAGGCTTTGTTCCTATAGGGGTCTCCCAATATACGCGACAGTACGCGGGAGCACAAATCCGTATTAGTGCTATCGTCCCTCAGGAGGAATCACCCACCTTCGTAGAGATCGACAGTCACTATGTTTAACGACGCCGGTTCACGTCTCTACCTAGACCTCTACTGTGTTTCGTTATGTTTCAAAGCGTTGTTAGATAAATTCAGTTCTTTTTAGGTTGATCTTGCTTAGTAGTTTGCCTTTATGGATCACCTCGTGATGTATGATACAACTCCTAAATGCAGTCTAAGAATGATAAGCAAGCTTTTTCAATTCTTTCAACTTATGAAAATCTTAACTACTGAAGGAAAAGAAAGACATCATCTTTTCAAACAAATCATAGAGCACACACTGATGCACTTTCCTAAATCGACATGCAAACTTTCAAAATGCACATGCACAATGCAAGTATTTCTTTTCTTCTTCCTTAATGTTGATGTATTACAAAAAGAAAGCTGTTGTATAATTTCGAATTCAATTTCAAGCGAAAGCAAACAAGTTTTTGTCCAATAATCAAAAGAACACCTTAAGATTTACTCGTTTCAACACAAGAAATACTGAAATTCGAACCATATAACGAAAGCAAATGTTCAAGCAGCTATGAACAACAATAAACTAGCTCTTAGAATCACAACGACACTTTCTTACAGGCCTAGATCCAAGAGGTCACAGCAAGACTAGTTCACTTTCGCTACGGGAAACTGTGAATGAAAGCAAGAAATACAATAAGAACAATCACGGTTTCTTCATACAACTGAGGCGGAATGAAGGCAAAGAAAGGTAGTTTCAGCTGGGTATACAGGTTGACAACAGGCTGCAAAAACAATATTGAAAACTGGGCAACAGACAGTAGGGAACCCCAGTTGCACAAGGCAAAACTGGATCAGCGCAGGTACTACACTGTCAATCTGACATGCAGCGCAGGTAGCCCCTTCGGGACCTGCGTTGCAGCGTAGGTAGCCTTTGCTGCAGCTGCACTGAAGAGACAACTCTCGTCTCTCTCAGATTCCGGGTCACAGTTTGCTCAAAAATCAATGGTTTTTGGCCAAATCAGAGGCTATCAGCCAAGTATACACTAGAGGATGATTAAGGAAGATGAACACTATCACAAAGAGCTAAAAAGAGTCCTTGTGGATCAGCTCTTCAAATCATAAACATGCCCAGTACTAAGCTAGAGTAGCTGCCCTCTACTTTGCATTCGAAGGATTCGAATGCAGTTCGATTTGGTACTCCCTTCGTTTAGGAAATGAATAGCAAGAAACACAAGCTACCAACAAGACACAGTCCCCAGTGGAGTCGCCAGTCTGTTGTGGGGAAAAGTATCCAACACGGAATGACCCTATCCCACTCTAAGGGTGATAGTTCCTTAGCAACAGCCGAAGCAAAGCTATCTAAGATTACTTCTTTATGACATGCAAAAGATGAAAGGAAGAGATCCACTTACCGATGTCTTGCGCAAATGGTCGATCCAATCTTCTCTCTTTGCCACTTGCTCCGAGCTCCAAGTCTTCTCACAGGCCCAGCTACACAAGATCCTGCAAACAAGACGAGAAAAGGAAACTACAAGAAGCATGCATTCATAATTGATTCAAGGATTAGCATAAATCAAATACGCAAGTAAGACAACACATCATTGAAACACGTGCGAATAGAAGAACCTCAAATGCTTTATTAATGGAAGAAAGTAAGGTTCAGGCGGTGATACAACCATAAGAGGTCCAATCCAGCATCACCTTCCCGACGGAAAGAAATCTCCTCTTCACCTCCCTCAAGCAATCACCCAATACTCTCAACTGTAAACCAACAGCAATTCTTTGCACAAAATTCCGGCCTCCAGATCCCATGGGATGAGATCCTTATATAGAGTTTTGGAGTGAAGATAAGTCAGCTTGATGTGTGACTTGTTGTCCTCTTCAACTCCAGTTGTTCTTCAGTCCTTGAGTCCACTCGGAGTTTCTACCTTCCACTTGGAGTTTTAGAAGCTCTTAACTCATCATTAGGCGAATCTTCTGATCCAAGTGTCATTTTGGAAGCTTCCTGGGCACTGGCACATTGAGAAAAGATTCCTCCACATGTCAAAGTACGCCCAGCGCAGGTAGCCTTTGTTGCACTTGCTATGCAGCACAGGTACACCATAGAGCTTTTGACATTCAGCGCAGATGCTTAGTGGAGCAGCTGCTTTGATCCAAAATTGACCTGTTTTTGAGTGTTTTTCAGTGGAGAACTGATCTGAAGTGCTGTGGTTTGCTGACCTTGTTCCTCTAGGGGTAGGAACAACATGTTTAGGGACTTTGGATCCCTTAGATTATTGAAATTTCATGCTCTATGCTGTAAGGCACAAAAATGTCTATAACAGAAATAAGGAAGGTCCTTTCCAAGAGAAAGCTAATGCTGAACTTAGAAGAAAAGTGCGACAACGTGCAGCTGGCCATTGATAGATTCATGGCCAAATTCCAAATTTTGAGGGAGAAAGGATTGCCCAGTGCATTGGTCATTAATGACAAACTTATGACACAGCTGGACTATGATAATAGACTCAGGTAGTTGGCTAAAGAACAATCTAGCACTTCATCTATAAAAGCACTGCCAACAGGAAAAGTTTTGTATAACACCTTCGATAACTTGTTTTTTCTCCAACATGAGATTAAACACTTGTTCATCACTAAGCCCAATTTTTCCAAGTATACTGAAGCTGATGAGATATATAGGAGGATGATGAATGCCAAATTACCTGATGCAGAATGGTGGGAAACGATGACTGATTTACTGTGAGAAATTTACAGTAAAAAGTTACTGCACAATAAAAGTAGAACTGCCAGGTAAACAGATGATAACAGGACAGCATGGTTAAAGAGTATCAAGGTCAAAGAGTATCAGGTGAAAGCTAAAAGTTAAAGAAGATTCCAGCGTAAAAGACCAAAACTACAAGCCAGCATAAAGGGCTACAAATCCAACCATAAAAGCCAGCAGTACCACATAAAAAGGGACAACATGAAATAGTTCAATCACTGTCTCTATCTTCTTGCAAGAAGATATTTGTATTTCCTAGATTTAATCTAAAGTTAGTTTGAGATATTTTGTAATAATTTTTGTATAAATACTTCACCATTCGAAGTATGTAGGGTGGATTCTTAAACATTTCTATAGACCTTTTTGATCAAAATGCTGTAAGCTATTGTATCACTGTTTGGACCAACAAGTTGGATTAATGAATAAAGACAAGACATTTCAGAAGATTCATGTGTAGAGTGAAGTGCAGACAAGTATTTTCTCTTTTGTTGTTATCTTTCTTTAAAAGTTTTTCCATAATCTTTAATGTATCTAAAATCTGAATGCTATAGTATGGAGTGATATCTCATAATTTTCTTCATTGCACTCTGTTTTAACTATTATGCATTTTAATGTTTTCTGCTAATTATCTAAGTTAAGGAATTCTTGATTGCTCCTTAGTTTAGGTAGTCTCCCTGTAATCTATAGCAAAGGATTCTTAATTGCCCTTTGTTCATGATTATCTTTTGTTCCTAATTTTAATCCTGGTATGAGAATTCTTAAGTGCTCTCACCCTGGTTAAGATCATTTCACCCATCTGGCCCAAAGACCTGCACTTTACTCTGCTAGATTGCCCTTTGAACACTCCCTTTAGTGAGTTAATTCTAGTTCTGTTGCCCTTCTTTGAATCCATAGCCCAATGGTCCAAAGACATCATTCTATCCATCTATTTTAAGGATTCCACCATCCAACCTTCAATACAAATCAAAACCCCCTGAACCTTCAGAACTAGCCTAAAATCCCAGCAAACAAAGATAAATCATATAGAGAGAGCCCTCTCTGAGCCATAGGTTGGCTAGAGCCTATTCTTAAAAGTTGGTTTGTGGTTACCTCGGTCCTTTCCTTCTTCTGAAAACTTATAGGGAAATGTTTTGAGTGATAAGAATACCATTACCATGAAGTATTCAAACACCCTTCTCTCCAATATGTCCAAGCATTTGATGCCATAGCATGGTATTTTCTCCAGAGACCACTAGATTTTCTGCTCCACTTTTAGAAACAACAAAACTATTGCACCCATCAATAACATTGCTAGCTTAAAGATTTTACAAAGTTCCATTCTGAACTCCCCGCATCAATACTAGTGCTCCCCAAACCATCTTGCAGGTATATTTCTCGAACACTGTTTTTACACCTGCAAGTAGAACACCTGTAAGTGTTCTAATCTATCCACCTTGCAACTTCAACTTAACTTTTCCGCAATTGATGATTCTATCCTTCCTGTCATCCCCTAAGAAGACATCACCACCATCATATTTATCATACTCGCAGAACCACTCTCTGTGGGGAGTGAAGTGAAAGGATGCACCTGAGTCAATCAACCACGCCTCATGATCTACATGTGTACTTGAAGAAGAAGTCAAGTACACATCCCCACCTTCATCTGAGATGGTTTTCGCCTTTGCAGAAGGAGCATCATTAGATCCCTTTCCTTTCTCAGGAGCTTAGATCTACAGTCCTTTTTGAAGTTCCCTTCCTTTCTGCATTTCCAGCACACCTTTACAAGTTTTCTTGGAGATTTAGATCTCCCTCTAGATTTAGATCTCCCACTCGAGGATTTATTTTTGTTATGTTCTAGGATCATCCTCGTACAAACAAGGAATCACCATTCTGGCCCTCTATATTTTTCCATCTCATCTCCTCCAACAGCAAGGATGAGACTATTTCATCAAACTGCAAGGCAATCACATTTCTACCTATTGCAACAACCAGACTATCCCACGAATCTGGTAGAGAACACAACAAAATGATGCACTTATCTTCATCTAAAATTTTCATATCAACAGATAAAAACTAGCTTACCACAGTATTAAAGGCGTTCAAATGCTCTATCACCGAGTCTCCATCCTTTATCCTTAGGTTATACAGTTTTTTTTTTTTTTTTTCGTACGAACAATTTATTCACCAAAGACTTAGATTTGTACAAAGTCCCTAAATTGTCCCACAAAACCTTCATTGAAGCTTCCCCTAATACATTCAACAATACTAAATATGAGATACACAACCGTATTATGCTCTTTGCCTTCCGATCCAACTTCGCCCAGTCTTCAAATGACATTGTCGTTGGTTTAGTACCCGGATCTCCATGATCCACTGATCTTTATCCACCAGCAGATCCTCCATCTTGAGTTTCCACAATTCAAAACTATGACCATTAAATTTATCTATCTCTATCTTTCCACTACTCACCATGTTCTTTCACCATAAGAATCAATCCCGTGGATCTCCCACTGAACAGGGTCTACCATAGGCTCAAGCAAAACCCCTCAGTAGCAAAGGCGTCCCCTTGAAGCTAAAATAACTCTGATACCAAATGTAGGTTTTAACCCCATATAGAAATTACCTGCATACGAATTCTAAAAAATAGAAAATAAACAATGGTGAGAGAATAAAACATAAAACAGATATACACAAATTTTTCCCTGGATCCCCAAACCAGGACTACCAGATTGATATTTTATTATATTCCTTTCAATGTTACAATACATATATATACATGTTGAAGCATCCATAAACCCCAATCCATTAACCCTGGATTATAACATAGCCATAGTTCCCTTGATCGGGTCTACAAAATACCATGGGAAGAAAACCATCATGCCCAAAATCATGTGCAAAAACCATGCACAAAACCATAGGTAGGTCCGCCCACCTAATATAGGGTCCAAAAAAAAAATTCCCCACGGCAATGCCCCGAACCTCGTAGAGGGGGGCTATTTCCCCCCTCAAACCCCCCTGCTATGCCCAGCGCAACGAACATGGCAACCTGTGACCCCCCCCACACGTGGGGCTATTCGTGGAAAGAATATAACACACGCCCAACACTACAAACATTAGATTTGTCATATCCATAAAATTCGTGGAGGACCATAGAAAATGTATGAGATTGTTATGAAACCAGCTCACTAAAAGATAGAAAAGATAGATCAATGCCTTAGAAATAAGCCTCTTCGAGGGGGCAACCTCCTTTACATTACACAAATGAACAATTCTTGGATGATACAAATGAAAAGACCTCCTTTCTATATATAGGAGTCTAAGGGGTCATAATATAATCAGAGCCGACATAACAATAATAATGTAAGGGCACATCAATAACAATATGGGTACTACATGGGCACAACAATATAATAAGGGGGTTGCACTAATAATAATAAGGGGTTACACTAGTAGTATAGGGACCTAACATGCCCCTCTCCTTCAAAAAGTGTTGTCCTCAATGCTTTAGTAGTTTTGGATGCTTCTATGTAAAATTATCATCCTTCCATGTGGAATCTTCAACAGGTAAGTTCTTCCACTTGATGAGATACTCTAAAATTGATTGATCTCGTATTTTTCGACTTCTCGGTTTTGTGAATGCTTCAGGTTCCAATATGATTTTTCCTTCCTTATCAATTTCTGGGAATATTGTTGGAACTGGGAGCTTCGGAAACTTTTGAATGAGTTCCCACCCTGCTTCACCATTCTTCCATTCATACCTTGCTTTGTTTATCAAATTTGGCTAGATAATTATACCAACCTCTACCATTTATGCAACCATATGTTCAATTTCACTCCTTTGGGCATATGGATATCTATAAGGCCTAATGTTTGGAGGAACACTTCCTGGAATCAAATGAATAGCATGATCATGATCACGAATACGTGGGAGACCTTTAGGAGTCTCAAATACCTTGGAATGATTGTCCAAGACTTTTTGGAGATTTGGAGAAATAGATGATTTCAATGTGGGAACCATTAGCGAACATAATTGTACAATTATGCCTCACTGTTCTTTCTTTAGAAGCTTTGTCATTCCGTTAGAGATGATTGTCTTTTATGGTTTCCCTGTGATACCCCTTAGTTCAACTTCCTTTCCTTCCGAAGAAAATTTCATGAAAAGTTCTTGAAAATTAAAAACTATTGTACCCAAGGGTTATAGCCATTGGACTCCTAGTACAACATCAACACCACCCATTGGAATGGAAAGCATTGGGCTATTCAATACATATTCTCCCATGGACAGCTTGATATTATGGCACTTTCCAGAGCAATTTATGGTTCCTACACTTACAACCGTCACTTGACACTCTAGTGCTAGATATAGGAAGCAATTCAATTCCTTGGTTATCTTACAATGAATAAAATTGTGGGTACTACCTGAATCAATCAACACTATTACCTTTTTCTTCTTGATATGTACTTCTATCTTTATAGTTTGAGGAGTGGTAATTTCGACCAATGCATTACAAGATATAGTTGGATTCATTTCTTCTTTCTCTGGGGTTGGTTCCTGGTGAGTATCCTTTTCTTTTGATGTTTCTTGATACTTTTCTTCCTGATATTTCACTGCTTGAACCTTCTTCTTCTTGATATGCCCTTCTATCTTGAGAGTTTGAGGAGTGGTAATTCCCACCATTGCAATACAAGATATGGTCAGATTCATTTATTCTTTATCTAGGGTTGGTTCTCGGTGTATATCCTCTTCTTTTGACGTTTCTTGATCCTTTTGATCATTAGGAGGCCTTTCTTATAGCGTCCCACCTTCCTTCAAACCTTCCATGTCTTTCTTCAAATCTTCCATGCCTTTCTTCAAATATGCTTTCATACCATCGATATCAACTTCCATGGCATAGATAAATTCTTTTATCTTTTTCTTCTCTAGAATATCATTTACCCTTATATTCAGTTTTTGAAATTCCTCAATGTGCTCTACCATTGAACACTTTTGTTTGAGATTTATCAATTGGCTAAAGAAGGTGTTGCTCTTTGTATCCTCATAATGTGCTATCATTTCCTCCATGAAAATTGACCACGTGACAAGTGGTTTATGAGAACAAAGCCCTTTATACCATAAAAATTGAATCGGTTCTAAATAATTAGATACAATACGTACATTTTGTAACAGTGGCACACCATGTAGATCAAAATATTTCTCCATCTGTAGTATCTAATTTACTGGATCCTTGCCATCAAACTTCCTCATCTCGCTTTTTCTTGATTTTAGGAGCTCGATCTTGAAACGACTGTAACTCTTTAATTTCATATTTTTAAGTTCTGAAATTTTGGCCTGTAATAGCCCTTCGAGTCCTCTTTCTAACTCCGCAACTCTGATCACAATTGGATTCCCAAATAAATATTTATTCCCAATCTCCCATGATGACCTAATTATAGACAAGTTTAGTAGAGTGAACTTGTACGACGTGCCACGTGTCACTGTTTCAACCTTAGTTTTCAAAAATTATACCCAAACAAAATACAGTCCGTCCTCTTTCTGTAACTTCTTACGAAATGTCAATCTAATGCACAGAGAGAATGTTATGAACATTTTCCCAAGGTCACTTGTTTAGGATGTAATTCAAGAGTCTGCAAAAACCCTAAATTCCTCAGATCATATATCTGAAAATATAGCGAGACAAGATCTGAAATTTCGACCCAAGGTTCAGACTAATTTATTCTCAAATGGGTTTTTTTTTTAGCTTCCGAAAATTCGTAGTGAAAAAGTTATAGTGAAATTTCCACGATGACCTGTTTTAGATGAAATTCCGGAGCTTGCAAAAACCCTAACTTCCTCAGATCATAGATCCAAAAATATAGTGAGAAAATATTTGAAATTCAGACCTGATGTTCCACGAGATTTCTTCTCAAATGGGTTTTTCTTTTAGCTTCTAAAACATCGCAGAAGAAAATTTATAGCGAAAATTCCACAATGACTTGTTTGGAGCAGCAGAACCCTAGAATCCAAAGCTCTGATACCAAATGTTATGAAACCAACTCACAAAAAGATAGAAAAGATAGATCAACGCCTTAGAAATAAGCCTCTTCAGGGGGGGGGGGAACCTACTTTACATTACACAAATGAACAATTCTTGGATGATACAAATGACAATGTTACAGATCCATTTGGGCACATCAACCCCAACTTACAGATCGATACTATTAGGGCCCATCAACCCCTAATGCAGTTGTTACATGCTCTAAAGAAGTTAGTCATCAGAATGCCTCACTTCCTAAGAAGTTCCATCATTGAAAACATCCAAAAACTACCTCTAAGAAGATCAGTGCAGTTAGGCCTTCATTAGGGTGCGCTACAATGCAAACCATACACTATCAGGGTGCTATGCAGTGCACTTGGTCCCTCTTTGGCCTGCGCTGGGCGAATTTGAGTGAATTTTCATGAGGGTTTGAAAGATTCCTTATCCATTGGATGCCTCTAAAATTTTCTCAAAACTACCCACTCCTTTCAGTTCACATTTGGATGAGGAAGGGAGTTAAGGAACATCAATCCCCTTATCCCTTCTTCCATGGAACTAATTTCTAAATATAGGAGGGCATTCATTATCACCATTGATGGCATAACCTCCTTCATTCACCTATAAAAAGACCACTCATATAAGTGATCAGGGGCTAGAAATTATTGAATTGTGGGGAGATTCTGTTGATATGAGATTAGTGTTGATTGCAAGTATTGTAATGATGTCAAAGTGTCTTGCTTGTTGTGAGGAGAGGATGGGATTGAACTGGAGGAGTGATGCTGAATCAGGCAAATTGGGTTGTAACTCTTCCTTTTAGTAATAAAGTGTTCAAAGCTTTTTCCATATGCTTGTATTGCCTTTTGATGCTTTCATATGCTTATCATGTACTTGATTCCATGTTATGTTTAATCAATAGATCATTATCATATGCTTTGATAGGTTCTTGTTTCTATCTGTGTGCAGGTATTTCTTAAGCGGCTTAAGTACAGGAAGGAGCACCAAAATCAGTCAAAGGAGATAAGGAACAAGCGGAAGCAACAAGTAGGTTCTCTGTTCTCTTATTTTATCTATTGTTTATAGAAAAGGTAGAGAATGCTTTGTACTGTTGTTTCTAGATTAAGCTACTAGTCTAGAGGGATTAGGCGTTTATCCAAGAACACTAAAACTTCCCAAAAAAAATTGGCGACTCCGCTGGGGAGCGATTATCCATATTAGTAGCTTATCAGCTTCTTAAGACATTTCTACATACTATACTTGTGGTTGTTGATTGAATTTCAGTCTTATTTCATTGAAAATTGAGTCGAAACTGTGTCAAAATTGCCTTCAGAATGGTTTATTGTCACCAGTGCAGTCGAATGAAGGACACAATGCGTTGTAATGCACTTCTCACATAGATCCAGTGTGATTCAGTGCACTATCTCTAACTGCTGCCTGTGCTAATCCCTTGAGGGCCAGTTTCCCATCTAGGAACTGAAAGTTTTTTCCAATTTTCTCTTGTTTGAATGAGTTGTTGAATGTCAATGATGTTTTGTCTCTGAAAATAGTTTTTCATCTCCTTAATTTGGCCCTACTTAGACTAGGATTGACAAATGTTTCTTATATATTTACTTTGTCATTTTCAATCTATAGTTGAAAGTTAGTTTTAATCGATTGATCTTTAGTGAAAGAAAGTGTCGTAAAATCATCTTTTCCTTCAAAAGTTGAATTGTCGTCAAATATTCATTCATGAAAGATCGATTGGTTTATATGTGCATATGATTAGTCTTTTCGTTGAAAGTGTCGTAATTCTTCATTTCTTTGAAAACAAAAGTGTCATAGAGTCTTCCTTTCCTTGAAAAAGAAATTATCGCAAAATCGTCATTTTTATGAAAAGAGTTTGTTGATCGTTTGTGCATTAGTTTTCTTTTTTGAATCATTCACATAAAGGGAAATTGAAAACAAATACATGCATCTTCCATTGAAGATAGTTTGTGTGTGCTAAAAGGAACAGTGAATGGAATTTGCATTTAGATTGTGCTCTTTGCTCTTTGATCAAAAGAAATCTGATTTCTCTATCCCTAAGTAGCTAGGATTTTCATTGTTAAAACTGAATGGAAAGAATGCTTATCATGATAGTTGCATTCCTAGGAATTTTAGAATACATCACGTGGTGAACTTGAAAGACAAATTCCTAAGCAAGATCAACTTAAAATAAACATCAATTTACCTAATGGAGCATTGTCATTAACGAAAACATTTAGTGGTTCTAGGCTAGAGACGTGTTACGACGTCGTTAAACCAAGCAGTTGTCGCTAACTTGTCTGCAATACATCCTGAGTGTGATACCTCATTCCACGTACGTGAGTATATCATAGCTCATTCATGTACCTTCGAGTATATAGGGCGGTGTTACAGTACGTAAAGTATATGGGAATGCTCTCACTGTGCGGTTTTGCATTAGACAACGCTTATACGGATTGGGCCTCCACGTACCTTCGGGTATATATGGGAGGACAGCACTAGGTTTCTATCCATCCTTAAGTGATCGAGTCGGCCGCCTTGTAAATGTGATACACCGAACACAGCATTCAGGGAGATTGCCTACCCGTACTTCTTGGTTCGCCAGGAGGTATTCTGCAGTTCACAGTTGCCTGGTAAACCTTTTGCCTAGTTACCCCTTTTCGTTTATTTCTTTTTGATAATAAAATTAATCAGCAATCGGGGAGGAACATCAACCCAAACCCCGTCATTCACGGAGAACAGTGAGCCAACCACCTTTGCCTCTAGAAGCGACACCAATTTGAACAAAGAAGTCTCGTTTAACTGAGTCAAGTACATCAAGAACTTCTAGTTCTTCATCCGGGTTACCTGAAACACTTTTTTCGGTAGCTACAGAGACTCCAGTTACTCCGACTATTTCTGGTACATCCGTTCTTAAAGAAGAAGTTTCACAATTACCTGAGGACATTAGCACTGATCTTAGTGAAATAGTAACCAAGGTTGTCCAACAACAAGTTGATACTCAACTTGAAATTGTTCAACAAGTAAGTGCTTCTGAACTTGAATCAGTTCAACCAGAAGTTAGTCCAGAATCTATCCCAGTTCAAATAGAAGTTACATCTGACCCTAAAGTTGTTCAGGAACCTCCCTTTGAAACTGTTTTTCATTTACTTGAACATCTGGACTTCGAATTTCGGCATTCAGAAGTTGTTACCCCTCAGACATCAGTAATTGTTGAAACTACACTTTCATCAACACCAGAAATCTTTTACAAACCTGACAATCAAGTTCTTCCACCAGATTTGATTGCCATAGAGGAGGAATTAGTAGAAGATTCCACACGTGGAACCCAGTTTCACTTTGGAACTGGGCTTTATCTTTACCCTACTACTCCTGATTACTTTTCTTCATCTGATCCTGCTTCCTTTCAAGTACCCGTCGAATCTTTAGAACAACTTTTGGGCCAGTTAACTATGGTTGAGAAACCGTTAACATCCCAGACTGTATCATTTGATGCAGCTGCAGCAGAATCTTCTATTGTAACTCCTTCAATGTTTTCTATCACACCTAAGTCGCACCTATATGGTAAATCGTCTATCTCGATTGGTTACCAATCATTGTCAGGAACCCACTCAGGGGTTGCTTCTGCACCATGGTCATCACCCATGTCCTCAACCGGAATTTTACCTGGTTCTTCTCTAATGGGAACTCAACAGTTTGATCCTGCACATCAGTATCAGGCTGGGCAATCTGGTCAACAAAGACCTGTGTATCCATTAAATACTGGATTGCCACCATATGGAGAGCAATATGCTTATTCATTGTATCCTCCTTATTCTGGAGGACAACCATATGGTAGTTTCCCACAATATTCAAGTCAACCTAGAATTAGAGTTTGTCAATGGCAACCAGCAATGCCAACTCAACCAAGGCTTGTGTATCCAACACAACCAATGCAAACTGTGTCAACTATTCCTACTACACCTGTTGTTACTACTGTGCCACAGTCACAAGCTCAAACTGTTGTATCTCAACCGGTACAAACTGATCCTTCTCCCTTGCAACCACAAGTTTCAAGTCAAGAGGTTCAAGTTTCTCAAGTTGCTATACAACAACCACTTGTTTCTCGAGTTCAACAACAACCTCAGGTTAGTATACCGTTATTTGGACTAACCCAGGCTTACACTGGTATAGTTGATTCACAACCTAGTCAACCTTTCATTGCTGGGCAACAACGATTGGTTCAACAACCATGGCTACCGCAATTCCAACAACCCCAGTTCCAACAGTTCCAACCTCAATTTGGACTTGGTTCACAAGGTCAACCTAGTTTTGGTCAATATCAAGCTTACCAAGGTCCTGGGCAACAAGGCTTTGCAGGTTATGGACAACCAAAAACTCAGTCTGCTTATCAACAACCACCTTATACTGGTTTTGTTCAAAAACCACACCAAGGTTATCAAATGCAGATGCCCTATGTTGGTCTGCAAAGACCTATTGCACAGGCAATTCCATCATATCCTGGGTATGCTCAACCTGAATTGAATCGACATTTTCCATTCGTAGCAACTTTAGAATTACCAGATGTAAACCAACTCACCAATGATCCAATCTCATATGCGCCTTGGTGGCCAGTAATTCCGCACAAGTTACCATCTGATATTCCAAAGTTTAACGGAAATCCTGGAGAAGACCCATCAAATCATGTTATGACCTTTCATTTATGGTGTTCATCCAACACTTTGAATGATGATTCGATCAGACTTCGTCTTTTCCAAAGAACACTTACTGGTCCAGCTGCTAAATGGTACATTGAATTACCAAGAGCTTCTTTCGATAACTTCACCACTTTAGCCACTACCTTTTTGACCCACTTCCAGTTACCTATCAGATACGAGACTGTAACGGAGCTCTTGACCAACATTAAATAGACTACCTCTACCCATATATCAGATCATATTCATGAGTGGTGTCATCGTCGTTGAATTGTTAAGACATATGTTCCAGATCAACTTTTAGCTGAGTGGTTCATAAAGTCCTTGTTGCCATCAATCACCGAGGATGTGGAAAAAGGTGGAGTTGTCACAGAAGAGCAAGTTATCGCTCGTGCCCAATACTTGGATTTGATTTACACACAATCCGACACGCTCTATGATAAAATTCCCAATGCACCTAGACCAGCTTTCACTGTTCCACCACCTCCACAATTGAGTAAGGACTCTCATTCCGCTGACAGTTTGATAAGTTCTTCAAGCACACAGGTAGCAGGAAGACCATCTGGTCAAACTCTTGTTGTTTCCAATCAAGCTACCAATGCATCAGAAAACACTCATGCCTCAGAGATTAATGTCGTGTCATCTGAAAAAGGCAAAAATCCTAAGTAACCAGTAGGTAAGAAAAAGGAGAAGAATAAAAAAAAGAAACAAGACAATTCCTCACTAGAGAAATCATCTGATTCCCCTAGCGCAGCCAGGAAACCTCGTTATCCATGTCTGCTATGTAATGACGAGCACTATACAAGAGATTGTACACATTGCTCTGAGGTCTCTAAATTTTTAAAGACTTTAACCACATCAACAGTGTTGACAGATCCGTTTCCAACCCCGGAGACACATTTGGTTGCAACTGACCATGCTTCCACATCCCAAGTACTCATGTTATCCATCACAAATCCACAAAACGATGTTTTGGTGTCAACAAGAAACAAAGATTATGGAAATCCGTTGTCATCGAATAATTAGGCCACTGATCAACCTAGTACTTCAACTTCGACTTCTTCAGAAGTTGTTCCACCAGTTGTACCTGAATTGAAAATAAAGCCACCAAAGGGAGTTGTGAACAAATCAACATTCAACCCTCATGCTCGAGCATCTCAAAACTATAACATAGTGGAAGATCTGGCTCAATCACCTTCTGCTATGTCGACACTCGAGGTGTTGCAAAACTGTCCCTCCCAGAAACAAGCTTTGTTGTCAGCAATAGGTGGAATAGATCCTACGGATTCAAATCTTGTGGTTTTTAACCATGCGGGACATTCACCACAATTACCAGTGCAATTAGCTTTCCTAATCCAAGTAAAATCTCTCAATAAGAATGTTCACCGAACTATTATTAATGAGGGGGCATCTACTTGCATTATGTCCATGAGCTACTGGAAAACACTTGGTTCACCGCCATTGGCACGATCACCAACTACGTTAAAAGCCTTTGATGGAAGAACATATACTACATATGGGATTTTGAGTAACCTGCAAATCGAATTAGAGGGAAATACAATTACTGTTGAAGTTGAGGTAGTTGACGGACTCCTCGGTTACAACATTTTACTAGGAAGGCCTTGGGTATATGCTATGGCTGTTGTTGTTTCCACGTACTTTTGTACAATTTCATTCCCTTTCAAGGGTGGAATCATAGTCATTGATCAGCTAGCCTTCTTTGCCAATAGTTCACATGCTACGGGAAGCATTCCGTTGATACACGGAAATCCACTATCACTTAAAAGTGTTGGAGTAGGTCTCCTTAAAGATCCTTCCTTAATGGGTACTTTCACCCTCCTGTCACCATCTGGTTTGGCGGAAGTGGCAAGAGTAGAGACTTGCAACATGATTATTCTACATCATCTGATTTTACAAAGATTTCCAACTACTTTGAAACTCATGGTCATAGTGAGGTGTTGTCGTTAAGCCCCATTGAATCATCATAGCAATCAATTTTTCAGGCTTGTGTGGAAAACCCTAATCCACACTCAACAATTGTATGGGTAGATAGATTGTTAGAATATGGTACCTCTTCGGATCCTTTTTCACGTATACATTCTACGGATGAAGGAATCGTCAAATCAATGATGATAGGAGAGGCACCGTGGGAGGACAATCATCATCGTTCCCACCTTCCAGATGACCTTGAAGATTATTCAAATGAACTAAATCACCCATCGATCGTTGATTTCTTGTCAAATTCTGTAAATACTGTAGATTCTGAGTGTAATTTGTGAAACATAGAAGAAAAAATTTCTATAAACATTTCGACCAAGCCTAAGATTGTAGAAAACATTCATGTCGAAAAATCTTGTTCTCCATTGGAACTTGATAATTACTGTGCGCTGTTTCACAAATTTCGAGATATTTTTGCATGGTCTTATGAGGAGATGCTGGCCATTGACTCAAGTGTTGTTGAAAATGAGATTAAAATGTACCCTGATGTCAAACCAGTACGACATCGGCTTCGACTTGTTCATCCTAAGAAATCTGTTGCCATTAAAGTAGAGGTTGAAAAACTTTTGCGTGTTGGCTTCATTTTCCCTGTACCTCTTACTGATTGGGTATCTAATATTTTTCCAGTGATGAAAAAACAAGGAACAATTTGAGTTTGCGTCGATTATAGGGATGTAAACCAAGCATGTCCAAAGGACAATTATTCTAGACCTTTTATCGACCAGATTATTGACAAATGTCCTGAATGTGAAATCTTTTCATTCATGGATGGATTTTCTAGCTACAATCAAATCAATATCCGCCCATAGGACCAATCGAAAACTGTTTTTATTTGTCTGTGGGGCACATTTGCTTATCAAAAGTTACCTTTTGGTTTGAAGAATGCAGGGGCTACATTTCAAAGGGAGATGAATTATGCCTTCCATGACATCAAGCACATTATTCAACCTTATCTTGATGATTTTCCTGCTCATTCACGAAAACGGACTAATCACCAGCAACGTTGAGAGAAATATTCTTACGGTGTCGACACTACAAGATAAGACTCAATCCACATAAATGTGTGTTTTGTGTTGGCTTTGGTCGATTGCTTGGATTTGTAGTTTCAAAAGATGGAATTCGACTTGATCCCATTAAGGTTTAGGCAATCCTTGACTTGCCTCCACCTTCAAACTTGTTACAGATACAAAGACTTCAAGGGAAGGCAAACTTTCTGAGGAGGTTCATTCCAAACTATGCTGAATTAGCTAAAGGTTTTACACATCTATTGAATAAAGGGGTACCCTTCCATTGGGAACAAGTTGCGCAAACTTCTTTTGATGCTCTCAAAGATTCCCTGATTAGAGCATTATTAATGTATGCCCCAAACTATCAAAAAGACTTTTACCTGTATCTCGTTGCTGCAGATACAACCATTAGTATGGTTTTAGTTCAAGAAGAAAGTGGAACTGAACATCCTATTTATTACTTGAGTCATAATCTCAACGATACGGAAAGTAAGT
The DNA here is from genome assembly GCA_031772625.1 of Pinus tabuliformis. Taxonomy (NCBI): domain Eukaryota; kingdom Viridiplantae; phylum Streptophyta; class Pinopsida; order Pinales; family Pinaceae; genus Pinus; species Pinus tabuliformis. Next base: position 772,589,092 of record CM062817.1, on the reverse strand, counting down.
ATTCATATGTCGAAAAGTTAGCCTTGGCAGCCGTTCAAGCTATGCAGAGATTTTGTCATTACATCCTCCTCCACAAAACTACCATTATATCAAATTGCAACCCTATGACATACATTTTTTCACATCAATTGCTGGGGGGAAAATATTCTAAATGGATAGTTATCTTGCAGGAGTTTCATTTTGGAATTCATTAAGTCTAAATAAAAGAAATCTCTTGTCTTTGCCGAGTTATTTTGCGATCTTTCCTCATCCTCCAATGATTTAACATCAGAAGCATCAATCTTGGATGAGTCCGTGTTTCTTATCTCGTCAAGTGATCCATGGTATGGATATATACTGATCTATCTCCAGACCCAAGCTTTTCGGCCTAATACCTCTCACTCTGAACAGTGATGTACTCGATACCAAGCCAAAGATTGTCTAATCATTGGTGATATACTTTATCGTCGTGGTGTCGATACGATTTTACGTAGGTTCCTTACTCATGAGGAGGCCGAAAAAGCTTTGAATGAGTGTCATTCAGGTGCTTGTGGGGGGCATTTATCTAGTTATGCAACTGCATAGAAAATTCTACGTGTTGGTTACTTCTGGCCAACCATATTCAAAGATTGCATTCTTGCTGTCAGAAGTTTCCATGCTTGCCAGATATTTGACCGTAAAACCAGATTACCACCTACACCACTGCATCCAATCATTACTGTTGCCCCATTTGCAAAATGGGGCATTGACTTTATGACATGTAACCCCACCTCGGCCAGGGGGCATAGGTAATTATAGTCGTCGTTGACTATTTTACCAAATGGGCTGAGGTGATGCCAACATTGAACAACTGCAGTGAAATGGCTGCTTTGTTTTTCTTCAACCATGTGGTTACCAAGTTTGGTGTACCACAAGCCATGGTTACAGATCATGGGTCACATTTTCGCAATCACATGATGGTTGAATTAATTGCCAAATTAGGACTATCACATGATAGTTCTACTCCATACTACCCGCAAGCTAATGGACAAGTTGAGGCTATCAAAAAAGTCCTTAAGCGCATGTTGCAAAGAATGATTGGAGTTCATAAAAGGAATTGGCATTAAATCATGTACTCGGCTTTGTGGGCATGTCGAACCTCGATGAGAAATGCGACTGGATTTACACCCTTCCAGTTGGTGTATGGTTTGGAAGCAGTCTTACTAATCCAATGTAAAATCTTGTCTCTCAAACTCGCGATTAACCTGCTACCTGACACTTCTGAAGAAGAAGCACGTTTCTTGGAGTTAATCCATCTGGATGAAACCTGTCGTGATGCCGCAGTGGCTAACGAGGCTCTTAAAAAACGCATCAAGGCGCAATATGATAAAAATGTCAAGCCTCGTGTCTTCTTAGAAGGTGACCTAGTATTGCTTTACGATCAAGAGTCCGATAAACTTGGAGCGGGAAAATTTGAACCACTATGGATGGGCCCTTATATTGTTAAATGTGTGTTGACGAAAGGTGCCTACAAGTTAGTGGACTATGATGGGATTCCATTGTCGTAGCCCTGAAACGGGCTGTACCTTAAACGTTACTATGCTTAGTTAAGTGTAGTAAAACTCACTGTATAAATGCTTTGATTGCATTTGTTTGCTTGTTTCTCTTAGAGTTATTGTTTGGTTAAGTAATACACTTCGCATTTGTTGCAGATGTCGAACTTTTCAGAACCATTTTTTGGTTATGCCGATGGAGCTAGTCATAGTACGCAGAATTTATCTTCTGCAGCATGGGCCATTTTCGCTCCAAGCAGCGAGTTAGTGAGTTTTAGGGGGGATATGTATTGGACGATCAACAAACAATATCGCTGAGTATAGCGCGTTGATTGAACTCCTCTCTAATTCCATTTCACTTGGCATACGTCAAATCATCATTAAGCTAGACTCACAACTTGTTGTACTACAAATTACTGGCATCTATACCATCCAAAACCCAGCAATTCATAGCATGTTCCTTAGAGTTTGTATTTTGGAAAGGTATTTTGAGTTTATTCAATATCATCATATTTCCAGAAATCTAAACACAATAACTGATTCTCTAGCAAACTATGTGTTAAATAAACATTTGCGACATATGTAAAGCAAATATTTTCAATTCACATCATCATTTGAATAGGATTGCATCACTTAACCATAATAAAACTCTGAAAGTAAAATAGATAGTTGTATATAAGTTTTTACAAACAGTTTGTGTCCAAGACAAAAATTGGTCATCTGACCCAAAAAACTCAAAAATGTATGCAGAAAATATCCAAGTAAACTAGTGCTGCTCATGATAATAGGTCACAACCTGTGCTATCATGCATAGGAGTCTCATCCAACGACTCGGCACGCCAATGGTATGGCGCTGCAATCGCATAGGTAACTCCTCAATCCGGACATCCAGAATACCTAGATTCAAACCCTCTATGTGATCCTGTATCTCAACCAAAGTCTCTGCTAAATCCAAGTCTCAGAATACTGCTCTCCCAACCGCTCTCTGTACTGGCACACCTGCCCCTTCTTGATGTACCACAAGTCGAACAAGTCCAACATCTGCATACATATAAAAAGTGCTTGTTTAGTCTTGGCAATAATAATAAAAAAAACACAAAAGAGTAGACACTTTAAAGAAAAAAAACACTTTGATCAAACGATTTACCAATAGCACTCCACTGCGCTCCAACCGGTAACATCAAATCTGGAACACCACAGAAATCCATTCCTGAATATGGATACTTTTTGAAGGCCATGTCTTGTCAGTCAAACCACTCAAAGAAAGCAGGGGTAAATGAGATCAATGACTGGCCAGCATGCCTAGCCATAAGATCTACCCACCTCTGCATTTGTGGGTCTCTAGGACCAGGTACTCCCATTGAGATGTGTTGTGGCTGCATGAGTGGAATTCTCTCCAAGGCAAAAGAAATCAAGATGGACCCATAGCCAAAAAAATTTGTCTTTCCATTCTTTACCTTGGTCAATTGTTCTTTCATGGATGAAAGCACTGCCTCACACCAGTTGAAAACTTTTGGCTCCAAGCACTCTAAAGCATACTGCATATATGACCTATTTGCCAAGTGTAAAGTTGTGCTGCCAACTAGTTTGGCGAGGGTAAAAATAATTTTTCTCAACAGTAAATCACTAACATCCCTGAAGTTAATCTTTCCGTCTCTGCTAGGTTGAGCTCCTTCACAGCAGAATTGTCGTATATAGTCTCTCACTGATTCACCTCCTCTGGTAAATCCTGATAATGAGATGGGGGCACCCCGCCTCGACAGTACAGTCAGAAAGTAAATGTCATCGATGGTAAAAGGGATCACTTTGCCCCTAATGTGAAAGACCTGATCGGTAGGATCCCAAGAACGAACAAGGAACTGTAAAAGCTCAATTTGTTGCCACATGCTAGATAATAAAAAATACTTGAGTAACCCATAATTCCTTAGGGCATCAAATATTCCCTGATTATTTAGGGCAATCATATCTTGTTCTTCATGCTCTTGTTCTCTCCATATAATCACCATTTTGATTCGATGAATGTCTGCAATGCAACCATTAGACAAATTAGGATCCATTTTTTGCAAAAAAATAGTGGAAAATTTGGGAGAAAACAGCTATCAAAATTTTGTTTTTGCACCCATCACACCCCTCCCTTAGAGACAGTGCGCTGCAATGCATACAACCTTCTAGGTGTGTGCAATGCAGCGCACCTTTCGATATTGAAAGGGTGCACTGATCCAGAGTTCAAAAAATGAAACCCTAGGGGGCCTCAAAAACCAAATTTTTTTGCTTAAAACTGAAAATAAATGGAATATAATGAAAGAGAACAGGGATAGCTCCTAGCTGGTCTGGACGACATGAGAAACAGTGCACTGAATCCTCCGCAATCAACTAGTGAACTTCGAGGTAGAAAATTGCTCTAGAGCACCAAAGTCAAAGGGTAAAAGTGAAATGGTAAAAATGAATGATAAAACTTGTTTTTATGTTTATTTCTTGCACATTAATCAAGTAAACATTAGTTTTTATTCATTTTATCCATGAACAGGTACTTTTAATCCACTTTGTTGGAGTTTTGAGCAGGTTTAACAGCTGAAAAAGTAGGATTCAACGTGCTCAAGTGTAAATTGAACATCTTTGACCACAAAGAAATTTTTCTCTCTTTTTTGAGCTTTGTTAAAAATGAAAAAGGAACCCCCTTGGAGTCCTCTTTAAACTCTTTTTAGACTCTCTAAATATGAAAATATTGTCGAGCGCTTATCTATTCCAGCGCGTTAAAGGATTGGAAGCGATATCTCTCTTGTATTATTCTACGCTTTTTCGGACTTGAGAGATTATTTTACGAAAAAGAACTTCTGGAGTTTCCTTTTTGTCCCTTTTCAAACTATCTAAACATGAAAAGGACCGAGTTGTCTTTACCGTCAAACTCGTTAAAAACATCAAATAGCGACAAACTTGTCCATCAAGACAAGGCCGAGTTTCACCTTCACTGGACTTGTTAAATCATCAAATAGCGATGGATTCACCCGAAGGGTGAAATTATACAACAAGCATATGTTATCCTCCTCAAGATTGATAAAAATAAAGAGGTACTGGTCAGCAATGACTGGGGAAAATGGAAAAATCTGAAAACACTTTATGGTAGCAAGTCGCTCTTGAACATGACACTTTCACCTCATCACTGTGACTATGTGGGTTGGGTCATTCAGCTTGATGGTTATCACACTGTTGGTCTATCATACCATCCATTACTTTGTTTTGGGTCAATTCTACCAATTCATCTTAGTGTCGCCGACATGTTCAAGAGAATTCATTCAGTTCAAACCTCATGCTTTACAATTCCATAAACCTTCATTTTCATGACCGCCATTCTTGAACACTTTGTTGTCACTTGATTTTCATCTCCAAAATCATTTACCTCGTTTTGTGTCATAGATGTGGTATACATCAAGGCCCTCCTGCGATGAGTCATTTCTTGTCGACATCAACACATCATCCAAGAAGTTGACTTAGAAACACCCCTTCAGTACCTTGAAGCTTGCATACACCAATGGCAGGTTTCTTGCTTCCGGTGGTAGGTTGACATCACTGGCCTTCAACCGAAAGACTTTGTATGGTGTTTGACATCAAATTATTTATTCACACCATGCGAAATGTATTATTGTACCTTGAGGGTCATTATCATTATCGGTGATTCCTCTTGCGTCTGTTAACAACTTACATCATTGGCTAGTAATCAGACGATGTCTTTCCATGTTCGACTTCAGAAGATCTATTCACATGGTTAGACTTGCACTTGAGCAAAATATTGAACGAGATTGAAGACCCCGGATCTAGTTTCATCCATCAGGGCTGCGATATTTTCAGGAGTACTAAATCAAATGTACAATGGCCTTACATTCATGGCCAACCATTCATGGGTCTATATCTGTAGACGACTATATTTGTACATGTAATGAAAGTTTATAAGTTGAGCATGGGTATGCCTTCCCTCAGCTAGTTCATGAGAAAAAACAAACTATCATGATATATGTATTGTAATTGATGCAAGTCACCTTCTGTTTCGAAACCTCCTCTCCTCGTGATAAAGCATTTCACTTGACATATATATTTACGACTTCATGCTTTAGGGGGCAACTGTTACAGATCCATTTGGGCACATCAACCCCAACTTACAGATCGATACTATTAGGGCCCATCAACTCCTAATGCAGTTGTTACATGCCCTAAAAAAGTTATTCATCAAAATGCCTCACTTCCCAAGAAGTTTCATCACTGAAAACATCCAAAAATTGCCTCTAAGAAGATCAGCATAGGTAGGCCTTCGTTAGGGTGTGCTAAAATGTAAACCATACACTATCAGGGTGCTATGCAACGCAATTGGTCCCTCTTTGGCCTGTGCTGGGCAAATTTGAGCGAATTTCCGTGAGGGTTTGAAAGATTCCTTATCCATTGGATGCCTCTAGAAGTTTCTCAAAACTACCCACTCCTTTGAGTTCGCATTTAGATGAGGAAGGGAGTTAAGGAACATCAATCCCCTTATCCCTTCTTCCATGGAACTGATTTCTAAATAAAGGAGGGCATTCATTATCACCATTGATAGCATAACCTCCATTCACCGATAAAAAGACCACTCATCTAAGTGATCAGGGGTTGGAAATTATTGAATTGTAAGGAGATGTTGTTGATATGAGATTCATGTTGATTGCAAGTATTGTAATGATGTCATAGTGTCTTGCTTGTTGTGAGGAGAGGATGGGATTGAACTGGAGGAGTGATGTTGAATCAGGCAAATTGGGTTGTAACTCTTCCTTTTATTAATAAAGTGTTCAAAGCTTTTTCCATATGCTTGTATTGCCTTTTGATGCTTTCATATGCTTATCATGTACTTGATTCCATGCTATGTTTAATCAATAGATCATTATCATATGTTTTGATAGGTTCTTGTTTATGCCTGTGTGCAGGTACTTCTCAAGTGGCTTAAGTATGGGAAGGAGCAACATAATCGATCAAGGGAGATAAGGAACAAGTGGAAGCTACAAGTAGGTTCTCTGTTCTCTTATTTTATCTATTGTTTATAGAAAAGGTAGAGAATTCTTTGTACTGTTGTTTCTATATTAAGCTACTAGTCTAGAGGGATTAGGCATTTATCCAAGAACACTAAAACTTCCCAAAATAGACAAGACCTCCTTTCTATATATAGGAGTCTAAGGGGTCATAATATAATCAGAGCCGACATAAAAATAATAATGTAAGGGCACAACAATAATAATAGTAGGCTTCTATGGGGCACAAAAATAACAATATGGGTACTACATGGGCACACCAATATAATAAGGGGGTTGCACTAATAATAACAAGGGGTTACACTAGTAGTATAGGGACCTAGGAAAGATATCATGCTTTTATCTGTAAATTCATTGGGACTTGGCCCACAAAAAGGGAGATGGAATGTTGGATTCAAAAGACTTGGCAACCTAAAGGGGAAGTTGATTCAAGTTTGAGGCCAAAAGGCTTCTTCACTATCATTTTCTCCAATCTAGAAGATCAAGCTCGAATTTTTAAGTGAGGGACTTATTTCTACAATAATGCAGGGCTCTACATCTGAAATTGGGAAGCTTGCTTCAACCCAAACAAGGAGGAATTTGTGGTGACACCGGTATGGGTTAGGTTGTGTTCTCTCCCAATTGACTTTTGGATACAAAAAATACTAGAAGGCATAGGAAAGGCACTCGAATTTTTTGCCAAAGTTTCTGAGGTTACTAAATGAGGAAGGAATATATGTTATGATCGGTTATGTGTATATATGAACATATAGTTAGATTATTAGGGGGAATATGGAATCAACCAATTGATTATAAACATGTTCCATTTAGATGTTTCCTTTTCCATGAGCATGGCCACTTGATTCAGGATTATCTGATGCGACATAGGGAGCAAGAAATAGAGAATATGTTGGGGAGAGATGGTTTCACTAAGATCACTAATAGGATACTTAACCAAAAGAACTGGAACCCTCCAAATGTTAAGTTGGTGTAAGACAAGAACTACTTCTCTGCTCTGGATTCCATGGAGGAAGACATTAAAAAAGTGGAGGAAATAAAGATTGTTGATAACTTGACATAATTGTCCTCTGACAAACAAGCCCAAAAGTGTAATTTGGAGGATGAGGCTATCCAACAAAGGGACTTTGACTTCTTTGACGTACCAAGAATTGAAGAAGTCACCCCGCTACTAAAGCAAGACCCCAATGAACTCTTAGGGGAAGAAAAAATTTTGGTTAGCATGGTGAATGAGTAGGCCGAACAGGATATGGGGGAGTTAATGGAGGAACATCGGGAGTAGCATACTAATGCTTTCCTTAAATGGTAAACCAAACGTCGTCAATCTCTAGAAACGGCTCAAGGAGCTCACTCTTTTCAAGCCTTCAAAGAGAAAGGGAACGAAATCCTCCTAAAGGACTTCTCTAAAGAGCTCAAAAATAAAGGACAAAAACATAGAAAGGGAGCAATGCAGACTATCAAAAACATTTTAGCAAATTTTGACTAGGTAACAACCTTGCCAGAGGTAATACCACATCAACTTAATCTTTCATAATAAATTTTCTCTCATGGAACATTAGGGGGATTCATAGCAAATGGAAGCAATTCTATATTAGAGAAAGGATTAAGACAAAAAATCAACTATTGTTATTCTACAAGAAACAAAATTAATGGGCAATGCAATGGCTTAAATTGAGACACAATGTTGGAAAGGTTGTTAATCAATGTCCCTTGGTGTGAGGAGTAGTGCAGGGGGTTTAGCTGTATGGTGGAACCCCAGTGAGGTATTTTTTCAAGACTAGATGGCCAATAATAGAGTTTTAACAGGAAGGTTATGATATGTAGGAACCAAAGAGTTTGTTTTCTTAATAGTAGTTTATGGTATGTCTTCTACTGAGGACAAAATCATTATTTTGAAGCAACTTTTGGACACTAAACAAATGGTCGGGGACTCCTTATGGATTTTTAGTGGACACTTCAACCTCATCATATCACTGGAGGAGAAAAAATGAGGAGTACGAAGGTTGGACCATGTATCGACCGCCTTTGATGGATATATAGAGCAATTACAATTGGTGGATATACCAACAATAAATGGTCTATTTACATGGAATAATTATCATGGAGGTACACATCAAATAGCCAGACATTTGGATAGATTTATTCTTTCTAAAGGAATCTTACAAAAGGATTTTTTTTTTTAAGATACAATTTTTCCATGCATGGGATCTAACCATTGGTTGATCCAACTAGAGCTCAACTTGAAGGAAACCCCCCTCAATCGCCCGTTCTAGTTTGAATGCTTTTGGATTCAGGCCCCTTGGTTCTTCAACATTTTACACAAATGGTGGTTGGATATGGATATCAAAGGTAAGTCTTAAATGAATACCTTCCAACTCAAGTTAAAGGCATTAAAGCTCAAAATAAAACAGTGGAAAAAACAAATTTTTGGTAACATTTTTTAGGATAAGATAACATTGGAAAGGAAAATGGCTAGGATATAATAGTGTATGATTCTTTAAGGTATATCTCTAGAGTTGGTTGAAGAAGAGGGAATGACTCTTCAAAAATTGGAACAAAGGAATCAATAGGAAGAAGCACTCTAGAAGCAAAAATCGAGGGTATAGTGGCTCAAGGAAGGGGAATGGAATTCAAAACTTTTCCATAACTCCGTGATACAACATTGTCACATAAATAGAATATTATCCTTTATTTCTGATGATGGTGAAAGGAAGATACAACATTAGGAGATTGAGCACAAATTGATAACTTATTATGGGCATATTTTAACTGAGAATTCCTCCCAGAGACAACCAGTTATTAATGCAATTCTTCAACATATCCCATGACTAGTCAACAAGGACAAGAACATTTCCTTGATGAAACAAATTTATTTTCAAGAGGTAGAGATGGTGGTCATTCATATGGCCAATAATAAGGCACCAGGCCCAGACGACTTCACTTCATATTTCTTTCATGTGTGTTGGGGATTCCTGGGTAAGGATATTCATGAACTAGTAGAAGAGTTGAGACAAACCAAATAGTTTGAGCGTACACTCAATGCAACATTATTCACGCTCATCTCAAAAGAAGGACATTCAAGCAGTCATAATGTCTTCCAACCGATTACGCTATGTAATGTGATATACAAATTAATTTCATCAATAATTGTCAATCAGTTGAAAGCAATGATCCCACTTCTAATATCACCTAATAATACTAGTTTTGTGGCGGGTCAACAGATATCGGATGGCATCATTGATGCACAAGATATTATTTATTCTCTCAATGTGACTAAACAACTAGGTATGATCATTAAATTTGACTTGTATAAATATTATGATTATATAAGTTTGACTTATTTGTTTTAGGTTCTTCAATCTTATTGTTTTTCTATACAATGGATATCTTGGGTGTTGTATCTTATATCTACGATTTTTTTCTCTATACTCATAAATTGGTCACCTTTTTCTACCTTTCCCTCCTCCAGAGGTTTGAGGTACAAAAATCCACTATCACGTTTTCTATTTATATTAGCAATGGAAGGGCTCAGGAGAATGCTTCGGAAATCATGTGATTTAGGGAATATGTATGGTCTAACTTTATATGGTAAGGATCTTCTTATATCGTATCAACAATTTGTTGATGATGTCGTCTTCTTTGGGCTACCCACAACGAAAGAGGTGAGAGGAATAAGAAAAATTATACAAACCTTCATGGATGCATATGGAACACTTGTAAACAACGATAAAACAAATATGTATTTTTTTCAATTTCCCTAAGGTTATTCAAGAACATTTAACCCAAATTTTGGGTTTTAAAATGGGTCATCTACCTGCCAAATACTTGGGGGTTACCTCTTGCTATATATTCTAATCGGGTGTTATCCTAGGAAGATCTTATAGAATGGTCTCGAAAAAAGGTTAGCAATTGGATTTTGCGGGCTCTCAATTTCCCAAGTTGTCTCATATTGCTAAAAGCAGTATTACATGCAATTCCAAATTATCAATTAGCAGTTATTCCCATCCCAAAATTAGTTTTTCAACGTTTTTTTTCAATATGGAGCGAATTTTTATGGCGAGGTGCCACTAAACTGCACAACTAGGCCCTTGTAGGATGGAATAAATTGACAATACCAAAATCAATGGGAGGATTGGGTCTTAGGGATCCACAATTGATTAGCTCAGCTTATGGTATGAAGTTATGGTGGTGTTGTGGGGAAAAGTATCCAACACGGAATGACCCTATCCCACTCTAAGGGTGATAGTTCCTTAGCAACAGCCGAAGCAAAGCTATCTAAGATTACTTCTTTATGACATGCAAAAGAGGATAGGAAGAGATCCACTTACCGATGTCTTGCGCAAATGGTCGATCCAATCTTCTCTCTTTGCCGCTTGCTCCCAGCTCCAAGTCTTCTCACGGGCCCAGCTACACAAGATCCTGCAAACAAGACGAGAAAAGGAAACTACAAGAAGCATGCATTCATAATCGATTCAAGGATTAGCATAAATCAAATATGCAAGTAAGACAACACATCATTGAAACACATGCGAATAGAAGAACCTCAAATGCTTTATTAATATAAGGAAGTAAGGTTCAGGCGGTGATACAACCGTAAGAGGTCCAATCCAGCATCACCTTCCCGACGGAAAGAAATCTCCTCTTCACCTCCCTCAAGAAATCACCCAATACTCTCAACTGTAAACCAACAGCAATTCTTTGCACAAAATTCCGGCCTCTAGATCCCATGGGATGAGATCCTTATATAGAGTTTTGGAGTGAAGATAAGCCAGCTTGATGTGTGACTTATTGCCCTCTTCAACTCCAGTTCTTCTTCAGTCCTTGAGTCCACTCGGAGTTTCTACCTTCCACTTGGAGTTTTAGAAGCTCTTAACTCATCATTAGGCGAATCTTCTGATCCAAGTGTCATTTTGGAAGCTTCCTGGGCACTGGCACATTGAGAAAAGATTCCTCCACATGTCAAAGTACGCCCAGCGCAAGTAGCCTTTGTTGCACTTGCTATGCAGCGCAGGTACACCATAGAGCTTTTGACATTCAGCGCAGATGCTTAGTGGAGCAGCTGCTTTGATCCAAAATTGACCTGTTTTTGAGTGTTTTTCAGTGGAGAACTGATCTGAAGTGCTGTGGTTTGCTGACCTTGTTCCTCTAGGGGTAGGAACAACATGTTTAGGGACTTTGGATCCCTTAGATTATTGACATTTCATGCTCTATGCTGTAAGGCACAAAAATGTCTATAACAGGTGGCTTTGGATTCAGGGAGGTCCTCAAATTTGGGAGCAAATTTGGCTGAGGAAATATTTTCCTCTACGCACCTAGGAGGAGCGATTGGGTTTTGCTGGCGAAATCCAAGGATTCGGTCTCTGGAACTAGGCCCTAAAAGGAAAGGATCTAGTTATATGGTATGTATTATGGGATGTCAAAGGATGTAAGCAATTGCCTCGCTTGGGGGAAATTCAATGGTTTCAACCCATCAAAACTCTTTCTAAAGCCCTCAATGCTCATAAGATAGTAGATTCTTGGAAACATTTAACGGAAAAGTAGTAATGGAGGCAATGGAAGGATAAAAGTGATTGTACACACACGAACAACATCTAACCCTAGGAGGAGTTCTAAGAGATATTGGATAATCAATAAATTAGAGTCTCTCAGCAACAGGATATTTTATGATGGGGGCACCAATCATCTGGAACCTTCTCACTAAAATAAGCATACATTTTACTTGCAAGGCCTCAACCAATTGATAATGGAATTCTTTGGAAGCGGTTGTGGGATGGTTCATGGTGGCCAAAGCTCACAACCTTTCTCTAGTTGATTGCTTGTGGTTGCACCCTTACCAGAGATCGCCTTAGAAAAAAGGCTATGAGGGGTTGTCTTCATGTCCACATGCTTCCAAGCAGAAGAGGCAACAAAACACATTTTTATTACTTTCCCCTTTGCAATATTTATTTGGGAAATTGTCCCACATATATTTTGATGTAGTTTACCATACTCAAGCGATGTTAAAACTTTAGTAATTCATTGTTTTGATAGACAATTTAAGAATCATGTTGTTTTACTCACCTTGCAATTGGCTCTTGGCTTCACCCTATGGAATTTGTGGAAAGAAAGATACCTGAGAATGTTTGAAATGAATAAAAGGAGAACATCTATTTTAAAATAAATCATGATCCTCCAAAACATTCGGGAGACATTTTTGGTATCCTCTTTCACAAAGAAAAAATGGATATTTGACGAGCCTAAGGATTATATTTTAAAAAACCTTGATATTCACCCCTTTATGTTGATCACCTCTCAATCTACTGCACCAAGATATAAGTATAACAACGAAGATTCATTTACACCTCCTCTGAAAACCTTCATCATACTGAGCTTTGAAGGAGCTTCCAAGGGAAACCTTGGAGCGTTCAGCTATGGAGGGATCATACGAGATGAGAATTCTTTCCCTATGCATGTATATGCATTCTCCTATGGCATCACAACTAATAATCTTACAGAATTTCTTGCTCTGGAGAAAGGCTTATAAATTTCTTCCATAGAAGGGTATCACTTGCTACAGGTCCATGGAGACTCTCATATTTTTATATAGTGTTTACATAAGATGTTATATGCACACTCGGTGGATCAATTGAAACACAGTTGGCACCTTGAGAAAAATCTGCTTTCAAATTTTGACTATATTATTCCTCAGAATACAAGGCGGGAAGGCAATAGGGTGGCAAACACATTGGCTAATTGGGGTAGTATCAAGTGACACTTAACCTTCGATGATCCATGGAGGATCACGTCACTTAAGGAAGACATTCAAAAAATTAAATGGTGGGTGGAATAATAAAAAACTACAACAGAGGGTAATGTTCTCGATGGGGATGGTATTATAGGTCCTAGTGGAGTCAGGCATCATGATTAACATGTTTGACATGATTAACAGGGACAATATTCGATACCCAATCGGTTAGAGGAACCGGGTAGATGAAACCAGCATGGAGAAGCTTCTCAACTTCCGCTTTAATGGCAGCGGCCTTCTTGGGGTGTACCTGCCGAAGTCGTTGTCTTACTGGTTTGACATCAGGATACATCTTAATTTCATGTTCAACGATACTCGAGTCAATGCCTAGCATTTCATCATATGACCAAGCAAAGACATCTCTAAATTCGCGGAAAAGAGCTTTATATATTTCTTGTTCTGAAGGGGAACAACCTTTGCCGACATAAATATTCTCTACAATGTCTGTTTTGGTCGAGATATTTATGGCTATAGTTTCTTCTATATTGGATAGGTTTCTCTCAGAGTCCACCGTATTTACAGTATTTGTTAGGAATTCAAATACTGAAGGGTGACATAGGTCGCCTTGAGTATCTTCCTGAGGAAGGGAACGATGGTGGTTATCATCCCATGGTGCCCCCTCAATCAACATTGACTGTAGGATTCCTTCGTCACTTGCATGCACTCGTGACCAAGGATCCAAAGGGGTACCACATTCTCCTGACCTGTCTACCCAAACACTTGACGAGCATTGATTTGGGCTCGCCTCCCATGCCTGAAACATTAATTGCTACAATATTTCGATTGGGCTCGGGTGCAAGACCATTGCCCGATCCATGACGACTTTGTCTTTTACGACCTTCGTGGAAGATATCATGTTGCAGGTAGCCACCAATGGTACATTTCCTATGTACATATGATTTGGTAGCGATAAAGTCCCCATCATTGTGGGGTCCTTCAACAGGCCTACTCCGATATCTTGGATTGAATGGTCGCTTTCATGGATCATGGGAATGCTTCCCGTAACTTGTGAACCATTAAGGAGGAAGTTCTGTTGGTCGACGACCGTAATCCCTCCTTCAAACGGGAATGCGATCTTCCTAAAATAAGTCGACACGACAGCTGCCATGGCATAAATCCATGGTCTTCCCAGTAGGATGTTGTAATCCAGATTTCCATCTATGACTTCAACATCAATCTCTACTGTTTTTCCACCTAGTTCAACTTTCAAGTTACTTAGGATACCGTAAGGAGTATATGTCCTACCGTCGAAAGCCTTTAGTGTTGTCGAAGATCTCGACAAGGTTGGTGACCCTAGCGTTTTCCAGCAGCTCATCGACATAATACATGTCGATGCCCCCTCGTCAATAATTGTTCTGTGAACAGTTTTGTTGAGGGCCTTCACTTGAATAAGGAAAGCTAGTTGAGCTGGTAACTGAAGGTCATACCCTTTGTGATCAAAGGACACAAGATTGGAATCCTTAGGATCAACCCCCCCTATTGCCGATAACAACGCCTGCCTTTGGGATGGACAATTTTGTAGTACTTCTAGAGTCGACATAGCGGATGGCGATTGAGCCAAATCTTCTACTATGTTATAATGCTGCGCCGCTCTGGCACGAGGATTAAAAGTCGACTTGTGTACTACACCCTTAGGTGGTTTTATCATTAATTCTGGCATTATGGGTGGGACAACTTCTGTCGAAGTCGTTGTCGAACTACTAGGTTGATCTTTACCTTTTTCGTTTGACAGTTGCGGATTCCCGTAATCTTTGTTCCTTGTCGAAATCAAAGCATCATTTTGCTGCTTGGAGATCGATAACATTAGCACTTGCGACGGGGAAGCATTTCCACTATCAACCATATTTTGACCTGGATTGGGAAATGGGTCAGTCAACACAGCTGGGTTCTTTGGACTTTTAAAGAATCTCTTGAGCTCAGCTTTGTACGGACACTCTGATGTCTTGTGATCTTCGTCACATATCATACAGGGCCATTTCTTTTTCCCTTTCTCAGGAGAGCTCGAAGAAGTTTTTTCAGGTGACGGATCATCCTGTTGCTTCTTCTTCCCTTTGTTTTGCTTCTTCTTGCTTCCTGGTTGATTGGTTTCTTTGCCTTTATCTGCTGATATGGCATTTACTTCCGAAGCAAGAATCTCTTCACGGGCATTTTGATCTGAAGTCTTATGGGCTTTCTGGGATGAAGCCTTTTTCGATTTCGCACTTGCAGTGCCAATCACGCCATCTCCGGCATGAGAGTCAATATTCGATTTAGGAGGTGGAGGAATTGAAAATTCAGGTCTAGGGGCGTCAGGTATTTTGTCATAGAGCGTGCCAGACTGAGTATATACTAAGTCTAAATATGGAGCACGAGCAATGACTTGCTTCTCTGTTATGACTCCCCCCTTGGCCACATCTTCCGTTATAGCTGGAAGTAATGACTTTATAAACCATTCGGCTAATAGCTGATCAGGAACGTATGTTTTCACCATCCTACGACGGCGACGCCACTCATGTATATGTTCAGATATGTGAGTAGTTGTCGTCTGTTTGAAGTTGGTCAGTATCTCGGTTCCTGTTTCATACCTGATAGGTAATTGAAAATGGGTTAAGAAAGTCGTGGCTAAGGAGCTGAAATTGTCGAAGGAGGCTCTTGGAAATTCTATATACCATTTGGCCGCCGGACCTGTCAATGTCCTCTGGAAGAGGCGAAGTCTTATCGAATCATCGTTCAGAGTGTTCGATGAACACCATAGATGAAAGGTCATGACGTGATTCGACGGGTCTTCACCTGGATTTCCATTGAATTTAGGAATGTCGGAGGGAAGTTTGTGAGGAATCGCTGGCCACCAAGGGGCATAAGCAATCAGATTGTTCGTCAACCGATGTAAATCGGGTAACTCTAGAGTTGCCACGAATGGCAGCTGTTGACTCAGATTAGGCGAAGCGTACCCAGGATACGAAGGGATTGCCTGAGCAGTTGGTCTTTGCATACCGGCATAATGTATTTGATGCTGGTATGATTGATACGGTTGGTGGACTACCCCACTGTAAAGTGGTTGGTTTTGACCGTATTGTAGGTATGGTTGTCCATTGTTCGCAAAAATCTGCTGCTCGGTACCTTGGTACACTTGCTGGAACTGCGGTTGTTGATACTGCACCAACCATGGTTGTGATACCATTGGTTGTTGTGCGATGCTTACCACTGGGCCAAGATGAGGGGTAAGGGTACCCGTTTGTGCTTGTGTCGCCCCGGCAGTCGGCGATTGTGGTTGGGTTGCAGGGTCAAAGGGTTGTTGCATTACAACCTGAGAAAACTGAGGTTGACATGCAACAGGTATCGTTTGAACTTGCGACACAGTCACAATTGCTGGTGTCGTCGGGATGTTCGTCACAGGCATCTGTTGTTGCATAGAATACACAACTCTTGGTTGCTGGGGTAGCATAGGTATCCAACCACTTGTAGTTATTCCAGTATAACCTGAATACGGTTGTGAACTCCCGTATGGGTAACCTCCCGGAGGGGGTAACGAAAAGGCATATTGCCCCCCATACGGTGGTGGTCCGGAACCGAGAGGATTTATTACACCTCGAGGACCGGATTGCCCAAACTGATTTCCGAAAGGATCAATTTGTTGAGTTCCAACATAGGAGTTATCGGGTATTATCCCGGGAGAACAAACAGGAACAGACCATACTGTCGTCATGGCCCCCGAAGGGACCCCCTCCAGCTGTTGAGAGTTAGGGACAGATGGTATGCCGTCGAACATTGTCGGAATGACTGCAGGGAGTTCTGTTGTCGCTGTGTCATTTGGCACAGTCCTAGATGTTGACGGTTGTTCAGACATTTTGAGTCTATCCAATAGATTGCCTAGTGATTCTTCAGGAACTTCTCTAGGTGATAGGCTAGCTTCTGATGCAGTAGGAAGTAGAGTGATCCCTGCTCCAAAATGTGTTGGAGTAGTTGCTTGCGGATCTTCTACAATTTCTTCTATTGCGATCAGACCGGGTGGAAGAGGAAGACCGTTAGGTCCGTAGAATATTTCTGGTGCCGAAGAAGGGGTTGTTTCGACAGCGACAGTTGTTTGAGGAGCAAGACTCTCTGAACCGATCACTGATGGAACTGATTCAGTAACACAAGTATTTGCTCTCAGACTAGGATCAGTGTTACTGTCCTTCTGGGGCTGTTGAACTTCTTCAATAGGGGCAGGGTTTCCAGAAATGTTTGGAGTAACCGGAACCTCAGATGTCGTCGGAACACTTGTTCTAACTTTGACAGGAGATTTGGAACCAGTTGAACGAGATCGCTTTGCCCGGGTTGTTTTCGATTCCGGAGACAAAGACGGTTGACTCGTACGCCTCTGCGAACGACGGTTCATCGATTGACTTTCTTCCACGGTTGCGGATTACTTGATCAACCGACAATGCACAGGGTAAAATGTGTTTTCGAATTGAATTAATTTTAGACGCTTTTTAAGACACAACTTGCTTTTTCACTTTTTAAGAGTCGAGAAAAAGCTAAAGATGACTCTAGTCTCCTTCGATGTATTAACGAGCCCGAAGTGACAAATGCTCGGATGGACTTTTTCAGTTATAGAGTTTGAAAAAGGCCAAAAGAAACTACTCTGGAGTTCTAGGCAGAGGGTGTGCCAAACCTTTCGCGAAACCACAGAATACGTTTTACGGTACGAGTGGTCGATCTTCGTGAATGCTGTGTTCACTGCATCGCGATCAGTAGGGCGGCCGACACGGCTTCCTATGGATAAAGGCTTTGTTCCTATAGGGGTCTCCCAATATACGCGACGGTACACGGGAGCACAAATCCGTATTAGTGCTATCGTCCCTCAGGAGGAATCACCCACCTTCGTAGAGATCGATAGTCACTATGTTTAACGACGCCGGTTCACGTCTCTACCTAGACCTCTATTGTGTTTCGTTATGTTTCAAAGCGTTGTTAGATAAATTCAGTTCTTTTTAGGTTGATCTTTCTTAGCAGTTTGCCTTTATGGATCACCACGTGATGTATGATACAACTCCTAAATGCAGTCTAAGAATGATAAGCAAGCTTTTTCAATTCTTTCAACTTATGAAAATCTTAACTACTGAAGGAAAAGAAAGACATCATCTTTTCAAACAGATCATAGAGCACACACTGATGCACTTTCATAAATCGACATGCAAACTGTCAAAATGCACATGCACAATGCAAGTATTTCTTTTCTTCTTCCTTAATGTTGATGTATTACAAAAAGAAAGCTGTTGTATAATTTCGAATTCAATTTCAAGCGAAAGCAAAAAAGTTTTTGTCCAATAATCAAAAGAACACCTTAAGATTCACTCGTTTCAACACAAGAAATACTAAAATTCGAACCATATAATGAAAGCAAATGCTCAAGCAGCTATGAACAGCAATAAACTAGCTCTTAGAATCACAACGACACTTTCTCACAGGTCTAGATCCAAGAGGTCATAGCAAGACTAGTTCACTTTCGCCACGGGAAACTGTGAATGAAAGCAAGAAATACAATAAGAACAATCATGGTTTCTTCATACAACTGAGGCGGAATAAAGGCAAAGAAAGGTAGTTTCAGCTGGGTATACAGGTTGACAACAGGCTGCAAAAACAATATTGAAAACTGGGCAACAGACAGTGGGGAATCCCAGTTGCACAAGGCAAAACTGGATCAGCGCAGGTGCTGCACTGTCAATCTGACATGCAGCGCAGGTAGCCCCTTCGGGACCTGCGTTGCAGCGCAGGTAGCCTTTGCTGCAGCTGCACTGAAGAGACAACTCTCGTCTCTCTCAGATTCCGGGTCACAGTTTGCTCAAAAATCAATGGTTTTTGGCCAAATCAGAGGCTATCAGCCAAGTATACACTAGAGGATGATTAAGGAAGATGAACACTATCACAAAGAGCTAAAAAGAGTCCTTGTAGATCAGCTCTTCAAATCATAAACATGCCCAACACTGAGCTAGAGTAGCTGCCCTCTACTTTGCATTCGAAGGATCCGAATGCAGTTCGATTCGGTACTCCCTCTGTTTAGGAAATGAATAGCAAGAAACACAAGCTACCAACAAGACACGATCCCCAGCGGAGTCGCCAGTCTGTTGTGGGGAAAAGTATCCAACACGGAATGACCCTATCCCACTCTAAGGGTGATAGTTCCTTAGCAACAGCCGAAGCAAAGCTATCTAAGATTACTTCTTTATGACATGCAAAAGAGGATAGGAAGAGATCCACTTACCGATGTCTTGCACAAATGGTCGATCCAATCTTCTCTCTTTGCCGCTTGCTCCCAGCTCCAAGTCTTCTCACGGGCCCAGCTACACAAGATCCTGCAAACAAGACGAGAAAAGGAAACTACAAGAAGCATGCATTCATAATCGATTCAAGGATTATCATAAATCAAATACGCAAGTAAGACAACACATCATTGAAACACATGCGAATAGAAGAACCTCAAATGCTTTATTAATATAAGGAAGTAAGGTTCAGGCGATGATACAACCGTAAGAGGTCCAATCCAGCATCACCTTCCCGACAGAAAGAAATCTCCTCTTCACCTCCCTCAAGCAATCACCCAATACTCTCAACTGTAAACCAACAGCAATTCTTTGCACAAAATTCCGGCCTCTAGATCCCATGGGATGAGATCCTTATATAGAGTTTTGGAGTGAAGATAAGCCAGCTTGATGTGTGACTTATTGCCCTCTTCAACTCCAGTTGTTCTTCAGTCCTTGAGTCCACTCGGAGTTTCTACCTTCCACTTGGAGTTTTAGAAGCTCTTAACTCATCATTAGGCGAATCTTCTGATCCAAGTGTCATTTTGGAAGCTTCCTGGGCACTAGCACATTGAGAAAAGATTCCTCCACATGTCAAAGTACACCCAGCGCAGGTAGCCTTTGTTGCACTTGCTATGCAGCGCAGGTACACCATAGAGCTTTTGACATTCAGCGCAGATGCTTAGTGGAGCAGCTGCTTTGATCCAAAATTGACCTGTTTTTGAGTGTTTTTCAGTGGAGAACTGATCTGAAGTGCTGTGGTTTGCTGACCTTGTTCCTCTAGGGGTAGGAACAACATGTTTAGGGACTTTGGATCCCTTAGATTATTGACATTTCATGATCTATGCTGTAAGGCACAAAAATGTCTATAACAGGTGGCTTTGGATTCAGGGAGGTCCTCAAATTTGGGAGCAAATTTGGCTGAGGAAATATTTTCCTCTACGCACCTAGGAGGAGCGATTGGGTTTTGCTGGCGAAATCCAAGGATTCGGTCTCTGGAACTAGGCCCTAAAAGGAAAGGATCTAGTTATATGGTATGTATTATGGGATGTCAAAGGATGTAAGCAATTGCCTCGCTTGGGGGAAATTCAATGGCTTCAACCCATCAAAACTCTTTCTAAAGCCCTCAATGCTCATAAGATAGTAGATTCTTGGAAACATTTAACGGAAAAGTAGCAATGGAGGCAATGGAAGGATAAAAGTGATTGTACACACACGAACAACATCTAACCCTAGGAGGAGTTCTAAGAGATATTGGATAATCAATAAATTAGAGTCTCTCAGCAACAGGATATTTTATGATGGGGGCACCAATCATCTGGAACCTTCTCACTAAAATAAGCATACATTTTACTTGCAAGGCCTCAACCAATTGATAATGGAATTCTTTGGAAGCGGTTGTGGGATGGTTCATGGTGGCCAAAGCTCACAACCTTTCTCTAGTTGATTGCTTGTGGTTGCACCCTTACCAGAGATCGCCTTAGAAAAAAGGCTATGAGGGGTTGTCTTCATGTCCACATGCTTCCAAGCAGAAGAGGCAACAAAACACATTTTTATTACTTTCCCCTTTGCAATATTTATTTGGGAAATTGTCCAACATATATTTTGATGTAGTTTACCATACTTAAGCGATGTTAAAACTTTAGTAATTCATTGTTTTGATAGACAATTTAAGAATCATGTTGTTTTACTCACCTTGCAATTGGCTCTTGGCTTCACCCTATGGAATTTGTGGAAAGAAAGATACCTGAGAATGTTTGAAATGAATAAAAGGAGAACATCTATTTTAAAATAAATCATGATCCTCCAAAACATTCGGGAGACATTTTTGGTATCCTCTTTCACAAAGAAAAAATGGATATTTGACGAGCCTAAGGATTATATTTTAAAAAACCTTGATATTCACCCCTTTATGTTGATCACCTCTCAATCTACTGCACCAAGATATAAGTATAACAACGAAGATTCATTTACACCTCCTCTGAAAACCTTCATCATACTGAGCTTTGAAGGAGCTTCCAAGGGAAACCTTGGAGCGTTCAGCTATGGAGGGATCATACGAGATGAGAATTCTTTCCCTATGCATGTATATGCATTCTCCTATGGCATCACAACTAATAATCTTGCAGAATTTCTTGCTCTGGAGAAAGGCTTACAAATTGCTTCCAGAGAAGGGTATCACTTGCTACAGGTCCATGGAGACTCTCATATTTTTATATAGTGTTTACATAAGATGTTATATGCACACTCGGTGGATCAATTGAAACACAGTTGGCACCTTGAGAAAAATCTGCTTTCAAATTTTGACTATATTATTCCTCAGAATACAAGGCGGGAAGGCAATAGGGTGGCAAACACATTGGCTAATTGGGGTAGTCTCAAGTGACACTTAACCTTCGATGATCCATGGAGGATCATGTCACTTAAGGAAGACATTCAAAAAATTAAATGGTGGGTGGAATAATAAAAAACTACAACAGAGGGTAATGTTCTCGATGGGGATGGTATTATAGGTCCTAGTGGAGTCAGGCATCATGATTAACATGTTTGACATTTGAATGGCACACAGGATGGCGAACATGCGTTCAAGATCCACGATCTCCACCTATCATTATCTCATCCATGTATGGCGTCCTTACAGTCCTCAACACCTAGATCATCTACCCTCATCACGTCATTTTAAATGCAGGAAAATGGTTGCAGATGGTTTCGAGTATGACATTCCTTTTTTTAACAAGTTCTATCCCTCAAGATCTATAATGGCTAGCCTATCACATAGGTGATTGGTTACGGGCAGAAGAGTCCCTGACACATAAATTGTATATCTCATTCATGAGCGCATGGTTTTGGGTTTTATTGAGCTTGTTAAAGTGTGTGCCAAGTCCTACAAATGCATTAGAGAAATTTTGAGATCTAAGATGGGCCTCTTAATCATTATTATAAAATAATAGTGGAAATAATAAAATAAGATTAGATTGCATCATCAAATTTTAGAGGGGAAAAATACTATTTTTTCAACTCATATTTTCAACTTATCTCCCTACGATTTTACTCAAACTTTGAGCGGGAACACTTGATGGATGAAAAATATAATACCTCATCTAAGGAGTACCCATGTTGCATATTTTTTATGGACCTTGTTACACAAAAAATGAGAAATACATGAAAAAACATGGTTGCAATCACGTTTTTCATGTATTTCTAATTTTTCGTGTAGTGGGTCCATCGAAAGAATGAAACATGGGTACTTATTGGATGAACAATTAAATTCAACATCCAACAAGTGCTCCCTCTCGAAATTTGAAAATACGAGTTGAAAATACGAGTTGAAAAAGTAGTTTTCTTATTTTTTATTTTTTAATAATGTAATAATTTTACTTTTTTACTCCAAAAATGGTGAATTGTCCCCCATGGTTGACACCATGATATTGAATGTTACTGGTTCTTGTAAAGTTGATTTTGGTTGCACATTTTTGTTTTGAGGCTCGTTTTAGACCTCAAAATTTCTTTAATGTCTCTCCATGGATTTTGCACAATGTGGTATTCATATTCATTTGTTTCATCCTTTCATGTCTTCACCCCATTATATATGCATGGGAAAAGTCTTAGGGTGACAAATTCTCTATTCTTTTCGTTCTATTGTGGAAAAGTTCCAACCGACACACTTTTGTTGGATGTCGAGGTTGGTTTCTCCATATTTTAAGGAAGGTGTGTTTCGGTACCCGTTTTCCTCTCATTATTGTTGTTGTTTACCATCTAGCTACTTATTTGTCTCGTATCATCTCTGTAGTTTCTCCAGTTTATGCAAGGGTAAATGTTCTTCATGCTATTTCTCCATAACATGGGGTCATGTTCTTTTGAGTTGGTCTCTGTGCTACCCACTTTGTCACCTCAAATATATGATTCTACGGGCATATCTTTTAATTGTCCTGTATTGGACTATGGAGTTTGGTACCCTGGTACCTTTTCTATTTGGTTTTGATATTGTCAATGATTAGGTTAATTTTGCAGTTACCCTAAGTTTTTCAACCTCATTTTCTCGTTATCCTTTGCAAACTCTGATCTTTTGGGACTTAGGGCTAGCATATATGCTTGAGCCCTATTGCACTATGTTATATCTTCCACTAGCACATACTTTTCTCTTATTTATCATGGTGGATGATGTTTTCATTATCCCTAGGTTCGCTACATCCTTAACATTGTCTATTCATAGTTTTATTTTGTCGGTCTCTCTATCATTTCCCCATAATTTATCCTAGTTCCTATATAAACATGGCCCCCAAGAAGCATCTGCCCAGTCGTCGTTGTGGGGCACCAGGTTTTCCTCATCTCATCAACGATGTTTGTTCAAATGGGAATCAATGGCCAACCACTTTGATTTAGTTCCTTCGGAAGTGAGGAATGAAATTCTTCACTTAGAGGAAAAGGAGTTCAGGGACCGTTTATATTTTTTTGAATCTAAGAATAGTGGTAATCGCCTCATGTGGATTCCTAACCCAAGTAAATTACGGAAGATAAGGCTCCACTTCCTTCACTCCCTATCTATGCATCATCAATTAGAAACATTGCTCCATATGGTCATTTGTGAAAAGCAGGTCGACAATTATAAACCATTTGCAAGGCAGGAGGAAATCAAGAGAATTCTTCGGGATATTTTCTACAATTTGGATGATATCGTGGCCAGGCTAAAAAGGGTGGAGAGATTTCTGGTGTCTGAATCAGATACCAAATCTGATGCTCAGCTCGAATATTTGGTAGTCATTAATGCTCCTGCTAGGACTTCTCCTCAAGGCAACTGTTCTCCACTCTCTATGGTCATCATTTCATATTAACAATTCAAAATGGACATTGCACTTCCTTTTGCAGCTGGTTATTATCGATTTTTTTATCCAAGTTGTCATAATGGGTTGATGGCATACCACTTTGCATCACTAGTTGTTTTTTGTATGGGTCTACACGTAGTAAAATGCATGTAGTCTCACTGTAAATGGGTAGCTAGCATAGTATTACTCTCAATGTTTTTGCATAGTCCCACCCTTCTACTATCATTTTCTTTAAGTTTTGAAAAATCCTCTAGATGGTCAAAATATGGTATCTTTGGAATTCACAGATAGTAATTATGTATCGTTTGTCGTCCCAAGTTGAAACTATGAGCTCCAAAAGTGTTGTTTTGATGTAAAAGGAGTTACCAATGTAATATTTTTTTTATCAATAATGGAAATATATTGATGAAGCTTACAACAAAAACAACAAAAAATATGTCGTCTTCATAGATTTAAGAGTGATTGTGATAACAAAAATGATTTTAGTGAGTTCTTTATTATGTTGAAATCTATACAATCACAAGATTAAAGTATACACATTTATGCTAAATTTATTTATTAGTTGATGTGATTTCACAATACTAACTAATGAATATGAGTGGTTTCTTCCTTATCATTGAGTTTTTGATAAATGATCTCTCAATTTAAATTTAATGCGATGAATTTGAAAGAAAATCAACAAATCTAATTCTATTTTTTTTAAACAGTGGGAAAACTTATCATAATTCAATTGCCAAATCAATAGTGCGGACAACCATAATGGGCTGCTATCCGCGAATGGAGGCTGACTCATCACTAATATTCAAGGAAAACCACGCAACCTGGAATCAATCATTGGTGGCCTATAAGGGGGCATGCTTTCACTCATGTCATATGCCTCTGGGTCTTGGGATATTAACGTGTTTCCTTACATCCGAGGAAAACAAGCTCTTAGCCAAGAAGAAGCCGTTTTAGGGCATACTCTAGGCCAAAAATCTACTAAATCTACTATCCAATACTTCATAT
Source organism: Pinus tabuliformis (assembly GCA_031772625.1). NCBI lineage: Eukaryota > Viridiplantae > Streptophyta > Pinopsida > Pinales > Pinaceae > Pinus > Pinus tabuliformis. The sequence continues at coordinate 772,563,667 of CM062817.1, read as the reverse complement.
TCATTATTTTTATAATTTTGAATATATGTTTTTTTTATAATTTTTTCATGAATATAGATAAATTTTAGAATAATAGGTTTGAAAATATTTGAAAATTTGCTCATCTTTGAAAGGTGTACTTTTTAAAAAAACTTGCTCGTGGGCAATTTTAATTGGAAATCAAGTGAGATATGAAAAATCATGTAAGCTATGTGATCCAAGGTTCAAATCCCCCATTCGTTAAGTCAATAAAAAAAAATAAAAACTTTCAAGAAAACTTGATTGACATAAACAACATGGGAGCCCCAAGGGTTAGCTTAATTGGTTGAGTTCCCCTTGCTAAAAGCACCCTTCTAAGGGGAGATCACGAGGTCATCTCCTCAATGGCCTCAGGGTTAGACTCTGTTAATAAGTTCTCTTCAAGTGGATTTGCACAGATATTTCCTCGAAAAGAAAGAAAACGACATAAATAACATGGGATTTATTTGATTTTTTCTTTTTGGATTTGTTATATTTCTTTTATCTAATCATTAGATGAAAAATTTTAAAGCCAAACATTTTGAATGTTTATTTTAAATTATTTATTATTATTTATTTTCAGAGAATAATAATATATATACTTATTTGGGGCTTAATTTGATTGGTTGAGTGAAAGAATTGTTATTTTCTTTCTCATGTTTAAATCTAGTTTTTTACATCTATGCTCGTTATGAATTAGTTGTTGATGAATGCTCTTCTTAATTCATAAGGAAACTTTTTTTAATGCTTTGGTTGAGAGGAAGAATTGTTATTTTCTTTGTGATGTAAATTTTATTTGTAATATGTATACTTGATATGAATTAGTTGTTTATTAATATTCCTTATTAGCCAAAAAAAAAATATCTCCCTTTTTCTTAGAGGTTAGATGATAAAATATTTTGTTACATTTAAAAAAATAGAAAAAATAAAAATTATAATTATATATATAGATAGATATATACTCATTCTATTTAATTGGTTAAAAATGTAGATTGATTAGTTTCTAATTTATCTAAGACAAAGAAATTGATACTCTTCCTGAAGAAAGTTCTGTTTTTATAATATAAATGTCTAAGAGATGTTCCCCTTCTCTTATTTAACCTTATAAGTATGTTTAAGATGTTGATTTCTTGATATATCATTTCAAGAATCAACATATATGGAAACTAGATTATGGAACTATTTCCTATTTAGTTTTTAACAACTATTTTTATAAGTTTTGTGGTTGTTGATTAGATTTAAGTGTCTTTTTATTTAATTTTATAAGTATGTTTAAGATGTTGATTTCTTATATACTATTTCAAGAATCAATATATGTGAAAATTATACCAAGGAACTATTTCCTATTTAGTTTTTAACAACCATTTTCTGATTATTGATTGGATTTAAGTTTCCTTTTATTAACCTTATAAATATGTTTAAGATGTTGATTTCTTGATATACCATTTCAAGAATCAACATGTGTGGAAACTATACTAAGGAACTATTTCCTATTTACTTTTTAACAACGATTTTGTGGTTATTGATTGGATTTTAAATTTCTATATATATATATATAAGAAATATATATATAAGATGTTTATTTCTTGATATATCACTTCAAGAATCAACCTATGTGGCAACTTTACTAAAGAACTATTTCCTATTTTGTGGTTACTAAATAACCAACAACGATTTTTTTGTGGTTATTGATTGGATTTTAAGTTTTTTGTGGTTATTGATTGGATTTTAAGTTTCTATATATAAGATGTTTATTTCTTGATATATCACTTCAAGAATCAACCTATGTGGCAACTTTACTAAGAACTATTTCCTATTTTGTGGTTATTGATTGGATTTAAGTTTTTATTGATATTCTATTGTTTTGTTTGGAATCTATTTATTTTGAAGATTTTTTTTATAAATATTGATTTTTTTTCTTTATTTATTTAATCAATTTCATTTATTAAGGTGAAAAATTTCATTCATATAAGGTTTAGTGGAGATTACAAATTCTAAATTTGATAAAGATGTTCCTTTTCTTTTTATTTATCTTCATAGCATGTTTAAGATGTTGATTCTTGATATATCATTTCAAGAATCAACATGTTTGGAAACTAAATCAAGAAATTTAGTTTTTAATAATCATTTTTATGATATTAGGGGTGGTGGGAGTGAGAGGGGTGATCTTTTTCCTTGTGAACATAATGAAATAAGTTTCGCCTAGAGGTTGGACTCTCGAACAAATAACCAAACTGAATTTTTGGTTTTTTGGAAATGGCTAGAGTTTTCCACCAGTATAAGCATAAAGATAATATTGGTTTTAGGAGACTCAAATATTGTTATAAGACAAGTTTAACAATGTAAACTTTGAAACAGGAATTGATATGATTACCCGTTTCATTGAAGTAGCAAAAAAGTCAACCGATTTTGAAAAGTGGTGATGTAGAATACACATATTTTTTTTAGCATAGTCTTTGACACTTTAATTTTTTTTTTATGTACATTAGTTTTTAGAATGTTAGTGATTTGCATGTTGATTTTTAAAAGTGTTGATTCTGCATCAGGCCCTTTTTAAAAAGACCTATTTTTTTACTTTAAATTTTCTAATGTATTAAATGTGAATAACTATTTTCTAAATTTAACAATTTTTGAAGTGATCTTCTTCTTCATATTTTCTTGTTTTTCTTTAATTTTTTTTTTGTAGTGAGGTTTTTATTTTTTTGCATAGTTAAAGAAGAAGGTCGATATTTTAAAGTTTCAATATTCTACATATTTATATATCGTTAATTAATTTTTCAATGCACATCAAATAATTGTCTCTAAAAATCAATAATTTTTAACAATTGACATAAAAATAACCATTTTGAACATAAATATAACTAAAAAATTACACATTTTGATACTTTTTTGCTAGAAATGACATGTCAAAATCACAATTTTTATAGGAAAAATTTAACAAAAAATGGTTAAATAATAGTTTTTTATGAATTTCATGTCAATAAATAATAATAATCATTGTTTCTTTCAAAAAATAATGATTCACATAAAAATTAAAGCAAAAATCACATAATACAAATATTGAACACATAACAACATTAATTTAATGTTTATTCTTCTCATAAAATGTCAAAGTCAAAACATTACAAGTATAACTGATTAATAGTTACAAAAAATGAACTTGATTTCCAAGCATAACTTAAATTTAATCAACAATATCACGTAATCTATACTCTTCATCCTCTATAGTTTCATCATTGTCTTCTTCCACAATATTTTATGCTTCATTTTGCTCATTTTCCTCTTCTAATGGATCTTTGATGTCTACAAATATCCCAATGTATGCCTTTCCAATCATTCCATGTAATGGTGGTTGAGGTTCCTTTGCATTTTTGCCACACATGATTCACTAAAATCCCCTTTCTTCAACCCAATTTCTTGCATTGCATCTTGAAGAAATTGAAGAGCATTAATTCTTTGCTGAATAAATTTGCACTGTACTGGATCTTTTTCAATGACAATACAATTTACACCTTTTTGTAGGCAACATGCTAGTGTTGTACCTAATTATCAAGCACAAAAGAAATGATGAAGTAAATTAGCATAATGACATATAAATTAAGAAAGCAGATATTGAAATTCAATTCTATATGATAAAACTTACCTAAGCCATAAAATAAATCCAGAACCCAATCTCCTTCATTTGAACACAAGTTTATAAGATAGATAATCAATGATTGGGGTTTTTTATAAATGTTAACTATCTCTAATTTTACTTCTTTGTCTTCATATGTTAGTCTTTTCACAACATCATCATAAACCAGTACTTGGCTATGACTCTTTCCATCTACCTTATTAAAAAGCATAGACATATAGCTATCATCTTTTGTCCAACCATCAATATGGATGAACTCACAATCATTTATAATTGGTTGATCTTCACGGTTAAGAAGATTTGACTTTTGCATGTAACATGAATTTTGCATGTAACATGAATTAGTTAAAGTTCAATTAACTTGTACATAAATGAATTTTTTAACATTAATCAAAATACATTTTCAACGTCTTACCATTTAAGTTGCATCCTTGAGTTTGTTTTCCCCTTGAAGTTTGACAATAGCATTGTGAATTGTGTGTCTGAATGAAATGTCACAAATCTCCATAATGGTGATGATTTGACCTATATAAATCCTGCAACCACTTTACTAAGAGCTTGATAAGTATAAGGGTCACTATCATAGTCAATGTTTGGAATATTGAAACCATGGGGAATATCTGCAATAACTAGAGAATAATCCCTTTTAGGTATGAGTTTAGCAATGTCTTCACAGTCACCTTCTATTACTTAATATTGAATATTTTCAAACCCATTCCAAATGAAATGAGTAAGAGTTGGATCAAGTTAAACATTCCTAAGACATTGCTTTTTCAGTCTTTTGATCTTAATTTTTTCAATAAAGGTTCTGAAACTATTTGATGCTCCATTTGCATCCTTCCTCGTCTTTAATAAAATAAACAAATATATGTATAAGTTATAAAATAAAAATAGTATACAAATGAATAAAAATGAATGTATAAATCAACATACCTTTTTAAATGCAAAATCAAAATATTTTAGTGTTGATCTAGAGCTTGAATCTGGATAGTTGCATACAACATCATCCCAACTATCTTCATTCAACAATTTAACCATTTGTTCTTGTATTTTCATGTAAACTTTGTGAATGAATAGATAAAGTAAAAAAAATTAATATAATGATATGTATAACAAATACTACTAAGAACAATATGTCATATTTAAAAGAAAATTATAATCTATAAATAAGTAAAAATAATTAAAAAAACTTACTTTTGAAGTTCCTCAGGCATTTCCTCTAATGATAATTCCCCTGACTTCACAAGAGATAATATTGCTTTGACAAGCTTTTCATCCTTCACTCCTTGAAATTTTCTCTAAGGTGTGATAGTCATATCTTCTGGAAGCTGCTTCATTTCAGGACTTGATTCACCATTGCTACATATCAATGTTTTAGACCTTTTGACCTTCTAGTTTTTAATGCCAATGTTCTCCCACATGCTAAAAATCTCATTAATCAATTCCCATATCTCTCTAGTTCTAAATGCCAATTGGAAAATGTTATCAATACTTTTGAATATATCAGTATTTACTTTGTCGCCTTTTGAATTGATTTTCTCCTCAATTTGATAGCCTATTTCCATACAACATTCCTTTCGGAAATGTATAATAACATTTATCTTATCCCTGCCACATTTTTATTTAAATTCATTATGAATAAATCTAACCCTTTGGATGAAAGTCATAGACATCCTATATTCATTATCTGAATTATGAGCCCATGCCAATAACTTTGCTTATGTATCTGATAAACCAACATAAATGATACATTTCATTGTTTCAAAACATGGTTTATTGGGATATTCCTCCATCAATTGCCTTTGAGCTTCAATAGAATGGTTCCCCCCAAGCACATAATAATTGCATTCAAAACATTTTGACTTATCAAATGCTTCTTTGTTGGGAACTTGAACTGAATCAACAAGAAGCACATAATTAACCACATGATCATATGGATTGTACCTCATTAATGTCTTCAAGTTGTGAACATGCAGGTGATGTGGCTTTCTGATTTGATATTTACATTATCCTTCACTTGGCTTATAGATTTGTCTCACATTAAGCTGAAATGTACAACCACCCTCAATTAAGTTTGTCTTTGTCAAGTTATGTCGAATGGAATTTTTTTTGTTTTAATAATGTCATTCTCTAAATCAGCTCCTAGTGTAATGATTTCCCTTCTTTCTTTTGAATTTTCACTAGGATCTTCACTATTGGCAATGACTACTTGAGAATGTTCAACTTTCATTCTCTTCCTCCTAACATTCTCATCATTAACTAGAGCAGTTACATTCCTAGGCATTGTTACTTTTGGTCTTTTATGGTTGTTCTCCTTTCTAACATCAATTCTAATGTCATCCTCAATAATGGCAACATATTCTTCAGCGTCAGTTTCAACTTCCTCATCTTCAAAAGTAACCTGTCTACCTTTGCTAGATTTATCCGCTATAGAGATTCTTTGTTGATCCCTTGGATGTAGTTTTGTAGCATCATGAATTACTATTTTTTGCTTCTTTGTCATATCTTCTTCTGACCCTGAGTAGAAATTGTTAACAACATTCATAATATCTTTCTCTATGAAATGAATTCCTCCCAACATAATTGAAAGATTTTCAATAAAATTTTGTCAAACAAAATATCATATGTCAATAAAAACTAAGTTATAAAAATATAATGATATAGTTACAATAACGCAAAACACAAATATAAATAACAATACTTACCATTTATTGTGCAATGCCATTTATAATTTGTTTACACAACTTTGTAGATTCCTTTGTCGTGTCATACAATGATAATGATAATTGATATTTAATCTTGTCACGTGACTAGGGTGGTTTTGTAAGTACATAAACAACTTCAGTGTCCGGTATCAAAAATATGTCTATGAATGTTCCCAGCACCTCATACATTCCATTATCGTTAGGTATATCAACATATAGATATATATCTGCACCTATTGTTCACCTTCTCTATCTTTCAAATACCATACATTTTTTGTAAGCTTCACTTCTTTTGATTTCTTCTAGTATGAAATCGTCTTCTTATCGTTTGAGGCATTTGATATATTTGTAGTTATTAGCTCAGGTTTGGTTTGTTCAACAGGTTTTTTTAGGATCCACCTTTAATTTTAATAGTTTTTGGTCCAGAAATATCCATAAAAATCTTCTTTGATGCCATTTTACTGCAAAAAGTATACACATATATAAATCAGTAAATTACAAAAAACAAACAAAATCTAAAAATCATAAATAATCATAAATCATAAATAGTTTTTCAAAACATAACCTTTTAAAAACAATTTAAAAAATTAAAATTAAAATTAAAAAAAATGCAACACCCTCCTGCGGCCCACAACTCCCCACCCCACCCCCGTGGCCCATCAGGCCTCTCGAGGTGATGGCCTGATTATAAGAATCGGGTTGCTGCCCCTACAGGCCCGATGGGCTGAAGGGGTGGGGTGGAGGGGTTGCAGGCACAACCCCTCTGCCCCATCCACAGTCCGCCACCCCACCCTCGTGGCCCATCAGGACCGTGGGAGTGGCGGCTTGATTCTCATATTCGAGCCACTGGGGTGGGGCGAGGGACTACGCCCGAAGGCCCTCTGCCCCTCTCACCCACCCCCACATCCCATTGAGCCTGTGCGGTGGGGCAAGGGACTGTGCCCACAACCCCTCCGCCCCCTCCCCATCACCCATCGGGCCCGTGGGGGTGGCGGCTCGATTCTGCCGCCACCCCCACGGGCCAAATGGGTCGCATGGTTGGGGTGGAGAGGATGGGTGAGAGGGGTTTCACCCAGCCCCTACTCCCCACCCTCGCAGCCCATCAAGCACGTGGGAGTGGCGACCCGATTCTGAGAATCGGGCCCGTGGGGGTCGCGACCCAATTCTCAGAATCGGGCCCGTGGGGGTGGCAACCCAATTCTCAAAATCAGGCCACCACCCCCACGAGTCTCCAACGGGCCTCCACCCCCACTGACCCATTGGGTCGCGGGGGAGGGGCGGGAGGGGGCTACACACAGCCCCTCTAGCCCCACCCCCATGGCCCCACGAACCTGTTGGGCCGCGGGGGTGGGGCGAGAGAGGTTGCGCCCAGACCCTCCACTCGACTCCAATAGCCCATCGGGCTCATGGGGATCGGGCCGCCACCCCCATGGGCCCAATGGGCCGTGGGCGTGGGGCGCCTACGCGAAACCCCTCCACTCCACCCTCGCAGCCCATCGGGCCTGTGGGGGTGGCAGCCCGATTCTGAGAATCGAGCCTCCACCCCCACAGGCTCGATGGGCAACGAGCATGGGGCGGAGGCGCTCCACCCCACCCCCATGGCCCATCAAGCCTGTGGGGGTGGCAACCCGATTCTGAGAATCGAGCCTCCACCCCCACGACCCGATTCTCATAATCGGACCGCCACCCCCACTGGTCTCCAACGGGCCTCCGCCCCGACAGGCCCATTGGGCCGTGAGGGAGGGGCGGGACGGGGCTACACGGAGCCCCTTCCACCCCACCCCCATGGCCCAATGGGCCTGTTGGACCGCGGGGGTGGGGCAGGAGGGGTTGCATGCAGCCCTCTCCTACCCTACCCCCGTGGCCAAACGCAGCCCCCTCCCGTTCCTCCCCCGCAACCCAATAGGTTGTGGGGGTGGAGGCCTAATTCTCATAATCAACCCTCACCCTTGGTAGGCTGGGCCGCGGGGATGGGTGCCGCCAACGAGCATGACTGGGCCCACCACGCCCACTGCGGACGTAGTGGCCTTCTGCCTGCCATGGGGTAGTCGAGTAAGCCTAATTCATCTAAATTTTTAATTTGTAAAAAAAATCTAAATTTCGTTAATAAAAAATTAAGTATTATTTTACTGGAATATGTTTTTTTTCAGGTATTTTACATGAAAATAACAATCCAACTCAACAACAAACCTATTGAGTTTTAAAACTTGCACACAATAAAATGGAAACTAACCTTTCAAATGTGATAATTTTCTGTTGAATATGTTGTCGATAACAATGTAGCTACTCCACAAAATCACTCCAAGTATTTTAACGAACCTCAAAAAGCCTTGATGTGATGTGAGGAATAGTGATAATGAAATTTATGATATAGCGGAAATTACGAAATTGTTTTACATCACGGTTAATGTGGGATTAATTTGTTTTTATAAAAACTTTAACATATAAAAATTTTATGGCGATATAGGAAACTATGATAAAACGAACATTACAGAACTTTTTTACCGCAAGGTGAATGTGGGATTAATTTGTTTTTATAAAAAAATTAACATATAAATCGTGTTATGGTGATATAGCGATTTATTTTAAATGTGTGATAGAAGATATAATAAAAATTAAAAAAAAAAACATTCAATTGTCTAGTAAGTATTATATAGTTTAAGTAAAAAAATTAATTTACATAAAAGATTTAGTTTACAATTTTAATTTAAAGATTTAGTTTAAAAGATTAATTTCATAAGAAAATTTTAGTTAAAAATTTTCAATAAATTGTAGAAGAAAATTATGGAAGAAAATACATGAATTGAATTTTTTGGAGGGAAAAGTTTCGGTGAAAAATTTTAGAGGGAAACTTCGGAGGGAATTTTCATTGTTTAAGCTATATATTATCTTTAGGAGAGAGTTCATTTGTATCATTCAACCTCTTCTGTTTGAAAGGCATGTATTCTTTTGATAGTGAAGTTGTGCTTTGTGAAGCATCAACATCTTTGTTGCGTAACAACTTATTCATATTGATGAATATAACATAAATTCTTCCACCATGAATAGAGAGTCAAATATTCCACTTAGTCCTAATCCTAATGACTATGAGAGCAACATTGATGAAGGGCAGGATGAATAATTTCAAATAAATAAAGAGTCACAGTTTCCACTTAATCCTAATCCTATGGGATATGAGAGAAGTAGTGATGAAGAGCATGATGAATATTTTCAAATAAATAAAGAGTCGCGGTTTCCACTTAGTCCTAATCCTATGGACTATGAGAGAAGCAGTGATGAAGAGCATGATGAAGAATTTCAAATGAGTATAGAGTCACGGTGTCCACTTAGTCCTAATCCTATGGACTATGAGAGCAGCAGTGATGAAGAGCATGATGAAGAATTTCATATGAATAGAGAGTCATGGTGTCCACTTAGTCCTAATCCTATGGACTATGAGAGCAATAGTCATGAAGAGCGTGATGAAGAATTTCAAATGAATAGAGAGTCTTGGTTTCCACTTAGGCATAATCCCATGGACTATGAGAGCAACAATGATGAAGAGCATGATGCATAATTTCAAATGAATAGAGAGTCATGGTGTCCACTTAGTCCTAATCCTATGGACTATGAGAGAAGTAGTGATGAAGAGCATGATGAAGAATTTCAAATGAATAGAGAGTCACGGTGTCCACTTAGTCCTAATCCTGTGGACTATGAGAGAAACATGAAGAATTTCAAATGAATAGAGAGTAACGGTTTCCACCTAGTCCTAATCCTATGGACTGTGAGAGCAGCAGTGATGAAGAGAATGATGAAGAATCTCAAATGAATAGATAGTCACGGTGTCCACTTAGTCCTAATCCTATGGAATATGAGAGCAGCAGCGATGAAGGCCAGGATGAAGAATTTCCAATAAATCGAGTGTCACATTTTCCACCTAGTCCTAATCCTAAGGACTATGAGAGCAATACTGATGAAGGGCGGGATTAAACACTTATTCCTAATCCTAAGGACTATGAGAGCAGCAGTGGTGAAGGGCAGGATGAATAATTTCCAATAAGTAAAGAGTCACATTTTCCATGTAGTCCTAATACTATGGACTATGAGAGCAGCACTGACAATGCACATGATGAAGAATATCCAATAAACATCGAGTCAAATTTTCCATTTAATCCTAATTCTAAAGACTATGAGGGTAGCACTGAAGAAGGGAAAGATGAAGAATATCCTCCAAGTCAGTATTTCAAAAGCACAAATGATGATAGTGAGGATAATATTCCTCATAATGATGGTGAAAATGCTTATACAAATGATGATCCAATGATGGAGATGTTGCCAACAAATATTGTATTGAAGAGTAGGAGCATATCTTTTCGTATCAATCCAAGATGTTCTAGTTATACAAGGGGTAGAGCAGAATATCTGACAAGAAGAAGTTCTATCAGTGCTCTCATTTCAAGTGAATGTTGTCAAAAATATTGTTTGAAACATATGGATTTCAAGTTTGCATTGGAGAAAAGGAAGAGATATTTGTCAATGAATAAAAGCATGCAAAATTCATATTTAGTGGGGTGCATGCAATCTACATTGCCAGGTTATGATTATCATATTGGGTCTTTATTTATCTGTAGAAAGTCTTTCAAAATGTTTCATTCAAAGGGTAATTTTCGTCTATCAAGAATCTAAGAAAATTTGGAAAAGGATCTCACATTTTATTCATAAGTACATCATAGATGAAAGTTTGGGCCATTATCAAATACTGCAATGTCATGGATGAAAGACTTATTTTCAAAGCATGGAGAGTGTATGCCAAATATAGAGACAATCCATATTCCAGATAATTTCTCAAGATGAGAAATCTACAACTTATACAAAGAATATGTAGAAGGTGTTGAAGGACATGGTTGATTTAGTTTGTGATGATATGGAATAAAAAAAATCAACAATGTATTTATTCCTAAGAAGACAAGGATGGGGATTTGCAGTACATGTGCTTCTCTTAAATAAAAAAGGGGTAAATGTGAAGGGGCGGAAAGAGGTAAGCATTCATAACATTAATTTTTAAAATTGTATAGTCATCAACTATGAAAACATATTTATCAATGACTTTCTTTTACGTTGTGTAGATTCCATTGTCAAAGCACTTCAAGAGCATCGCGATCAACAAAAGTGAAAGGAAAAAGTTGTACAAGCATCAAAAGAAGTGTTATGATAATCCAAATAAATATTTGGGTTTGATAATTGATGGTATGGATCAGAAGAAAACACTTCTACCACATTTTGTTCGCACACCCAAAAAAAATTGGGAGGAAGATCTTATTCAGTATCACTTGGTCGATTGTATGGTATTCAATGGGAAAATGTTTCCAAGGGTATACTTCAGAACTCCAAATATTCATGATGATGAAAATCTGACAATAACCATAATTCATGATGTGCTTCCTCATTGGTCTGGTAATCTTCCTGAAGTTTTGTATCTACAATTGGACAACACTTGTAGTGAAAACAAAAATTAGATTGTTTTTGGATATCTAAAAATGCTTGTTGAATTGAGAATTTTCCAAAAAGTAAAGGTTTGTTTCCTTCTTGTTGGGCACACTCATGACCATATTGATCAGATTTTATGTCGTTTTTCAATGACATTGAGGAGGAAGGAAGTTGGGAGCTTTCCATAATTAATTAGATGTATTGAGAAATCATACATGCCAGAGCCAATTTTTGATGTGTTGGAAGAAACTGTGGGCATGCGAAGGTTTATTCTGGGATCGCATGGTGAGGAGAAATGCATTGAACAAATTAATGACATTAGCTTCCAACATCAATTTCATATCAAAAAAAATAATGGGAAAACACCAATATGGGGAAAGAAGTATTCAACTACTGCAGAATAGGTGCCATCATCAGGTTTGACATTTTTGAAGTTCATTCCATATCATCTGATATTTGCATCAAATATATTGTTATTACAATCAGTTGTTGAAGTTCATAATGCACACAGGAAGAATAAAGATATAAATTATTTTGATTGCCTGGAAGAAATTAAAAAATGTATTAGATATAAATATGAGTACTTTGATATTGTTGATTCAGTTTGGTGGGAGTATTTTTTCAATAATCAAAGTGACATCATTTCAAGAACAACAAATGAAGATATACCTTTGAAAACTTTATTTATTTGGCCACAAAATGTATCAAATGAACATGAGGAAAGAAACATTGTTGAACAGCAACAATCTCAAGGTATTATTAATTCTTCACAGGTAGAGGAAAGGGAAATGTTTATTGGTTCCAGAAGATCTCATGCACAACGTGAAGTCATGGAAGACCTTTACAGAGGTTCAGTACAGGATATTAAGGAGGGTTGCATGATCACAGTGCTAGCAAATGGAGATCCCAGTGGCTATCCATTCTTAGTTGCTAAGATTATAAAGGTCATTACAGAAAATGAATATGTTGTAGGTGTTGAAGTACATTGGTATGCCACAAATACACACCCATTCAATGGTCTATACAAGCCAAAGATGGTAGTTGATAAAAAAACTGGCAAAAAGAGAAAAAGAAAGGGTACAAATATAAATCTTCGCCACACAGACCTCTTAAAATTGGAGGATGTTGACATACTTGTTTATGACTTCAATTTAACAAAGAGATGAACTCTTCACTTCAAGACGATAGAGATTCTGAAGAGGTTGTTACCAGAAGGAACAATGTTGAGATGGGAGTCTGCTGAAACCAGTTGTAGATCCAAAAGAATTTTGAAACCTGAAATGGTGGGCATGCATGTGGACTTAGATGGGGCACTAGTTTATGAAAGAGAAGAATATGGAACATCTTCATCTACATCCAATCATTCATCTGAAGATGTGAATTCTGATGGTGTGCAAGAAAATATGAGTGATTTTGAATAATTGTCTAAGACAATTTATATAACTGATGTTTGTATTGTATCTTGAAATAAAAATTTTGATTCCCATATGGTGTTAAATGAAGTTATGAGTCATTTTTATGTTTGTTGGATTATATGTTTTAATTATGATGATTTTTATTGTTTAGAATATCTACAATGCAACAATAACTTAGAGATATAATTTATGTTTCATTCAATCTACAAGTATTGACATTTTGATTAATTTATTCATGTAATTTGTTCATAATGTGTTGAAAACTTAGAGTTTTTTAATTCTATGGTTGAAAATTTTCCAATTTTTTTTGTATCTTTAATGTTATGGTTGAAAACAATTAGAATTTTAGCGATCTTTAGTGTCATGTTATTATATGTTTAACAACATGGATGAAAACTAATGGAATTTTAATGTGTTTCGGATCCCATTATTTTATTTTTATCATCATTACTAAAAAATGTTGAAATTATACCTGGAAAAGAAAAATGTTATTCTACCAAAAACATTAGTGTGTTTTTTTCCTCAAAACAACTTTTTTTTGCACAAAAGAAATCGGTTTTACTGCCATTTTTTTTAAATGTTGAAAATTGACCCTAAAAAAAACATCATTCCATAATACACACTTTTCGTTTTTAGCACTGTTTTTCATGTGTTTTTTGGGTTTTTTGGCCAGAGTTCCTGTTTTGAGTTTATAGTTCCCATTTCAAAGTTTACATTGTTGTTTCCAAATTAAAAATTGAGGGAGGAAATTCTAACTCCGCAATACTAAAAAGGATCACTAGGTTGCTAAAGAAATTTGAGGAGATAGCCTTCTTCCACATATATGGGGAATTGAATGGGAAGGCGTATAATCTTGTCAATCTAGGATCTAAACTAAGGCAAGGAGTATTGGAGTTAAATCATAGTCTAAGGTTATTTCCCCAATTCCATGAAGGTCCCTCAATTAACAAAACTTTAAGATTTAGGCCAGTTTGGACATCATTTGTTGAAAATTTAGTGATTTAATGCTCTTGAAGGCATCACCAAAGGGGGTGATGATGGCTTCGAGCTTCTCACACTTTTTCATTTCCTTATTCAATAAAATGTGCATGGATGATGTCTGTACTTATACAAAATTTCAGGAGTCTAAATTCGTGTTGATCTAATAAATGGTGAAGGAAAACTGCAAGGATTAATTGGGATTTATGTTTATTTATAAGCCATAAGAAATATATCACCCTTTCTTAGAGGTTGAAGCATAAGATACTTTGTTACATAAAACAAAACAAACAAAAAAACAAAACAAAACAAAACAAAACAAAACAAAAAACAAAACAAAAACAAAACAAAAAAAAAACAAAAAAAAAAAAAAACAAAAAAAACAAAAAACAAAAACAAAAACAATAAACAATAAACAATAAACAATAAACAATAAACAATAAACAATAAACAAAAAACAATAAACAAAAAACAAAAAACAAAAACAAAAACAAAACAAAACCTATTAAAATTCGCATTATAAAAACAATAGCAATAAAAAAATGTATTCACTTAAATTCCAGTTAATTTGTTAAAATTTTAAGTTAATTAGCTTCTAGTTTCTTTGTGATGAAAAAATCGATACTCTTCCCGAGGAAAGTTTTAAGTTTTTTTTTTAAGCCTAAAGATCTGGGAGATGTTCCCTTCCTTTTACTATTTAACCTCATAAGTATGTTTTGTAGAAATTTCTCTATGAATCAGCTAGCTCTGATACCATGTATAAATTTCTCTATGGATCAGCTAGCTCTGATACCATGTGGAAATTCTCACTATAGATCACCTGATATTGCAATGTACTAAAGCAAAATACTTGATCTACTTCTACGATCAAACTTTGCGGAAGCTTAATCAATTTGAGCAAGATCAATCGGAACACATATAACAGAGAAGAAGATTCAATCACACATGAAACACAGAAGAATACTCTAGGGAAAGCCTCAGCTAAAAACCCCGCTATCTGTATTATCATGCAAGTGGAAATATTAGATATCATTTTTGGGATTCAACTGCGTTAAGTAAGTCATTCAAAGTATGACCATTTCCATGAGAGGTAGTCGTAAAGTGACTAATTTCTCATGATTTTTGAATAGTTCACTTAGCACTCATTGCATCGGGTGATGCTCACAGGGGTGAAGAAGTGGGATTGAAACTAGTGAAATGTGGAGAACGAATCACATAGCATCAATCATCACTTCCGGGGCTTGCACCCGGTAACCAGGACTTCCCAGGAGGTCACCCATCCCAGAACTCCTCTGGCTCAAGCGCGCTTAACTGTGGAGTTTTTCCCCACAATCAAGCCCACTTAGCTTGCTACCCCATTTGCACAAATCGTTAGCTCTCACAGCTATCCAACTCTCAGTACAATCCCTCACTGCTACTCATAGACAAAATAAACAACACATGTGCCTTCCTTCAGTCCTCCAAGCCTCCTATTTCCTTGCGCAGTTTCTCCTGGGTCCTCCAGCTGCAACCTGTGTGATTCTCACCTCACACACAACACTGACCTTGAAATAATTGCGCAATCCTGAAGGAGCGAATTCCTTCTGTATGGATGAGTTTCCTTTATAGGAAAATTCCTCCAACTGATAGTACATTGTCCCCTCCTTTAATCTCAACTGGGTCTTTCTCTAAACTGACATGCATGAGTTATTTATGAAAGAATATTCAGTTATCTGGAGAAGACTAGTTGCATGCATGCATGCATTAACTGACTGAACTCACAATTAGTTCCTCAAACTGTTTGGAACTAATTTCACTGGACTTAACTCAGTTAACTGAGCTAACTAATTACAACTAAAATAAAACTCATCCTTATCTCCTTAATTAAGGGATAACTTCGTCAATGAAAGGGATAATTGTTCCATGTCTTCATAAAGACTTCATGTTTTAATTTCTCCAACCAATTAACTCTAGATAAATTAATTAATTATTTTTCAAACAGCTAGTGAGACTAAATTCGAATTTTAATTCTCAATTTTAATTCAGGGACTAATTAAAATTGGAATCTATCCTGAAATTTTATTTATAGCAATGCTATTTTTAGCATTTCTGTTTTATCATTTCTTGTTTCTATTTTCCACACTGGTACCTGAAATGCTTTTTATAGCATTTCTTGTTGCTATTTTAAACACTCCCTCTCAACAAGAAAGGCATTCAACTCGAACCCGATCCTGAACCTTTGGAATGTTCTGCACACAAAACTTCTCTCAAGAGTTGTTGCTCCAGCAACTCCAGAAACAAAAATATCCAACCTGAATCAGAATGATGCCTCTGTCATCAAAGTCTCTGACTATTACTGCCTTTGTCGACTGAAAACTTTGCACCTCTGTGCCCTTCAGTATCTGATTCTCTAGCCTCTGTCACTTTGATCTCTGACTGCATCAATCACACTAATTCCTCCTGCTGCATCTGTGCTGCTGCTAGTCCTATCTCCCAGCACTGCATCCGCACTGCACCTCCTCTCATCATGTTGCATCGTGCTGCCCACTGCTACACTGCAACTCAGTTACTGAGAAGTAAGTAACTGATCTCCCAACTGACCTCCCTATTGGGCTACAAACACCCTCTGATGATGAAGCTTCCTCTGCTGCTCCATCCACATCTGTCTCTACCCACTTAGCCAATCCTGCTACTCCTCGTCAAGGCTCTCGTAGCAAGGTCTAATCAAAGAGGCTGGGTACCTCAAGGATCCTACCCCTTTCAGCCTTCTTGGGACTATCACTCCACATCACCTCACCTCCCACCTAGAGGTATGGATGCATGTGATCCATCTTCCCACTTGGCTCGAAATTTCTCCCTACTAGAGGTCTCTACGTGAGTGGATGCCTCCACTCGGTCTCCTCTCGGCTTCTCCAATTGTGGCTGCTCCACAACCTCTTGGAGTTTATTCACCAATTGTGGCTCCTCCACAATTTTCTGAGACTTCTTCTAGCGCTGCATGTTGAGAGGTAATGTACTCTCCCTCTCAACCACCAAGTCTCTAACATTTGCCTTGCTCCTCAAGGCTTTGCATGCATCTTGAACCTCAAGAGCATACAGTTCTTGACTCGTGAACCGATCTACTTCACCTGTCTCATGGTGATGTGTCTAAGGAAAACCTTTCCCTTACTGAAGACTACATCATAACCTTTGTCCTCCAACATCACGATCGATACCAAGTTCTTCTTCAGTCCTAGCACATACTTCACATCTGTTAAGGTGATGCGAGCTCCATGCTCCCTCTGAAAAGCAACCGTACCTTCACCTGAAACATAGTACTTTCCATCATCGCCCATCTCTATGCGCATCTGGAGGTCCTTCTCCTCCAATGTACTGAATAAACTCTTATCGTCGGTCATGTGGAATGAGGCTCCATTGTCAAGAAACCAACCACAACCCATCATCGATGAAACCATGCATGCGAAGAGGGTAAAGTCCATTTTGAACTGAGAGGCCAATGCCTCACCTTTAGATCCTTCTGAGGATCCCTTCTTGGGTTTCTTCAATGGACAATTAGTTGCATAATGGCCCACCTCATGAAAATTAAAGCATCTCACTTTATATTTGTCAATCTTTTTCCCTCCATGAGAAGAACTCGATTTGGGATGAGAATCCTTCTCCTTCCTTTTCCTTGCCTTACTCACTAAAATGAAATTTTCTTCATCCTCCTTGGATGAAGAACCATCTCTGGTGCTCCTCTTGATCTCTTCCTGCATCAGATCCGACCACAGTTGTTCCCAATCTGGCAGTTTCTCTCTTCCATTCACTTAGTCCTGGTAGCTATGCCAGCTCTTAGGCAGACCGAGGAGAGTAAGACTCACCATATCATCATCAGCTGTCATGATTCCTACACTTCCAAGCTCATCTCTATAGGTGGTGAGCTTGTTTAGATATGTAGAGATCATGTCGCCCGTTTCACACTTGATTTTCTGAAGCTTGTCCTTCAGTGCCAACTTCCTCTGGTTGATGTTGTTCCTATATATATCCTTCAATGTCTTCCACATTGAAAATGGAGTCTCCTTCCCATGGAGACTCGAGACAATATGGTCTTGAACTCCCTCCAAAAGAATCATCCTCACTCTCCCCACACATCTCTTCCATTCCGCCAATTCTTTGGCATTAGCTGCTGCTGGGTTGGGGACTTCTTGATCAATGAAGTCCTTCAAACCATTTTCCTCTAATACCGCTTCCATGCTATGTAATTTGAGCTGCCATCCAAGGCATACTCGAGTCTCAAGCCATTGAACGCCATTGGTGAACTTTGAGATGTGATAAGAAATCAATTTTGTACCTACAATAAAGAACTTCAAACTTCGATCTTCACCCTTCTTTGTATACTGTTCTCCGCTTTGATCACCTTTACTCTAATACCATGTAGAAATTTCTCTATGGATTAGCTAACTCTGATGCCATGTAGAAATTTCTCTATGGATCAGCTAGCTCTGATACCATGTAGAAATTCTCACTATATATCACCTGATAATGCAATGTACTAAACCAAAATACTTGATCTACTTCTACTATCAAACTTTGCGGAAGCTTAATCAATTTGAGCAAGATAAATTAGAACACATATAACAAAGAAGAAGATTCAATCACACATGAAACACAGAAGAATACTCTAGGGAAAGCCTCAGCTAAAAACCCTGCTATATGTATTATCATACAAGTGGAAATATCTCTGGATTACACAAATCTTTAGCTCTCACAGCTATCCAAATCTCAGTGCAATCCCTCACTGCTACTCATAGACAGAATAGACAACAACTGTGCCTTCCTTTAGTCCTCCAAGCCTCCTATTTCCTTGCGCAGTTTGTCCTGTGTCCTCTAGCTACAACCTGTGTGATTCTCACCTCACAAACAACACTGACCTCTGAAATAACTGTGCAATCCTGAAGGAGTTAATTCCTTCTGCATGGATGAGTTTCCTTTATAGGAAAATTCCTCCAACTGATAGTACATTGTCCCTTACTTTAATCTCAAATGGGTCTTTCTCTGAACTAACATGCATGAGTTATTTATGAGATAATATTCAGTTATCTCGAGAACACTAGTTGCATGCATGCATGCATTAACTGACTGAACTCACAATTAGTTCCTCAAACTGTTTGGAACTAATTTAACTAGACTTAACTCAGTTAAGTGAGCTAACTAATTACAACTCAAATACAACTCATCCTTATCTCCTTAATTAAGGATAACTTCCTCAATCGAAGGGATAACTGTTGCATGTATTCACAAAGACTTCATGTTTCAATTTCTCCAACTAATTAACTCAAGACTCAAGATGAATTAATTAATTATATTTCAAACAGCTAGTGAGACTAAATTCGAATTTTAATTCAGGGACTAACTAAAATTGGAATCTATCCTGAAATGATATTTATAGCAATGTTATTTTTATCATTTCTATTTTATCATTTCTTGTTGCTATTTTCCACACTAGTACCTGAAATGCTATCTATAGCAATGCTATTTATAGCATTTCTACTTTTAGCATTTCTTGTTGCTATTTTCAGAATATTCATAGAGAATATGCATGAGTTATTTTTCAAGATGAATTAATTAATTATTTTTTCAAACAGCTAGTGAGACTAAATTCGAATTTTAATTCTCAATTTTGATTCAAGGACAAATCAAAATTGGAATATATCCCGAAATACTATTTATAGCAATGTTATTTTTAGCATTTCTATTTTTTGCGTTCAACACTGGTACCTGAAATGCTATCTATAGCAATTCTATTTATAGCATTTCTTGTTGTTATTTTCAACAGGAACGTCGAAGAGTGAGATGATATTCTATCTCTGTTGCAACAAGAAATTTCTAAAAATAAATCATGCATATTCTCTATGGATCTCTCTCTACTGCTCCATCCGCATCTGTCTCTACCCAATCAGCCAGTCCTGCTACTCCTCGTCGAGGCTCTCGTAGCAAGGTCTAATCAAAGACGTTGGATACCTCAAGGATCCTGCCCCTATTTCAGCCTTCTTGAGACTATTACTTCACATCGCCCCACCTCACATCTGGAGGTATGGCTGCATGTGATCCCTCTGCTCACTTGGCTCGAGATTTCCCCCTATTGGAGGTCTCTGCATGAGTGGATGCCTCCACTCAGTCTCCTCTCAGCATCTCTAGTTGTGGCTGCTCCACAACCTCTTGAAGCTGCTTCACCAATTGTGGCTCCTCCACAATTGTCTAAGACATCTTCGGGCGTTGCATGTTGAGAGGTAATGTACTCTCCCTCTCAACCACCAAGTCTCCAACATTTTCCTTGCTCCTCAAGGCTTTGCATGCATCTTGAACCTCAAGAGCATACATGTTCTTGACTCGTGAACCGATCTGCTTCACCTGTCTCGTGGTGATGTGTCTAAGGAAAACCTTTCCCTTATTGAAGACAACATTGTAGCCTTTGTCCACAACCATCGCGATCGATACCAAGTTCTTCTTCAGTCCAGGCACATACTTCACTTCAGTCAAGGTGATAGGAGCTCCATGCTCCCTCTGAAACACAACCGTACCTTCACCTGAAACACGGTACTTTCCATCATCACCCATCTCTATGCGCATCTGGAGGTCTTTCTCCTCCAAGGTACTGAACAAACTCTTATCGCCAGTCATGTGGAATGAGGCTCCACTGTCAAGAAACCAACCACAACCCATCATCGATGAAACCATGCATGCAATGAGGGTGAAATCCAATTCGAACTAAGAGGCCAATGCCTCACCTTCAGATCCTTCCAAGGATCCCTTCTTGGACTTCTTCAATGGACAATTAGTTGCATAATGGCCCACCTCATGACAATTAAAGCATCTCACTCTATATTTGTCAATCTTCTTCCCACCATGAGAAGAACTCGATTTGGGATGAGAATCTTTCTCCTTCCCTTTCCTTGCCTTACTGGATAAGGCTATATTTTCTTCATCATCCTTAGATGAAGAACCATCTCTGGTGCTCCTCCTAATCTCCTCCTGCATCAGATTTGACCATAGTCATTCCCAATCCAGTAGTTTCTCTCTTCCATTCACTAAGTCCTCGTAACTATGCCAGCTCTTAGGAAGACCGAGGAGAGAAAGACTCACCATGTCATCATCGACTGTCATGATTCCTACACTTCCAAGCTCATCTCTGCAGGTGATGAGCTTGTTCAGATATGTAGAGATCGTGTCGCCCTTTTCACACTTGATTTTCCAAAGCTTGTCTTTTAGCACCAGCTTCCACTGGTCACTGTTCTGATATAGATCCTTCAATGTCTTCCACATTGAAAATAGAGTCTCCTTACCATGGAGACTCGAGACAATATGGTCTCGAACTCCCTCTAGAATAATCCTCCTCGCTCTCGCCACACATTTCTTCCATTCTGCCAATTCTTTGGCATTAGTTGCTACTGGCTTGGGGACTTCTTGATCAATGAAGTCCTTCAACCCGTTGTCCTCTAATATTTCTTCCATGCGATCCTTCCAGGCTATGTAATTCGAGCTGTCATCCAGGGCATACTCGAGCCTCAAGCCATTGAACGCCATTGGTGAATTTTGAGATGTGATAAGAAATCGATTCTGTACCTACAATCAAGAACTTCAAACTTCGAACTTCTCCCTTCTTTGTATACTGTTCTACACTTTTATCAACTTGGCTCTGATACCATGTAGAAATTTCTACAAATCATCAAGCTCTGATACCATGTAGAATTTCCTACAAATTCTCTACAATTCTACCTCTAAGATCTATGTAGAAAATCTGACTGTAGATTAAACTGATTATGCAATGTACTAAAGAAAAATACTTAATATACTTCTAAAATCAAACTTGCGGAAGCTTAATCGATTTTTAGCAAGATCAAATAGAACACATATAACAGAGAAGAAGATTAAATCACATATGAAACACAGAAGAATACTCTGGGGAAAGCCTCATCTAAAACTCCGCTATCTTTATTATCATATAAGTGGAAATATCTCAGGATTACACAAAGCTTTAGCTCACAAGCTATCCAGCTCTCAGTACAATCCCTCACTACTGCTCATAGATAGAATAGACAACACATATGCCTTCCTTTAGTCCTCCAAGCCTCCTATTTCCTTGCGCAGTTTCTCCTGGGTCCTCCAGCTGCCACCTGTGTGATTCTCACCTCACACACAACACTGACCTCTTAAATAACTTTGCAATCCTGAAGGAGTTAATTCCTTCTGCATGGATGAGTTTCCTTTATAGGAAAATTCCTCCAATTGATAGTACAATGTCCCTTCTTTAATCTCAACTGGGTCTTTCTCTGAACTGACATGCATTGGTTATTTATGAGAGAATATTCAATTATCTGAAGTACACTAGTTGCATGCACGCATGTATTAACTGACTGAACTCACAATTAGTTGCACAAACTGTTTGGAACTAATCTAATTGGACTTAACTCAGTTAATTGAACTAACTAATTACAATTCAAATACAACTCACCCTTATCTCCTTAATTAAGGGATAACTTCCTCAATCAAAGGGATAATTGTTGCATGTCTTCACAAAGACTTCATGTTTGAATTTTACCAACTAATTAACTCAAGATGAATTAATTAATTATTTTTTCAAATAGCTAGTGAGACTAAATTCGAATTTTAATTCTCAATTTTGATTCAAGGACAAATCAAAATTGTAATATATCCCAAAATGTTATTTATAGCAATGCTATTGTTAGCTTTTCTACTTTTGTCTTCCTTGTTGCTATTTTCAACACTGGTACCTGAAATGCTATTTATAGCATTTCTTGTTGCTATTTTCAACATGTAGAAATTTCACTGTAGATGAACTGATTATGCAATGTACTAAAGCAAAATACTTAATCTACTTCTACAATCAAACTTGCAGAAGCTTAATCGATTTGAGCAAGATCAAATAGAACACATATAACAGAGAAGAAGAATCAATACACATGAAACATAGAAGAATACTCTAGGGAAAGCCTCAGCTAAAAACCCCATTATCTGTATTATCATATAAGTGGAAATATCTCAGGATTACACAAAGCTTTAGCTCACAAGCTATCCAGCTCTCAATACAATCCCTCACTGCTCCTCATAGATAGGATAGATAACACATATGCCTTCCTTCATTCCTCCAAGCCTCCTATTTCCTTGCGCAGTTTCTTCTGGGTCCTCCAGCTGCAACCTGTGTGATTCTCACCTCACACACAACACTGACCTCTGAAATAATTGTGCAATCCTGAAGGAGCGAATTCCTTCTGCATGGATGAGTTTCCTTTATAGGAAAATTCCTCCAACTGATAGTACATTGTCCCTTCCTTTAATCTCAACTGGGTCTTTCTCTGAACTGAGATGCATGAGTTATTTATGAGAGAATATTCAATTATCTGGAGAACACTAGTTGCATGCATGCATGCATTAAAAAACTGAACTCACAATTAGTTCCTCAAACTGTTTGGAACTAATTTAACTAGACTTAACTCAATTAACTAAGCTAACTAAATACAACTCAAATACAACTCATCCTTATCTCCTTAATTAAGGGATAACTTCCTCAATCAAAGGGATAACTGTTGCATGTCTTCACAAAGACTTCATGTTTGAATTTGTCCAACTAATTAACTCAAGATGAATTAATTAATTATTTTTCAAACAACTAGTGAGACTAAATTCGAATTTTAATTCTCAATTTTAATTCAGGGACTAATTAAAATTGGAACCTATCCTGAAATGTTATTTATAGAAATGTTATTTTTAGCATTTCTATTTTATCATTTCTTGTTGCTATTTTCCACACTGGTACCTGAAATGCTATCTATAGCAATGCTATTTATAACATTTCTATTTTTAGCATTTCTTGTTGCTATTTTCAACCCTTCCTCTCAACAAGAAGGGCATTCAACTCGAACCCGGTCTTGAACCATTGGAATGTTCTACATGCAACACTTATCTCAAGTGTTGGTGCTCCAGCAACTCTAGAAACAAAAATATCCAACCTAAATCAGAATGATGCCTTTGTCATCAAAGTCTCTGACTATTATTGCCTCTGTCGACTGAAAACTCTATACCTTTGTGCCCTTCAGTATCTGACTGCTCTAGCCTCTATCACTTTGATCTCTGACTGCATCAATCACACTGATTCCTCCTGCTACATCTGTGTTTTTGTTGGTCCTATCTCCCAGCACTGCATCCGCACTGCACCTCCTCTCATCATGTTGCATCATGCTGCCCACTGCTACATTGCAACTCAGTTACTGAGAAGTAAGTAACTGATCTCCCAACTGACCTCCCTGTTGGGCTAGAAACACCCTCTGATGTTGAAGATTCCTCTGTTGCTCCATCCGCATCTTTCTCTACCCACTTACCGAGTCCTGCTACTTCTTTTCGAGGCTCCCATAGCAAGGTCTAATCAAAGAGGTTGGGCACCTCAAGGATCCTACCTCCTGAAGGTATGGATGCATGTGATCCCTCTGCCCACTTGGCTTGAAATTTCCCCCTACTGGAGGTCTCTGCGTGAGTGGATGCCTCCACTCGGTCTCCTCTCGTCTTCTCCAATTGTGGCTGCTCCATAACCTCCTGAAGTTGCTTCACCAATTGTGGCTCCTCCACAATTGTCTAAGACTTCTTCTGGTGCTGCATGTTGAGAGGTAATGTATTCTCCCTCTCAACCACCAAGTCTCCAACATTTTCCTTGCTCCTCAAGGTTTTTCATGCATCTTGAACCTCAAGAGCATACAGGTTCTTGACTCGTGAACCGATCTACTTCACCTGTCTCATGGTGATGTGTCTAAGGAAAACCTTTCCCTTACTGAAGACTACATCATAGCCTTTGTCCTCCAACATCGTGATCGATACCAAGTTCTTCTTCAGTCCTGGCACATACTTCACATCTGTCAAGGTGATGCAACCTCCATGATCCCTCTGAAAAACAACTGTGCCCACTCCTGAAACATTATACTTTTCATCACTACCCATATCTATGTGCATCTAGAGGTCCTTCTCCTCAAAGGTACTAAACAAAATCTTATCGTCGATCATGTGGAATGAGGCTCCACTGTCAAGAAACCAACCACAACCCATCATCGATGAAACCATGCATGCAATGAGGGTAAAATCCAATTCGAACTGAGAGGCCAATGCCTCACCTTCAGATCCTTCCGAGGATCCCTTCTTGGATTTCTTCAATGGACAATTAGTTGCATAATGGCCCACCTCATGACAATTAAAGCATCGCACTTTAGATTTGTCAATCTTCTTCCCACCATGGGAAGAACTCGATTTGGAATGAGAATCCTTCTCCTTCCCTTTCCTTGCCTTACTGGCTAAGGCTAGATTTTCTTCATCCTCCTTGGATGAATAACCATCTCTGGTGCTCCTCCTGATCTCCTCCTGCATCAGATCCGACCACAGTCGTTCCCAATCTAGCAGTTTCTCTCTTCCATTCACTGAGTCCTGGTAGCTATACTAGCTCTTAAGAAGACCGAGAAGAGCAAGACTCACCATATCATCATCGGTTGTCCTAATTCCTACACTTCCAAGCTCATCTCTGCAGGTGGTGAGCTTGTTCAGATATGTAGAGATCGTGTCACCATTTTCACACTTGATTTTCTGAAGCTTGTCTTTCAGCACCAGCTTCCTCTGGTCGCTGCTATTCTGATATAGATCCTTCAATGTCTTCCACATTGAAAATAAAGTCTCCTTCCCATGGACACTCGAGACAATATGGTCTCAAACTCCCTCCAGAAGAATCCTCCTCTCTCTCTCCACACATTTCTTCCATTCCGCCAATTCTTGGGCATTAGCTACTATTGGCTTGGGGACTTCTTGATCAATGAAGTCCTTAAACCCGTTGTCCTCTAATACCGCTTCCATGCGATCCTTCGAGGCTATGTAATTCGAGCTGCCATCCAAGGCATACTCGAGTCTCAAGCCATTGGACGCCATTGGTGAATTTTGAGATGTGATAAGAAATCGATTCTGTACATACAATCAAGAACTTCAAAACTTCGAACTTTTCACATCTTTGTATATTGTTCTCCGCTTTGATCAACTTGCATCTGATACCATGTGTTCTGAGAAAGATCAAATAGAACACATATAACAAAGAAGAAGAATCAATACACATGAAACACAGAAGAATACTCTGGGGAAAGCCTCAGCTAAAAACCCCGCTATCTGTATTATCATACAAGTGGAAATATCTCAGGATTACACAAAGCTTTAGCTCACAAGCTATCCAGCTCTCAGTACAATCCCTCACTGCTGCTCATAGACAGAATAGACAACACATATGCCTTCCTTCAGTCCTCCAAGCCTCCTATTTCCTTGCGTAGTTTCTCCTAGGTCCTCCAGCTGCAACCTGTGTGATTCTCACCTCACACACAACACTGACCTCTGAAATAACTGCGCAATCCTGAAGGAGTGAATTCCTTTTGTATGGATGAGTTTCCTTTATAGGAAAATTCCTCCAATTGATAGTACACTGTCCCTTCCTTTAATCTCAACTTGGTCTTTCTCTGAACTGACATGCTTGAGTTATTTATGAGAGAATATTCAGTTATCTAGAGAACACTAGTTGCATGCATGCATGCATTAACTGATTGAACTCACAATTAGTTCCTCAAACTGTTTGGAACTAATTTAACTAGACTTAACTCAATTAACTGAGCTAACTAATTACAACTCAAATACAACTCATCCTTATCTCCTTAATTAAGGGATAACTTCCTCAATTAAAGGGATAATTGTTGCATGTAAGGAAAATTTTAAGGATGGAAATTTATCTTAAAGATTAGAAACCTTGGCAAATCTTGCTAATCCATAATATGAAAACTACAAAATACTTGGTGATATTTTAGTAAAAATATTCAAAATTATAATATTTTATATAGTCTCTATAAAAATTTGGCGATTTTTAAGGTAAAATATTTTTTTCTTATAAAATTTGGGCGAATCATTTTTAGGAAAAAATGGGAATTGGCGAATCTTTTTTTTTGGAAAAATCATGGAAAATTAGCCCATCTGCGAATATTAGCCCCTAAAATTTTCCCTGGTTGCATGTCCTCACAAAAACTTCATGTTTGAATTTCTCCAACTAATTAACTCAGTATGAATTAATTAATTATTTTTCAAACAGCTAGTGAGACTAAATTCGAATTTTAATTCTCAATTTTAATTCAGGGACTAATTAAAATTGGAATCTATCCTGAAATGCTATTTATAGCAATATTATTTTTAGCATTTCTTGTTGCTATTTAACCTCATAAGTATGTTTAAGATGTTGATTTCTTGATATACCATTTCAAGAATCAACATATGTGGAAACTATACTAAGGAACTATTTCTTATTTTTCTTGGTTTTTAATAATTTTATAAGTTTTGTGATTGTTGATTGGATTTAACTTCTTAATTTTTTATTGGTATTATTTGAAATCTATTTATTTTGATGAGTTTTTCACAAAATTTAAATTGAATTAATTTTTTTATCTATCTAGTTAATTTCATCTGTTGAGGTGAAAAGCTTCATTTATATAGAGTTGAGTGGAGATCATAAGTTCCAAAGTTGGCAAAGATGTTCCCCCCTTCCCCTTATTTATACTCATAAGCATGTTTAAGATGTTGATTTCTTGATATACCATTTCAATAATCTAATATGTTTGGATACTATACCAAGGAATTTAGTTTTTAACAATAATATTTATGATATTTTTGGTTGTTGATTGGCTCTATTTTATTGTTTTGTTTGAAATCTATTTATTTTGATGATTTTTTCATAAATATTTAACTAGAGTTGATTTTTTATTTATCTAATCAATTTATTTTTCAATATGAAAAACTTCATTCATATAGGGTCGAGTGGAGATCTTAAGTTCCAAAGTCGGTGGAGTCCATCATTTAATGTTACCATAGACAAGTTATTTACTGTGAATAATTAAAATAAAATTGGGATATTTTTAAGGGGTAGAGTTGATTGGGATAATTATGTAAGAGAGAAGGCATCCTTGTCAACAAGTTGATGAAGGAATTATGCAACAAATCCTGGTTGATTTTTCATGTAAATAAAAATAAAAACCAAGGTCATTGGACATGTATTCCAAGCTGAATGGTGGGTAAACAATGTAGTGGGAATCACTTGCAATTTATTAATGGCTATGGAAATTGCAAAAGGCATTAGCAAAGGCATTGGAAAATAGGCAATAATTGGAATTTAATATAGGAAATAAAGGAAAATAGGAGAAAAGGAAGATGAAGAGACACAAATATACATGCAAGGTAAATTAGAAAGAAAATGAAGGAAAATGAAGAAAACAAGAAAGGAAGAGACTAGACATCAATGATAAAAAGGCATTAGAGAAACAATTCATAGCTTTTGTCAGTTTTTGGCTCAGATCTTGTTCATTCTAGCTCTCTTACACTCATGCACACTTAGAGCATCCTTGGAGAATCCTAGCATTCACTTGGACTTGAGGAGAAGCAAGTAAAGGGCAAGCAAAGGAATTGTGGGGAATGGAAAAGGAGGTTGGATCAACAGCTACAACTGGATTTCATTGTAGATAATAGGTTGCATGTGTGATTTCCTTACTAATATTTGGATGCATGGTACATGCATGTGGTTCTTTTCTTATTTTGTTGTCATTGGCATGGGATTTTCCTAGATTGACAGTGGTTTCATCGTTGCCTTGCCATTTCCTAGATATCCATGATGCAGTGGGCTCTCTATTTTGATTAAGCTTTGGATGGTCGGTAGACTTGAATATTGGTTGAGGTGGTGTGAGGAAAATTCCCAAGGGTCAAGGGTGGAGATGGGATTTCTCCTGGAACTCTTGACAAATGGGTGGAGACAGGAAAATTCCTCTTGATCTTGTGAAGGAAGTCAGAGGCTTCCAAGCTTGTTATGATGTTAGTGATTTCTAGACCGGTTTAGGTGAAATCAATGCAGTCGAGGGTTGATGTGGTTTGGCCTTTGGAAGCCTTGGTTAGTGCTATTTTGGTTTAACCCATATGATCCCACATTCATGCTTGGAATATGGCATGGTGGTGATTGGATGAAAGAGAGATTGGGTTCAGCCTAATCTAGGGTCGGGTGGTACATGGAAATCCCTGACTTGGTTGGCTTTTGCATATGATTAATATGAGCTATTTTCCTATTGTGATTGATGAGAAGATGTACTAGTTATTATTTTTATCCTATGACTATTTTTTCATAGATTTTATTATGGTTATATGTTGGTTGCTGACATGGTTGAGTGATGTGTTCTTACTATGGATCTTGTTCATGATTTGATTATTTATGGAATAGTTATAGCTACTATGTTTATTATTCCTGACCTATAGCTACTATGTTTATTACATGTTTGACGAATTATTTATCATATGACTGGAATGTTTGAGTAAGTTCTAGCCTTAGTATTCATGGTAAATACTTCTCATTATTCTATAATGAATTATGAAGAGTTTTGGGTGGTATTAGGTAGTGGCTTGTAGGCTATCCCTGAAAAATTGGCATATATCTCGCAAACACACCCTCTGAACTGGAGAATTTTGGTTATAACCACATGCACAGTGTATCAAGCCTACAATTGGGATGTAAAGTTTGAGAATTGAAGGTTCCTGCTCAAGGATTGATCATCAGTGGTTTTTGTCAGTCATCTGGGTGATCTAGAGTCCCTGAGGGATGGAAGTATGTTTCCAGTTAGTATACCCCACTTCCATAACTAGAACATGGAGGTCGGCTCATGTCATAGTAAAACTCAACTCATGTTTACCCTGGAGAGCTTGTAAAAGCAGGTGAATGTGGGATGGGGTGGTTACAAATGATTTCTTATTTGTTTGGTTTACGAGATAATTTCAAATATTAAGACAAAAGCCTCCTAAATTAGATATTTTAACAAATGTTACACAAATATAATTTTGAATTAATTATTCCTAAACACTCCATTAATCATAAAAATTTTAATATAAGAATGGTAGGTTGACTCTACACTCATCATTAGTAAATCCAAAATAAAAATAAAAATTGAGGTCGAATTAATCCAAAACACCCCTCATCATGATGTCTAGGTCATATTCATAAAAAACTTAACAACATAGGGCATGTGCATGATATACATAACTAACCTTTGACCCAAGAATCCACATGAGGAGGTTGGTAATGGTCTTCTAAGGCCTTTCCTCATCTAGTCATCAAAGATTCAACATCAATAAGTAGAGTGTCCCACCCATCAGTGGGTGGCTCTTGGGGCTTGGGCCACTCAAGGATAAGAAGTTTTGGAGTGGGAAAATGTTTCTCACATTGCAAGGGTCACACAGATAAACTATGTACACATTCCCATCACTCATGAACTTATCATACAATCATGTGGCTGGGTCTTCTTTGGTTCAACCCAAGGAGAGAGGTTAAGTAGGTCGTCCTTACATGTTAGCGCAAATGGGACAAGAAGGGTGGTGAACACTAGTATTGCAGCAAGAATGTTGCAACTCTTAGGGCTACCAGCTTTACTTTACTAACCCGGTGTTCATACAAACTTGGAGGTGACAGTGTTGTATACACAAGTAAAAGTGATGGTTATGCCCTTTTGTCACTGTTCAGCTGGTGAGAGACCATTGGGGTTTTTCAAGCCAGAATTGTATGGATTCAGAAGAAGCTTGATTATTGATGAGGGAAAGAGAAATCTACTCTAAGAGAAAGCTTGGCCACTGCGATAAGGAAAAATACTAAAATCTAATGCTAAAATCACACCATTTTCTAACTAACTACTAAGAGACTATGCTTCAGAAAGAATGCTAAGTTAACATGTATGAAATTCTACTATCCTAAGCATGTAAGTTCAAAACATCAAACATTACTACTGTGCATGTAAATTACTAAAATAAATCTATTTTTCTCTTTATCTTTTTTATGGAAGAGTGATAAAGCTAATATCTTTTGGCGATGTGGCAGGTGTCTTAGGAATGTGTTGAAGCCCCGAAAATCGGGTCGACAACAATGGGGATACCCACCCGGTCCGGACCTTGGTTGGCAGCTCCTTATCCGTTTGGTATAGCGGGTCCGACTGGGGATAATGGGACCAGTTTCCCAATCTAAGGGTGTGTGTGTGTGTAGAGTTGGATGATGTTGATCTAAGAGTACTTAAAGCTAATTTAATTCAAACTTCTAAACTAACTCTATGCTATTGTAATCTAATGAGAAACAACACATCTAATCTACGCTAACCCGGGGTGAATTTCTTCTATTATGCGATCTAAAGAGATTTCAAACAATAACTGGTAATAAAGATCATTCAGCTATCATAAGAATAGAAATCAATTAAGATAAACCACTTTGCATAAAAAGTTAGGCAAAACAGTTGTGAACAGCATATCACATAATAAGTTATTCATATATCAAACATAAATAAATGACTCCACCGTAAAAAAGTGCCAAATGGTAACTCATACATTCATGCAGTAACATATAAACAACTGAAAACTGTATATCACTTTAAGAATATAAGCAGAAATGGCCAAGAGATAAAAGTACCATTTATGACTAATCCTACTCATAAGCTTCAAGCAAAAACGATTTATCTCTACTTGTTCTAACATCTACTAAGAGTACAAAAGTGCAACATCAGTAGCAGACATTAAAATGCAAACATTAATAAATCTCGATCCATCCATTCATCAAAACCTCCTCTGAGGGTGCAGAAGTGCATGTTCCGAGGACAAGTTTTTGACAAATTTCTGGACCCTTCTCCAAATGCATGAGAAGGGTTAAAATACTACTTCCTAATTCTAATAATAGTGTTTTTACAAAATTTAGGATGCAGTTTTCAAATGACCGTCCTTTTTCTAATCTAATTTAAAAGAAAAAACAACATTCTAAAATAAGGCTACTTCTGAACTTGGTCTTTAAAGCTGCAAGTGTTCATCATGGGCTTGAGGAGAGTCGGCTGGCTGACTTCTACGCTGAGCTGGGCTGCGAAAATAGAATCTATGAGAGCTGGCACTACTTTTTCGGCCGCGTTTATGATGCATTTCACAGTCATCCATTGACTATGCGGCTTGACCAAGTATGCCCAGTAATACTCCCAATTCAACCTGTTTAATGCTTGGATCGCTTTTCCCTTTTCCTGTGCCTTCTGCTTCCATTCTGCTTCCAGTCGTAGCTTATTTGGTAGGTACCCTGGGGTGGTCTCTTCGATTAAATTGGCCCTGTGTAAATTCTCATTTACACAGTCGATAAGAATGCTTGCTTGTGTGGCCGCTGTCTCCGCTGCTTGTTCCGCCTGCCTGATTTGATCGTCCCATTTATTAAAGAGCAATTCTTTATGATTCTCATTTATTCTGGGTGCATTTGCTCTTTTCCCTTCATCTTCATCCTGCCAAGCTAAGTATTCCGTCACTCGTCTGTCACTCTGATCATAGTCACTCCGCAAGTCTACCACTTGATTGGTGATTTTATCGCTCAGCTCGCAATAGTGACTCCACTGTGATATTTTACGTCCCAACTCTTCATGTTGCTGCAGTAGTTGCTCATTTAAGCCAATAGATTCTGAAATAAATTCCGCAAGCTTAGGCTCATCTTTATGCATTTCTTGTAAAATTTGCAATTGCTTTCCTTTCTCATCTAGACTTCTTTGATAGCCTATCTGCATCTGCTGAAAGTCTTCCTGCAGCTTCTCGAGCTGTTTGGAAGCTTCAATATTAGCATTGGCTTGTTGCAACTGTCGTTGTAGTAGCTGTATTTGATCTTCTTGTTCTTTCAACAGTTGTTGAACTTCCGATGCCTTGTCAATAGTTGCAGAAGCATATGCTCCTGCGATCTGAGACAACTTAGTGAGATTTTCAGTTGGGTTATTATTGGGGTCTTTCCATAAGACGTCCAAATGTTCAGCATCTTGTGACAGTGTATTTTCTAGTTTTCTCTTCTTCCTCTGTCTCCTTACAACTGCTTTATGTTGGGGACTATAGAATACGTCCAGTGGGGGAATTTCTTCTACATTAAGTAGAAGTTCAGAAGGTGGAGCGATAGGAATGTGCTCCATCTCTGTGACACCGCTGACTATGGTCGAAACCACTTCTTGCGCTACCTGTGTATTGTTCACAGGTGTTCTTGGGGCTTGCCCTTCAAGATTGATCAACTCATTGAAGGTTTCCCATTCTTTGTCTAGTTCTGTTGTGACGAGTGGCGCTTCAATGACAGGAGGGGGGACATCTCTTGGCGGGGAGGCGATAACTTGCTGTTGCGACATTGCACTTGACTGAGCTGTATCTTTAGCTGTTTCTTCGTTTTTTCCTTGGTCGCTTCCAGACCCTTTAGAATGTTCAGGCACTCCTTGAGCAGTGTTAGATTTAGATCTGGAAGTGCTAGAGTTTCCGCTGAGGCTAACACTTGGAGTTGGTTCTCTGGCAGGCAGTCGCAGCTTCTCTAGAGGAACATTGGCCAACAAGGATAATTTTAGGGGCGAATGTTCGCCCTTTGGCGAAATTAATGGGTTTTAAATTTTTAGTGGGCGAATATTTTGTATCATAGTACATTTTTACAAATCACCTCAAATAGCCCACCTTATTTTAAGGGAGAGGGTAAAAAAGGTAAATTTAGCCCTTGAAATTAGGACTTACAACCTTCCATTCGCCCATTTTCAAGAATAGGTTTTATTTAAGTGAATCCATTCGCCCATTTTCCAGAATAGGTTTTATTTAAGTGAATCCTATGGGCCAAATACCATATTTATAAAAGAGGTATGGTAAATTAATAAAAATATAAATAAATGAGAGGTATGGTAAATAAATAAAACATTTTTTATATTTACTCCATAAGTCACCTTATATACATGTAAGGGTGTAAACAAATAAAAATATAAGTAAAGTGGAGGTATGGTAAATAAATAAAACGTCTTTTTATACTTACTCAAAAGGTATGGTAAATAAATAAAAATATAAATAAACTAGACGTATCATAAATAAATAAAACCTCTTTTTATATTTAGTCGATAACCCTCGTTCTATTTATGAAGGCTCAAGAAAGAGGTTTTATTTAAGTGAATCCTATGGGCCAAATACCATATTTGTAAAAGAGGTATGGTAAATTAATAAAAATGTAAATAAACGAGAGGTATGGTAAACAAATAAAACATTTTTTTATATTTACTCCATAAGTCACTTTATATTTACGAACACTCAAAAAATGGGTTATATTTAGGTGAAACCTATGGCCAAAATACTATGGGACAAATACCATGGACTAGATTGTTATTAATACCATGCAAAAAACCATTATTAACCCTAATATTAGAATTAATAAAAATAAAAATGGCACATGGTATTGACCCATGGTATTCACCAAAATGGCACATGGTTTTGACCCATGGTATTCACCTGGAATGTAGCCTATTTAAATGGGGGAATTAAACCAGCATGTAGCCTATGCTAAGATTCACTAGGACTTTACAAAGTTTTGTTATTTAGTGAAAGACTCGCCAAGATCTTACAAGATTTTATAATTGAGTAAAATATTCGCCATGCCTGGTGAGAGATTCGCCAAAAAATTATATATACATATTATATTATTGATAAAATCGCCTTCCATTTTTCCTATATACCATGGAGATTCGCCCATTTATTATATTTGTAAATTTAAGGGGGGTTCTTAAAATTTTCCCTGCTGGCCAACCTTCTTTCCCTGTATAACATGAATCTTTGGAGGTCATCTGGAGACAACTTCGACCGAGCTTCCCGCAAAATTTCCTGGAGTGAGCTTCTACTCTGAAACAAATCATCAAACAAATCTTTCTTTCCAACGAATACCTTTATTTTGACATTCGTAGTGAAATCTTGGGCAACATCATTTGGGTCAAATGGCCTTGCTAGGAATTTAAATAATTGTAGACACGTCACATTCTCCACTTTGGTGAAAGCATGTCCTACATCGAACAATGAAAAGGCCCCACAAGCTACAGGAAACTGAGGCCATATGGCCTTCTTTTTGTCTTTTAGATCTTTGGTCAGGCCGCCTTCTGAGCAGGTTTGATAAGCAATTTCCCGAGCCAAAAGTTTATCGGGGATATACAGAGGCAAGACATGAGGAGGTACAGTGCTTCCAAACACTCTAATATAGGTGAACCATTCTTCATCGAACCATCTTGCGATGGGGATGATGTCTATCTGTGCCTCGAGTGAGCACCTCGGGGGGTCTTCATCATACATCATTCTATACAAGGGTAAGATAAGACCGTGACAAATCTGGTAGAAGTGCGGGACGAACTGAGAATCCCATAACACCTTATGATAAACATGGATAGGTAATGGGTCCTGGGTAGTCCATTTCCAACCCATAGTGGGAAATTTAGACACATAACAAATAGAATCCATAACATAAGCAGACAGATAAAAAGGAGGATAGATCCTTTGAGACAAGGATCTTTTAGACTGGTAATTGATAATAGCCGTGTATAGATTATCAGAAAAGATCTTAGCCCAATCCATAATATCGGCATTTGTGGCAGCATCTATTAATGGTAGCCATTCAGACGAAAACTTATTGATATCCGGCATCCCAAATAATCTACAAAGCATGGCCGCAGCAAAACAATACGGAGAGGTGAGGGAACCAGTGTTGTACATACCGTTTTTGTCTTTTTTGAGTGGCTCCTCTTTTCTGGACCAATCTTTGGTGGTCTCTGCTAGGTTTGGGTTCTCTGCCACAAATTTCTTAATGAATTGTGCATTGTAAATCACCCGCGGTTCAGGAAGATGATACATAAGCTTTAAATCTTGCACAGCGAATGATCCGATGAGCCCATGACCTTGAACCTTGAATTGTCTGTTGTTCATCTCTGCATTGTCAAGTATCCACTTGATCATATCCGTATATGGTAGAATTTTGGGCCTTGCTGCTATCCGGTGAAGAAATGAACATGCTAGTTCCTCTAAGGACGCCTCGGAAGAGCGTTGTGAGCCCGCGACAGTATCAACCTTCATTATTCTAGGATTTTCTTCTTCAAGCAGCCTATACATGCTTTCCCATGTCGATATCCCTGCGTCTCGGTTACAGGCTGTTTCTGTATACAAAGGCGCCATCTCCTTCGTCGTTTCCTTCACCTCAGAGCCTTGAGCTTTATTTTTCTTTCCCATTTCTTCTTGCGTTTGGCTTTGAATCGTCTTAGCTCTTCGTTCCTGCAGATTACGAGTGAAATGGAAATGATTGATCAAGAAAGGTGATGGGAGAGTTTTAAATGCAACAGATATATCAAATATGCCACCTTACGTGAAGTAATTCTTTACAAAATCACGCGTCCTCATTTCATTTAATAGCTGACAACTAATTCATTTACTATCA
This sequence comes from Pinus tabuliformis, assembly GCA_031772625.1. Lineage (NCBI taxonomy): Eukaryota > Viridiplantae > Streptophyta > Pinopsida > Pinales > Pinaceae > Pinus > Pinus tabuliformis. Next base: position 772,527,160 of record CM062817.1, on the reverse strand, counting down.
TTAAAAAGCATGATCTTGAGTCAGATTATGGTAAGTGGCTTTTCTTTGAATAGCGTGCCCGAAATATTCGTGATGAAGTGATTTATGATTTGCTTACGTAACATCGCAGATCGCGCCATCACAAATCGCACCATCGCAGATTGCGCGAACATAATATCGCAGCGATTGCAACATCGCAGGTCGCAGAAGTTTAATGTTGGTGGAATCTTGTCAGCTCATTTCTGCGATATGCGATCTTGCGATCGGTGTTATCGCAGATCGGCAAATCTTGAAGTTTTTTCTTATGAGTATCACTTTATTGCGATGCGATATTATGCTTAACACGAGAGTCTTGCGCATACCGATATTATAGAGAAATGGAGGCATTTCCTACCTTTTTTACAATGCGGATTTAAAGATATTTCCTTTATCATAGACTTAGGTCAAAAAATATTCAAAGGACCTTTCTAAGCTTACGATGGTAACCTTATTTTGAAGAAAGGAAACTCTTACTTTTTTCCTAAAATTTAACTAAGGGTCCCCGTTCATTTAGTATTTTGGACAACACTTAAATGAACAAGGGGGGGGGGTGTTGCTGGCCACAACAGAATGCTAGTGGATGGTTGGAAGGTTTGGGAGACCCTTAGGTGACCTTGTCTGGCTTCCTAGAGGCTTTTCCCTCAATTCGACCTCAAAACAGGCCACTATAGGAAAACCTACAGGATTCCCTGTACTTCTACAAGATACAACCAAGAGAAAAATGATGGGTGTTGAAGGTGATGGAAGGCTTAGGGAAGGTGGTTGGTGGATGGAATGAAGAAAGAAAATTCCTAGGATCACTTAGAACTCAAAACCAAGGTTGGGAGACAATTGGATTTGCTCAACATGCTTGGAGAAGTTTCCTTGTAAAATGATGAAATTGGTGAGGGTCTTAGTGAAAGCAAGGAATGATCATGGATGGATGAATTTTGAAGGGGGTTGTTGGCTATGAGATATCTATTTACTTCTGAAACACTTGCATTGCATCAGACATTGATATTTGCCCAAAAATCATGTAAACAAGGAGAATTTCAATAAGCTAGGAAAACAAAGTTTAATGAGCTAGTTGTCTACTTCATGCATGAGGAAAACTTGCAGAATAATATGGAATCATTGATGAGATCTACTGTAAGTCTGAAGATGGAAGAAATGATTACTAGGTCCTACTCTTGCAACTTGATCAAATGCTGGCTTAAGTATAGAAAACTCTAAATTCTATGAGAAAGTAGAATTCTGTCTTCTTGGGGCTGCATAGGAGTTCTTTCTTCAAATCATGATCCCTGAAGGGAGAAGTGAGGCCAAAACACCTATTGACAACTTTTTGATGGTCCTTTATCTCTTTTAAACTACTGCTGAAGTAAAGCACAAATCGAAGCAAACTAATAAACAACCTAATCAAATCTACACTACTTGCAATGAAATTTTTCTAAGGACAATTTAACCATGAACCTATGGAATCAATCTAAGCATACATATACAAGAAGAGGAGTCTTTGCTACTAGGGTTGAGCCCTAACCCAAGAGCTTCAGCCCTCTGAGTTAACTCAATACTGGATCAATAAGAAGCTCATTCGCATTATCAAAACACAAAATTACATAGAAATGTCTTCCACAAGTCTGGAGATAAAAAATAACTAGAGTTTTTACAGCAAAAATTTGAATCCTAATGATGCTCTAGGCCTATTTATTTATACAACTGAAGTCCCCCACGACTTCCTTAAATCTAGGGAGGCTCAGCTCCCAAACTCGAGATAAACTAACTCTTTGACTATCACTTGCTCGGTTGCCTTTTGATATTCATGACTTGGCTTCTTGTACTTCGAGCTAGTGTGATTGATGGAGGAATATTCGAATGAGGGAGGAGTAAATGAGGAGGATTTACCTCCTACAATATCTCTTCCTTGTCCCATTCGAGTTTCAGCCTTTAATCTTGCCAAAATTCCCTAATTTTCTCTCACAAACCTGCATTCAATGCACATTAGTCCACTAGGCATAATATCTCACTTTGACTCATCTCATTAAACAAAATATAATCAAAACATGTAATAAATTGTGAGAATAGTTGATTTGACTAAGCTAGGAGGTGAATTAAGGTCCATATAGTTACCCAATGATGAGGCTCATCATCACCCCCTACTAAAAGTGTTGCTCATCCTCTGAGCAACTCAATCAATATCCATATCTTTCATAGCCCTAGTGGCCTCCCTGACATCCCATGCTTCTGCTGTGGTTTCCTCTTCTTGTGCATAGAATCTTGCCTTCCTTTCTATCTCCTCCCACTGCTTTCTTTCTTCCTCTTCCTTCTTGCCTTCTAACATCCCCAAGAGCAGTGGTGGACTGAGGATCAAGCCAATCCAATTGACTTTGAGCCTTTGGATGGTTTGCTTGTACATGGGTGTCCTATTCAGAGCTTCTCTCATTCTTTGAGGAGAATGGTACTCTCTAATTTTCAAACTATATGGCAAAGTATTCCATCATCTTTGGAAATCTTGCATGTTGTCATCCCCTAACAACCTGAACATATCCTCAAAAATGTGTAATTGCTTTCTCTTATCATGAGAGGCTCTGTTTGCTCCCTTTCCAATATCTTCTTCATTTCTGCAACCCTTTCTTCCTCATGGTTCATGCATGATGCCAAAGCCATCAACTGTAAATCCCCTAGTTTTGCATTAGGGTCCCATACATTCATATCTTTCAAGGAAATGTTATGAAAGTAGAACTCAAACATCTTAGCCCTATCCTCCAATGTGCTTTGATCACAAATATCAATGAACTGTCTATAATCCTGGAATGGCATAGTGCCTCTCTGTGCTAGGGTCTTGATTTGGAACTGCAGCCATTGTTCCTTAAGGTATAATGCATAGGACTTAGCTGGCATCCTGCATTGGATTGCCTCTAAATATAGACTGGACATGGTTGCCAATTTATTCTCTTTTTCTTGTAGTTGTCCTTTCAACCATGCATTTTCTTCCTCCAACTGAGTTTTCATTATGGCCTCTCTGTCCCTCAGGCTTCTTCGTTCTCTGCCCATCTCTTTGAGCTTTTCCTCCATGTGACCTATGTCCTCCACTCCCTTGGATTTGGAAATCAACATCCATCTATTTGTTCTTTCTCTTTCTTTCTCAAGCTCGAAGAATAATGGGATGGCAAATTTTTGTGGAATAACCCTGCCCCCTTCAATAAATCTGTAGTAGGAGTCAAGGTTAGGTTGAGGACCAGGTTCCCTTAGCTTTGGGTCCTCCTTCTTTGGTTCTTATTGCATACTCCCTTCCTTATCCAATTTTTGAGTTTCTTGTAGGTTTAGCAGAGTTTCCAGTGGGATTGCCTCTGCTTCCTATAGGTCCTTCTATGTATCATATAGGAGGTCTTTTCCCTTGGATGAGGTAGATCTAGTCACATGACTTCTCACATAAGTGATAGGAGACTTAGGGGAGGTTTTCCCTAAGGATCATTCTCCTTGAGTTTGTATAAGAGGAGCCATCTTCTCCTGCTGTTTAGGCGAGTCTTCAATAACAATGGGAACCTTGGTGGGAGTTTGAGTTTTCCCCTACCTTATTCTTGTACTTTTTCTTGTTCTAAAGTACAAAGGAGTTTGTCTCTATCTTTTGCCTTTTTGTTTGATAAGGGTGCTAAGGGAAGTGAGGGCAGTTGCTACCTCTTTCTCGGTGGGTTCTAGAGACACCCTGGGCGACTCCTTCTTGTCTTTTGCCTCCCCTTTTCCATTGCCCTTTTAATCTTTGTCTTTCTCCTCTTCTTCTCCCTCTAGTCCTCACCTTGTTCATTAGTTTCCTCCTTAGCATATTCTTCTGTTTCTTCACCACTTTCCTTCTCTTTCTCTTCCTCTTCTTCCCTCTCTGCTTCTTCTTCATCTGTTTCAGTCTCTTCTTCATACCTTTCACTAGCAGTAGGGCTCTTGTCATATTCGAGGACTTTTATATCCTCCTTTGTCTGCATGTCTCTGAAAATTTCCCATGTGATAGGAATTCTAAGGTTGTGGAGGGCATATTCTATGATCAGTCTAATTAACCCATGATGGGCCAACTGTTGGTAGTTTCATTCCTTCACCTTCATGCTCATATCTATTAGTGATTGAAGAAGGAAGTAGGGTATGCTGAGTCTATGGTGAGGAGGTGTATATGCTCCAAACTTCAATTCTTCAATAAGTCTAAAGTGGTATCCATATACCACACTATACCTACCTTCACATGAGATATATTTTATAAGGTGGTAGCTTATTTCATTCCAGGGGTATGGTAGGCTTGCTCTTCTCACTCCATTCTTGTCTTCCATGACCTCCTCTCCCTCTAAAAATAATTTCTTCTTTGCAGTTTGGCTATTTCCCTTATCTTCCTTTCTCCAAGGCACTCCTAAGGGAAGTGTGGTAATTCTGCTTATGAGTTTAGGGGTGAGCTCTATGGAGAAGCCTCTCACCGCAATAGTGGCATGGGTCCTGGTCAGTGCAATGAGGGAGAGAGAAAAATCTATGGCTACTTCATCATCATACCCCCTTAATTTCTCAAATTACCCCATCCATTTATGCCTTGTGAATATTTATAACATAGGAGGGTGTTGGTGAATCCTCATGGTGTTTATGGGCTCCCTTCTATTAAACCCCCCTGTCATTTTGTCTGATGAATGGAGGAGCAAAGATGTCTGATACAAAATTTTAATGAAAGAGGAAATTGAACTCAAATTTATGTGGATACAATTCCCTTTTACTGCAATCAATTTTAACAAACTAGAAGATTTTTTGTTCCTTTCACTTGGAAAAATAGGAGGAAGTGTAGAGCCTACCTCCTTACAATGCTTGATGTAGTCAACCCATGTTTTTCTCCCTCTGAAATTGCTCACTGCCAATCCCGTACACTACTTGACTATATCCTGTAGGATTCCTGTGGGATCCTATAGGATTTCTTGTAGGAGGTCCTGCGCAGGAAAAAAAATGAACTTTTCCTCTCCTGTAGGCTACTTGGGGGCCGAGAGCAACTTTTCTAGTGTGAGCCTCGAGAATGTGAAGGCATCTATGCATGGGGATCAACGTTTATTTCCTCTTATGGTTGATTCGAGTGAGGTGGTGTGCTGGCAGCCAAGGTACGAATGTCTATTTTTGGTTCGTTGGTCCCACTACCACATCATCATTCTCCTCACCTCATAATCAACTTCCACTTCATGCATCCGTAGTCTTAACTGCTTTTGACCTCATCATGCTTTTCCTTAACTTGACTGCTTCCACGTGTGTGAGGACTAATTGTTTTGTCCTCGTTGACTGAACAAAGGTGGCCAAGTTAACTGGCCACCTTTCGCTTATAAACCAACTCGTTCACAATTTTACATCTTTTGATCACATCATGCTAATGAGAGAGTGGAAGTGAGATACTTACCTGTGGTAACAATACCTTGCTGCAGTTTGTTGAAGAAATGAGGTCTTTGTTGTGTGTTGGTTGCATGTGATTTCTCCCTCTTTTTTATTGTCCTTTGATGATTTTCTTGATGTGCAGGTACCTGGTGTTGATGATGATGATGTTGCTGCTACTCTAGAGGAGCTTCTTCTACCTTTGGATCTCCATGCTTGAAACTTGTTGCAACCTATGATTTTTGTTTTATGGGATAGTCTGCTATAGGATTTCCTACAGGATGTCCTATAGCTGCTTCTCCCTCAAAAATTTTAATCATATTCTACTGATGGGACATGAGGATGATGAGCATGGACAGAGAGGAGGTCTAGGGGTTTTTGAATGAAGAAAAATAACCTTCAGGTGTTTTCCCCTTGATCTCTGTCTCATCCTTTTTCTCTGTGTTTTTTCTTGAAAACTGTTAAAAAAAAAAAAATGAAAACTGATTTTTTTAATGATAAATGCATGGGTGATCAAGGTGGAGAGAGATATGGTAATGAGATGGTGATGTAGGATTTTTTTTTTTTTTACATGGGCAGGTCATTTCCTTGCTATAGGGTTACTTCCTTTAGGATTCCCAAGCCACTATAATTTTTACAGGATCATCCTGTAGTTTTTCAGGGGATCCTGTAGGTTTACATGGAATCACGTAGAAAACACAGAACCCTTGCAAACTAAGGAAAATGAGTAAAAAAATGAAAGGAATGGTGGAATGATGAAGGATAATGATTGGAGAAACAAAAATATGAGTTGAATAGGTTCCTTTTGATTCTCCATTATTTCTCTGATCGTCCTCCTGCTAACCTACAAACAATATTTTCATAATTTTTCTTTTCTCTTTTTTATTTATTTTTTTGAAAAACAACTAGTCTGCCTCCAAGAGGTTTTCATCCTAACTGCTTGCCCTGGGTACCTCAAGAGAGTTTTTCACCCAGAGATCTTTTTATTTCTCTCTCTCTTTTTTATGTGTTTTGACACCATTGGGCCTCCTCAAGAGGTTTTCAACCCAAGTGTGGAACTCAAACGCCTCATGGAGGTTTTCACCTGAGACTCCTTATTTTTCTTTTTTTTCTCAGTGACTTGATGAGGTAGGAGCTGAGACTTGCTCCACCACCATCATTGTTTTTTTGATACCATCAATGAACTCTTGCTTTGATAATGGCCTCTTGTAAACTTTCAATCTGTGCCCATTAACAAGTAAAGGAATGGACTCTGCATCTATGGTTCTAATCTACAATGAACCATTATCATGACATTTCTCTATGACATAAGGCCCTAACCATCTAGTCCTTAACTGGCCCTTAAAGTCTTTATATATGGAATCATATAACAAATCCCAGTCACCTTCTTGAAATTTCTTGTCCTTGATGTTCTTGTCATGCCATATCTTTCTCTAAATTTGAGTTACCTCTGTGTGTAGGAGGGCCTGCATTCTGAACTCATCTAACCCATTCAACTGGAGCAATATATCCTTTTGTGCATTGTTGAGATCTAGATCTAGTTGGGTTGTTGTCCTTAATGTATTGTACTCAAAATCAATCGAAAACAGGGCCTTTTTCCCATAGACCAACTCATAGGGTGTGAATCCAGTGGTGATCTTCCAGGTGGTATTGTAGGCCCAGGTGGCCTCAACTAGTCTATCTGCCCAATATTTTTTGTTGCTGCTAACCACTTTGGTCAAGATGCCCTCCAGTGCTCTGTTGGTCACCTCCACTTTCCCATTAGCTTGTGGGTGATAGGGAGTGGAGTTCCTATGCTTGATCTTGTGCTGGCTTAACAAGTCTTCAATCATGTTGGATGTAAACTAGTTTCCTTGATCAGTGACCAGTTCTCTAGGGTACCCAAACTTGTAAAAGACATTTTCCCTTAAGAACTCAGCCACCTTCTCCTCTGTTGCTGCCTTGATTGCCTTGGTTTCAGCCCACTTAGTCAAATAATCAGTGCACACAATGATGTATTGCTTTTGCTTGGAAGGAGGGTCAATGGGTCTAATGAAATCCATGCCCCACTTTTCAAATGGCTCGAAAGTCACTTGAGTTTACAAAGGCATTTCATCATTTGGAGTAGGATTTCCCATCCTTTGGCACCGATCACACTGACTAATATATCTTTTCACATCCTGATGAAGAGTGGGCCAATAATACCCAGCTTGTAACACATTGAATGTTGTCCTCTTTGCTACAAAGTGACCTCCACAAGGCCCATCATGACAGGTCAGAAGGATGTCAAAGACTTCCTCCTCCCTGACACATCTTCTCAGAATTTTATCTGGGCCTAGTTTTAATAGGTTACCCCCAATCCAAGTGAATGGGGCACTCTTCCTCACATTCTTGCTTTTCTCTTTGGAGGACAAATTCGGTGGGAACTGTGCAGATACCGAATAGTTTTCTATGTCAGCAAACCATGGAGAGAGAACTGAAATGGAAAAAAAGTGTTCATACGATAACTAATCAACAACCATTCCTTCCTCACCTGCAGGCAAAGTTAATCTAGACAAAAAATCTGCAACAACATTTTCCTTCCCAGGCTTATCAACAATGGTTAGATCAAACTGTTGTAATAAAAGTAATCATCTAATAATCTGACCATTCACATCAGGTTTATTCATTAAATATTTGATTACAACATGGTCAGTATGTACAAATGTTTGATAACCTGTAATGCAATGACTAAATTTGTTCAATGAATGCACAATAGCCAGGAGCTCATTTTCGGTCACTGTGTAATTCAATTTGGCCTTTGACAAATTCTTACTGATAAAGTAAATGGCATAAGGTAATTTCTCATCTATCTGGCCTAGTGTTGCTCCTATGGCTTTGTGTGAGGCATCAGCATGTATGTGAAAAGGAAGGGCCCAATTTGGGCCTCAGAGAATCAGTGCAGTGGTTAACTTGTCCTTTAGGGTGTCCAAGGCCTCTTCATAGCTTTTTGACCATACAAACTCAGAGACTTTGGCCAACAACCCAAATAAAGGGGAGGCTAACTTGTTGAAGTCTTTTATAAACTTTTGATAGTATCAAGCTAACCCTAGGAAACATCTAACATCTCTTTGCTTTTGTGGAGATGGGACCCTTTTGATGATAGTTATTTTGTTTGGGTCCACCTACAATCCTTGCTGGGATATTGAATGACCTATCAAAGTCCCTGCAGTCATCAAGAACTCACATTTTTCAGGACTAAGAGATAGGTTCATTTCAATGCATTTGTTCAGCACCTTACCTAAGTTGGACAGAGCCTCCTAGAGGTGTAAAATCATCCATATAAATCTCTACTGCATCATGGAGTAACTCAACAAAGATACTCAGAACTGCTCTCTCGGAAGTGGAAGGAGCATTGCATAGGCCAAAAGGAAGGACCATATAGGCGAAAGTACCCCAAGGAAAAGTGAAGGTGGTTTTATCCTAGTCTTCCGGGCTGATCTGGATTTGATTGTACCCATTGAATCCATCTAGGAAAGAGAAAAAAAATTCCCTGCCAGGCCATCTAGCACTTGGTCGATGAAAGGTAGAGGGAAATGGTCCTTCTTTGTGGCTTTGTTTAACTCTCTGTAATCAACACAAATCCTCCACTTACCATTTTTCTTTAGAACCAACACCAAAGGAGAGACCCACTCACTGTTGGAGATAGGGTAAATGAATCCTACATCTAGCATCTTTTGTAGTTCTTCTTTGACTATATCTTTGAGAGATAGATTCATCCTCCTTTGGGGTTGTCGGACTGGTTTGCAACCTTCTTTGATATAAATGTGGTGAGTACACACCGAGGGGTGCACTCTCTTCATTTCTTTGTAAATCCAAGCAAAGGCATCGAGGTGTTCCTTTAGCATGTTGCACAACTTTTGTTCTTGGTGAACAGAAAGATATGGGTTGATTCTCAAAGTTCTCTCAGGGCCAAATTCTATGGTTTTGACACGGATAGGGTTGGAATCGGCTAAGCATAGATCAATCTTATTTTTTCTCTGGGTTTCCTTTACTACTTCTTCTAAGGACAATGTACTAGGAGTTGGACTTTGGATTACGTGTTCAATTAAATCATCTTCATCCGGTTGTCCCTCTCCCATGGCTGTTTCTAAGGTATAGAGTTGGGCAGAATAAACTTCACCTTCTTCCTCCTCTTCCAGCCATAAAGGTAAGTCATGTTCTAGAGATGGTTGGGCAGGAGGATATAGGACTAACTGCTTGGACATATGCCCATTCTTGATAGTCATATTTCCAACCCTGAAACTAATGTAGGCATCGATAATGGCTAGCTGGGGCCTCCCAAGGATGAGAGGGTAACCAGTAAGCTTGGCCTTAGGCTGGAGAACTAGGAATTCTGCAGGGTATTCCCAAGAGTCAATGGAGACCATCACGTCCTCCACAATCCCCTCATGGGTCACTGTGGAGCGGTTTGCAAGTTTCAGGACTGTTGTGGACTTTCTCAACAAACCCTAGAGGTTAAGCTTGAGCATGGTGTCCTTATTCATCACATTAATGGCAGCCCCAAGATCAATCAAAGTGTGTGGGAAAATGGTTCCATTGATGTGCACATCTACTACAGGGCTTCTAGGGTCCAAATACTTTGGACAGATTACATGCCCCAGCATTAAGTCGGAAAACTGTTCAATGACATTAATGGTAGGGTCATCTCTTCTTCGCCTCCTTGGATGCTTAAAGCACTTCTCCTTGATCAACTTGTTGTAAATAGACACATCTTTTATAGCTTGGAGAAGTGGAATTTTGACACATAGATTTTTTTTATTCTCCCAGAAGTTCAGTCTCTTCTGGGGTAGGCTGGAGTGGTTGGGTTAATTTCTCAGTAAAGGGTGGTGGATTTACTTTAGGCATGCTTTCCTCTCTTTCTTCCTCAACCTCCCTAGGTGGAGGTAGAGTTTGGTTGTCCGGGAGTACTCTCCCAGATCTCAGGTTGATTTCCTAAATTTCCACAGCATAAGCTGGATAGGATGTCTCTCCACTGTATACTAGTTGTGCCTGTCTATTGTTCGGGTTCGGATTTGGCTGGGCAGGAATCTGGGGTTGTTTAGGTGGAGTAGAGTGTAAAATTTTTGGTTGAGTAGGTGGTGAAGGCAATAAAGCTAGAGCATTGTTGTATGGGGGCCTCCACCCTTGGGGTGGTGCATTCCACTGAGGTTGTGGCAGAGCATATGGTTGAAATGACTGGCTGGTTGGTTGGGAATGATACTGAGGTGCAAAGGACCAAGGAGGAGGTGTAGACCAGGAAGGATGAGCAGGGGGTCCCCAAGAGGGAATGGATGTGGTCTGGTTAGGGTTGTAATATGCATGGGATGACCCTTGCATGCCCTGCTGGTATGGCCTAGGCCCATGAGGTCTCCTTTGGTTTATGGAGCATAGTTGTTCAGTTGCCCCTTCAGATCCTTGATATATAGCTTTTAGTCCAGGTAGAGAAGGGAACTTGTCTGTGGAGTGGTTTTCTTCATAGACTGAGTAGATTTTGATCGAATTCAATGGACATTCATTACTAGGGTGCCTCCTGGTGCACCTAGGGCAGAAAATGGCTAAGGCTCTCTCTGCTTCCTCCTATTTTCTCTTAATGTGCATAGTGTCCATTTGTAGGGCAAGGGTTTGCAACATCTTTCTCTTGAAATCCTCCAACATGTTTCCAATTTCACCCTTGATGGATGAATTGGAAGAGGATGGACTGCCATACATTGACTACCCCTACCCTTTTTCCTAGCTGCCCTAGAATGGTTTCTAAAGACAGTATTGATATCCTCATAGGGTAACTGGTAGATGTCCCCTCCTGCTAACAATTTTAGGGTATCCAAAAGATCTTCCCTTACTCCTATAAGTAGGACTAGCTTTAGTGACTTAGGGTCAAGTGTGCACCTGGCCCTTTTGTATCTAAGCTTGAATATTTGTTCATAATCTTCTAGGGATTCATCATGCCCTAAGGTCATCCTAAAAAATTCCTCTTTAGTGTCTTTAGACCTACAGTAATCCTGATACTTGTTGTTGAAGGCTTGCTGCATCTGAGCCCAAGTTATGATGATATCCCCAAGTAAACCCATGAACCAGCGTAAAGCTGCATCCTTGAGGGTGGATGGGAATAGTTTCAACTTCTACTCATCATTGGTGTAGTCATAGGTTCGGCATATGACGGAAAATTCGGATAAGAAAGTTTATGGATCTTCTGAGGTCAGGCCATTGAAATGAGGAAGGGTAGAGGAGCTTATATTCTTCATCTTAGTATCCCCATTGGTTTCCCTAATGGGGAAGGCACCCTCAACTCTTTCTCTATCTCCTATGTCATTTCTATTTTCAGCCATTGGATCAATAGGAATGGGTTCTTTTTATTCCCCTGTAGGTTTTTCAAATATTTCAGGTTTCTTACCTAAGGGATTCTCCAATTCACAGCCACTGAAGAAGAGGGAAGGTTGGCTATTTGAAGCAGTGGGGGTATTTGGAAAAAATTTCCCTAAGTTATCCCTATTCCTACGAGGCATGAAAAAAATGTTTTTGTTTTGTTTTGAGATTTTTTTCAAACTTTGAAAATGATTGCAAAATTGAAATTGCAGACTGAATGAAAACTAACTACTTGAATGAAATCTTACTTGCAGAATGGAAAGGAAAATAAAGAATGCAGAATGGAAAAGAAAGCAACTAAATTACTCTTGCAGAAATGAAACTAATAACAAAATATCAGAAACAAGAAATGGAAGAAAGAAAGCAGTAATCACATATTACTCAGACACCTCCCCAGCAACGGCACCAAAAAGTGATGAGCACTAGTATTGCAACAAGAATGTTGCAACTCTTGGGGCTACCAGCTTTACTTTATCAACCCGGGGTTCGTACAAACTTGGAGGTGACAGTGTTGTATACACAAGTAAAAGAGATGGTTCTTCCCTTTTGTCATTGTTCAGCTAGAGAGAGACCAGTAGGGTTTTTCAAGTCAGACTTCTATGGATTCAGAAGAAGCTTGATTATTGATGAGGGAAAGAGAAATATACTCTAAGAGAAAGCTTGTCTACTGCAATAAGGAAAAAGATTGAAATCCAATGCTAAAATCACACCATTTTCTAACTAACTGCTAAGAGACTATGCTTCAGAAAGAATGCTAAGTTAACATGTATGAAATTATATTGTCCTAAGCATGTAAGTTCAAAACATCAAACATTGCTATTGTGCATGTAAATGACTAGAATAAATCTGTTTTTCTCTTTATCTTTTTTATTGAAGAGTGGGAAAGCTAATCTCTTTTGGCGATGTGGCAAGTGGCTTAGGAATGCTGGTGGATGGTTGTAAGGTTTGGGAGACCGTAGGTGACCTTTTCTGGCTTCCTAGAGGATTTTCCCTCAATTCGGCCTCAAAATAGGCCACTACAGGAAAACCTACACGATGTCCTAAAACCTACAGGATTTCCTGTATTTCTACAGGATACAGCCGAGAGAAAAATGATGGGTGTTGAAGGTGATGGAAGGCTTAGGGAAGGTGGTTTGTGGATGGAATGAAGTAAGAAAATGCCTAGGATCACTCAGAACTCAAAACCAAGGTTGGGAGATGGTTGGATTTGCTCAACATGCTTGGAGAAGTTTCCTTGTAAAATGATGAAATTGGTGAGGGTCTTAGTGAAAGCAAGGAATGATCATGGATGGATGAAGTTTGAAGGAGGTTGTTGGCTATGAGATATCTCTTTACTTCTGAAACACCTGCACTGCATCAAACATTGATATTTGCCCAAAAATCATGTAAACAAGGAGAATTTCAATAAGCTAGGAAAACAAAGTTTAATGAGCTAGTTGTCTACTTCATGCATGAGGAAAAATTGCAGAATAAGATGGAATCATTGATGAGATCTACTGTAAGGCTGAAGATGGAAGAAATGATGACTAGGTCCTACTCTTGCAACTTGATCAAATGTTGGCTTAAGTACAGAAAACTCTAAATTCTATGAGAAAGTAGAATTCTGTCTTTTTGGGGCTACATAGGAGTCCTTTCCTCAAATCATGATCCCTGAAGGGAGAAGTGAGGCCAAAACACCTATTGACAGATTTTTGATGGTTCTTTATCTCTTCTAAACTATTGTTGAAGTAAAGCACAAATGGAAGCAAACTAATAAACAACCTAATCAAATCTACACTACTTGCAATGAAATTCTTCTAAGGACAATTTAACCATGAATATATGAAATCAATCTAAGCATATAGATACAATAAGAGGAGCCTTTGCTTCTAGAGTTGGGGTCTAACCCAAGAGCTTCAGCCCGCTAAGTTAACTCAGTACTAGATCAAGAAGAAGCTCATTCTCATTATCAAAATAGAAAATTACAAAGCAATGTCTTCCACAAGTCTAGAGCTTAAAAATAACTAGAGATTTACTGCAAAAATTCGAATCCTAATGAGGCTCTAGGCCTCTTTATTTATACAACTAAAGTCCCCCACGACTTCCTTAAATATAGGGAGGCTCAGCTCCAAAACTCAAGATAAACTAACTCTTTGACTATCACTTGCTCAGCTGCCTTTTGATCTTCATGACTTCGCTGCTTGTACTCCGAGCTAGTGTGATTGATGGAGAAATATTCGAATGAGGGAGGAGTAAATGAGGAGGATTTACCTCCTACAATCTCTCTTCCTTGTCCCATTCGAGTTTCGGCCTTTAATCTTTCCAAAATTCCCTAATTTTCTCTCACAAACCTGCATCCAATGCACATTAGTCCACTAGGCATAATATCTCACTTTGACTCATCTCATTAAATAAAATATAATCAAAACATGTAATAAATTGGGAGAAGAGTTATTTGACTAAGCTGGGAGGTAAATTAAGATCCATATAGTTACCCAAAGATGAGGCTCATCAAAGGATGAAGGTATTTTTCTCATCATACATGGGGCCTCATGAAAATAATTAAGTATTTGTTGGAGATACTTCTTCTCTAGTTGTATTTTATGGGTTTGTACTATAATTTGCAACAACAATCTAGCACTATGAACAATCACTCTTTGTGGATTATTAGGGGATTTTATAGGGTTTCTATTCTGGGAAAGCAACTAGGAAAAAGGTAAGTGGCTCAATGTTTGATTTGCAATGGATCTTCCACTGCATGCGAGGAAATGGTCATCATCTAGAAATTAACTAGTAGAAGGAGCACTACCATCGGTTCGTTGTGATATTTGCTAAGGCAACTCAAGTTCAGCATAATCATTATCTTTGTATGAAATTGTGTGTCACTTCTACACTTCTTGTTTTTAGTATTGAACTCAAGGATTTAGCTTGTTTTTTTCCTTTTCATCCCCTTCCTCGGGTTGATAATTCTAGGAGGGTTGTCTTTATTGTCCCTCATGTGAATACTCTACCTATTTATCTCTTCCCTTACTGCACACATCTCCTTCTTTATATCTTATTTAAGCCCAAGGAAACTTTTCCTCTCCTTTCTACATTGAAATTTTATCCTTGTTGTTCATTCTTTTAGGACTCCCCCATTTTCTCCTTTGCCTATTTTTCCAACCTATTCTTTCATTTTAAACTCTCACGCCCTCTCTATGTTCTCAAACTTCATTATCTCCCTCCCCAAGCCCCTCGTTTAATGGAAGGACACCATCTTTCTACATCTCATCGAGGTGGAAGGAGAGGCTTCCCAAGTCCTTTTACTACCTCCAACCCTTCCCCCTCCTCTATCAATCAAACCCAGGCCCAAGCAACGACTCGAGTAAATATGGATAGATACAAGGATACCATCCCTTAAGTGGTCCAAATGGGAATTTTGGATGTTGAAGAGCAAGTAAGACAAGCAAGGAGGTACATTCCTAATAGGCAAGCTGATTGGGATATCGGGGACTAGATTCTTAATGTGGGAAACTCTTCCAGAGCTAGATCGTCCTCCTATGTGCAAATTATCAATCTGTACTAGCATATTAAAAATCTCATGGGAACAATTCTTATTGATAGAGATGACAGTCAGTAGGAAACGATAATATGCATGGAATAATTAACGATTGAAGTGGAAAGACTCAATAGGAAAGTCCCATCTCTAGCCAAGAATTTGAAAAACCTTGACTTCTCTTCCTCGAACAATGGTAGTGAACCATAACCACCAATCCAAGTGTACTTTCCAACTAAATGATAATCAAGCGAACCAGATATTTCAAGCACTGTTTTTATAATGGCACTACCGTTGACATGACTATCAGTTTATGGTTCAGTTTCTGTACTAGTTTTTTTTTCATTCTAAAAGGCAATCAGATAGCATATGGAATTAGCAATCATAAAAATCTAAACTTATGCTACTAGTTTGGTTTCCCAAGTGGCAGACCAGTAGCCACTAATAATTATTTGTGTATCTTTTTTAAAGTAATATAATAGCTCGATCTTATTAAAAAATTAAGAATAGGCATTCCATATGTCATTTCATAAAAATTACTAGTGTATTTTTCTTGGATTTCAATAGTCAAAGCTTGTTGAATTGTCCTTCAACTAAGGGCATGGAGTAAAGCTACTTATATCCTAAGATTGACTCATATATGAGAAAGCTTGAGGTCATAACACATTTTCAATCTCACCACTAGTCACACGTGCTAGAAGGCAAGTTCTAATAGCATATCATCAAGAATGAGTTCATGTGGATATGGTCCACACTAATCTTATTAGTATTTGACCTCAAGGCGAGATCTAATTTTTTAATATGTCATCAACTAGATCATTATTTGAGTTAATGCCTTGCCAAAATTGCCTTAGAGTTAAGCATTATGATGAATTAGCTTATAGCTTCTTTGTAAAAGAATCAAAGGTCATTAGAAGAGAGGTTGATTTTGAGGAGGGTTCATTGCATGTTAGATAGGGTTTGAGCACTTCCCATGTCTTACAAATAATTTATACAACAAGGTTGCCAAGGATTTAAATCTTGAAAAGGTTATTAAGATATTAGTTCATATAGAAATTTGTGCCTATTTTTGCAACAAAAACCTTTAACTGATGTGGTATTGAAGCACTTTCTAAGACTCTTTACCTTCCACAACCCTAATTATTTAAAACTTGCTTGGTGGAGAAAGCTTCTACCTATTTAATACAGTAATTATGCTACTCACAAAAGTATTACATTGAATATGCCTCTCATACTCACATATAAAATGAAAATATATCCCAACCCCCAAATTCTCATGAGATACAACTCAACTCACAACTAACTTTGTGAAAACCTAACCATTATTAAACTTAGTCCATAAAAAAATTGTGAATAACCCTTTTGAGGCTTTAATAAGCTATACCAAAAAAATAATAAAATTAGTTAGATCTCAACACTTTAATGCAAATATAAAATTTAATTTCCATTAACATAAATTTAATAATCCGATATTTATTTTCTTTTTCAACTACTACATCACCACTCATTATTATTATTAGAAAATACTACACGAGCACTAGCACACAAGTATAATACCTCACATTTCCCTTCTTATATATATAAAGACACATAACACTTAATGTTTCTAGACGTCAGTCACAATATCTATTCTCTCCCTTTATAAATTCACTACATAGGCAACAAATTCAAATACAAATATTTTAAAAATATTTGAGACCTAAAATTTATAAATGTTTTTCTCATTTATATATTTGAAATCTTTTGACATCTTTATGAATATAAAGAGACAAATTCAACCTAAACTTATCCTCTTTAAACATTTAAGGCCTCACATTCATGCAATCTTATCACTTAATGTACTTGAGACCTTTCTATATCCTCGTGGATATAATTTATACTTAGATTCTATTGAACTTAGCCCAATCTAAGTCACCTTCCGTTTTAGTTGTTTAATAATTTGGTATTAATTATTACATAAGTAAATAGTTAATTATATGAAATTAGAAGATTTTTCATTACTATCACACTATGTGTTATTAAGGTGGCCATTTATGAGGACTCCCCATCTTAAAATATATTCTTATTTTAAGATATAACATTGTTTCTATTTTAAATTGTTTAGAAAAAAATTAGTAATATGCAAAATAAAAGTAATTTTAAAAAATATTAAAATGAATTTAAATATTTTAAAATATATAACTTATATTAATATAAAATTATGTTTTTTCATAAAATTCGGATGGGGTAACCAAGGTGGCAAAAGGGGGGCGATGGGTACTGTGTTGTCATCGTCTCACCATCTTACAAGTTGGTGGGACATGGAAACATGCCCTTTTTTCTCAAAGAGAACAGTCTTTCATGAAATACGATGGTCACCACAACACATCGCTTGGCGAGCTTGCTCTACATTCATTACGGCGTTTGGTTATCTGTGTGGAAGGGAATCTCAAGAGATTTGCAAAGGCTCTCCATCTATGGTAGTATCTCTCTAATGAATTGGCATGATCAATACAATCTTTTCAATAATATGGAAATCAATTATCATCCATTAATAGCTATCCTATCGGGATTATGCACATTGCATAAGGATTTTCATTGCAAGAATGGATATGGAGAACACCAACAACAAGTCACCTTGGAAATTCAAGTTCAAACTTGGTTGGGCCTCCCCGCTTTCTCAATTGGTTGCAACTTGTCATAGGCACCAGGCTACTCAACATTGGGTTTCATGGCTTTTTCATTGGCTTAACTTTGTTTCCAGCCATGCATCCAAGAGGGAAAGATTGACCTATCCAAGATATTTCCTCTTCTGAGATCGAGGTTGGTATTTGTTTTCCTTGCAATCTAATTTTCTTGGAATTTATATATTTTCCTATACACATAAAACATCACTCATCACATTAGGTTAAGCCAACAACGCAGTGTCGCCCTCCAGGCGAGCCCCCCTGGGGCCTGACGGTCCTTTTGGGCCTAGGTATGTTAGGATTCTTTAGGTTTGTTTTTAATACTAATCCTCTACTTGGTTCTAGATATTGTTCTACATATGGTTTTGATTGTGTGTTTTCTCAACCACTAGGAAGCCTACTCAAGGAAAAGGGACTCTGTTAGGGACCCATTACTTTTGCCAGATTAAGTTTTCCTATCTATAACCTCTCATCCCTCTAGCTGGTCGCCATGCCCAGAAAATGGGCTAGAGTTAGGAGAGGACCATCCTACTATCATGAGTGAGGCGACTCTTGAGCTCAAACTCAAGCTAAGAGCTCAGTTTCTTGCTAACAAGAATTAACCCCTCAGCTAATTCAAGAACAAATCACTCAGGTGGAATGAGAGCTCTCCAACGAGCGACACGATTTGATAGATACTGAGGCGCTAGCTGAGTTTGAAAATTGGTTTCTAATGTTGGTCATTCAAGGGGTGGGTACAAACAATATATTTACATAGTGGGAATCCACTGACATCTCAACATCCTCTTCAAAAGAGTGCTTGTAGATCACAATGAGCTCAAGGATGACGCCATCCTATCTTTGAATCGATTGAGATGACTTCTAATAGCCATGGACAGTAGGCTTGTAAGACTTGAATGGAAAATGGGACCTCCTCCCAATCTTGGCTGCTCTCCAGGTAGCAACAAGGAGCACATCCATGTCCAAGTTACGGATTCAAAAAAAAATGGCATGCATGCATATCTACCTCTTTATTTTTCATATTATTTTATGTTCTCTTGTTTTTGTTTTTGTTTTATGTAGAAGAATGGTTGTGATGGCCAAATAGATTGTCTCACTGTTTTGAATTTTAGAACCAAAAAGCTCCTTTTTTATTTTAACATTTAGAAACAATTGAAGTTCGATATTTAGTCTGGTTTTTCTAGTAGCATGTCAACACAAACTTCCTATACTTGGAATATAAATCTTGAATATCATACCATACAAATATTTGCTTCAAAATATATATATATATTAAATAAAACTTGGTAAAAAATCATAATTCTTAATTAAATTCAACATAAACCAAATTTCAAATTATAAGTATATTTTCCCTTTCACTAATTTAATTGGTTAATGATTTAAAGCAATAATAAATTGATTGTACTAAAAACATATTAATTGTAAATTAGTTTATTCTAATAACATATATAAAAAAGTATAACATTTAAATTATATATATAATGAATTATGTAAAGTCTCAAGGGTTAGTTCACTTAGTTGAGTTCTTATTTCTAAGTACTTTGTCAATTGGGAGGTTATGGGGTCAAATCTCCTTGATGCCCTTAAGGTTAGACCCTAATAGATCCCTTCATATTCCTGATTTTTTCCTGATCACCCAATATCCATAAACCACCCTTAAAATATATATAAATAACAAAATGTCCTATATTGATACTTCCAATATCCATAAACCACCCTTAAATTTATATATATATATATATATATATATATATATATAACAAAATGTCCTATATTGATACTTCCTATTATTTTCGATATAATGATTTATCACATCTTTATCTTACTCCATAAAATTACAACAAAAACAAAGTCGTGACCTGCATTCTTGATTTATATGTTTTTGAGTTTCTTGATCAGTCTGCGTTCTTGATTGATATGTATTTAGATGAGATATTTTATGCACAAGTTAAAAGGATTGTGTAACTCATTTCATTGTTGATCAATTTTTTTTATTTTTTTTTAAGTTAAATGACAATATTGTGTATTAAGAAAACTTTAATAACATTAAGGAGTTAAGCTTATAGGATGTAACAAGAGAAATAAGAATATTGATATGATAGATAACTATAAGAAATCTTTGATGTTTTCAGGAGTTAATTTAATTCATTTTTGTTAATATTATTAAGTGTTGGGTTAATTTTAAGTAAATAGATATTTAATTTACAAATTAATTTATTTAATTATTATTTTTTTTCATAATTTTTATTAAATTTAGAAAAATAAATATATGTTTTTACACTTTTTTTTAATTTGTTTTGAATATTTTATATTATAAAAAAAATGTTTAATTTTCTATTAGTTTTGAGGATGTTATAATTTTACATATTTGTCTCAAGTGAATGTCATTATATGATTGTAAAATAAAATGTAATTAATATAACAATATAAATTAAATTGTTGGTAAATATTAAAAAACATTAATCCATAATAAATATTGAAAACACTTATTTCATCATATATTTCAAATTGCTAAAATTTATAAACTATAAGAATTAACTAAATTATAATTATATTTAAAATTGTTATTATTATTATTAATGATACAAATAATTTATATATAAACTAAACATATATACATTAAAAAAACATGTAACAAGATTCTTAACCATGAAAATTCACCCCCTTTTATTATGCAGATCCTTAATCTCTAAATAGGTTTTATTAGAATACCATGGCCAATACCATAGATTATCAATACCACATGCCCAAAAAACCATAACTGATTTCATATGGCACTTGCTCCTATGACTTTTTTTTAATTAATTAATTTAAATAACAGGGAAAAAGGACACAACTATGTTGGAAATAAATCTCAACCTCATATTTGTCTATACTACTAAGAATATTATATGGAGCTTAAATCCCTATCATCCATCTGATAATCATTGATAACTAAATTAAAATTTAGAAGCTAATTTCCAAAATAGACATGCCTATCAACATAACTAGCACATCCACATAAATTAAATGGTTGGTAAATGCCAATGGGAATCAATCCATAATAAGCATCAAAACACTTACTTCATCATACATCTCAAGTTGCTAAAATTGAAGAAAAAAAATCATAAGAATTAACTAAATTATAACATTATTTAAAATAAGATATTCATCCAATTTTATCATGGATATTCTTAATCTATAAATAGGTTTTATTATAATACCATGGGTTATCAATACAATATGTCCAAAAAGTTATAACTAATTTTATATGACACTTTTTTATATGAAATTTTTTGAATTAATGAATTCAATTAAAAAGGCAAAAAAAACAACTATTTTGAAAACAAATCTCGACCTTTGATTTGTGTATATTATTAAGAATATTCTAGAACAATATATGGAAGTTAAATTCCTACCATCCACATGATAATTGTTGATAATTCACCTAGCTCTAAGGGTTAGCACAATTGGTTGGGTCCCCATCATTAAAGTACCTTTTCCATTGAGAGGTTACAGGTTCAATTCTCTCGACATTCTTTGGGTTAGGCTTTATGGTTGAGCTAACAAGAAGTGATCCTTTTGGGTGGATCTATCTAGTACAAATATCTAGATCCATCTTAACCTCAAGCCTATAAAGCCCTGAGAGGGATCAAATCTATAAAGGTACAAACATTTCATCAAGTTTTGCACTCAAAAAAGAGGTTTACACAATGAGAGATTTGATTAAAGCCCTGAGAGGGATCAAATCTCTAAAGGTACAAACATTTCCTCAAGTTTTGCACTCAAAAAGAGGTTTACACAACGAGAGATTTGATCCCTCTCAGCACTTGATAGATTCAAGGTTAAGATGGATTGACACTAGCCTATAATATCTATACATTGTGACCTTTATGTATTATATATTATTATTATATTATTATTATTATTATTATTATTATATTTTTATTTATCTCTTTCATAACTATAAACTAAAGAAAAAAATCCACTAACACTAAGTCCATACGATCTTTCTTTTCAATTTATCGTTTTTATTATATATTACAATATGTCAATATTACATGTGTGAATATTTCATTCTTATTCATATAATTTATTTAAATAAAATATATTATAAACTCACATAATATTTATTTTTTTATAAATTAATACTGTAATTCCCCCTCCCACATTTTCCCGCTTTTATAATCTATCCAAGGTAGATGTGAGTTGAGTGCTATTATGACGTGACCCAACCTCCAAGTTTCTGTGATGGAAGTGGGGCCTACAACTGAAAACTTATGACATCCCTCAAGGACTACAAATCACTCAGGAGTTAGATAACCACCCCAGATGATCAATCCCTAAGCTGGAACACGTTTTCATTGACCTAACGCCATAACCGCACCCTTGACACACCTTGCATGCAGTTATGAGGCTATAACCACACTCATAAGCCTCTTTCCATGTGATTATGACCTAAATTCCCCAGTTTCGTGCTAGTGGTTCCGAGATCTGAGCCACTTTTCTGGGCTAGCCCCCAAACCACTACCTCAGAACTGCCTATAACTTTCCATAATCATGATTAAGGTGATAAAAATTCCAAACATTCAAGCTTGAAGAAAGAACTTGACCTAGACTTCCTAGTACACATTAGACATTATGTCAAACATATGGAAAACATATGAGTTATAGGCCATGAATGCATATCTGATCATAAATATTTGAACTTCATTTGAGAATCATCAAGAAGGTCTAATTCCCTCTCAAGTAGATACACAAACACTTTGTATCCCATGCATTCATCAACCATTCAAATACTTATCAAATCATGAACAAGAGCCATAGCTAGAGCACATCATAGAACCATGCTTATAACCAACATATAACCAGAATATTAACCATGAAAAATTAGTCATCAAATCAACATAATAACAAGTACAAGTGATCATAGATCACAATAAGAAAATAAATCTTATTAACTTATGCAAAATCCAACCAAGTTAGGGACTTCCACGTACCACTCGACCATAGATTGGGCTGAACCAAATCTTTCTTTCAGTGAATCATCATTGTGCCATATTCCAAGCATGATTGTGGGATCTCATGGGATAAACCAAAACATAACCAAACCGGGAATCCAAAGATTAAACCACCTCCACCCTACCCCTACTGTGATCTCACCTTAACCGATTATGAGATCACAAAACCAAACCAAGCTTGGATGTATCAAAATTTCTTCATCATACCTTGATGAATTTTCCTGTCTCTGCCCACCTTTCTATGGCTTCCTGTATAAAATCATCTCCACTCCCAACCCTTGGGAATTTTCCTAAGACCACCTCACCTGGTTCCAAAGCCTTCCAACAATCCAAAGCTCAACCAAGAATGAACCCCATCACGCCATGGTTATGCAGGAAATGGAAAGGCAAGGCTAAAATCACTGTCAAACTAGTAAAAACCCATGGTAATGACAACAAATAACCAAATAAACAAATGCATGCACTATGCATTCACACCTCAGCTAGGAAATCACAGATGCAACATGTTAACTGCAAAATCCTCTTGTTGAATTTGTTGATCCAATCTTCTCCTTGCTTTCCTTCGCTTTCCTTTTCTTGTCCTTTTACTTCTTTTGTTTTCCTTTGATTTCCTTTACTTTTCGTTGATTTCTTTCTCTCTCCTCTTGGAGCTCTCTCTCTCTCTCTCCGAACTAATCCAAGCCAAAACTAAAAAAAAAAATTGAATTATATCTTTGATGCCTTTTTATAATTGAGGTCTTCTTTTCTTAATTTTCCTTCATTTTTCCTCTAATTTCTCTTGCATGAAAATATGTGTCTCTTCACCTTCATTTTCTCCTATATACCCTTATTTTCATAATTAAATTCCAATTAATGACCCTTTTCCTTTTTCAATGCCTTTATCAATTTCCATAGTTATAACTAAACCAAAATTGATTCTCACTATAGTGTTTTCCCAATATTCATCTTAGAATATGTGTCCCATGACCTTGGTCTTATTTTTCCTTTATTATCCTTTATTACATGAAACCTTAACTTAGGGTTGTTACAAAGTCCTCCACCTTGGGGAAACACCGTCCTCGATGTTCTATGACACCTATGACCAACAAACCACTGAAAACAAAACATACTACCTATGGAGCTTTATAACGTAGCTCGAAGCAATATTTACAATGACATCTTACTGAAAACAAAACAAAGATACCACTTATTGGAGCTTTATAACACATCTCATTGTGGTATTTACAACCATACATATATATACACATACCAAAACTCATTTGCTTGAACCAACAAATAATGAAGGACACAAAACCTACATCTGATCATCCATCTATCATGTAGCTTCATCGGGCCCAAAGTACTTCCACTACACTTTAACTTTCTCTATTGCTCAATTATAGAGCATGGGTTATTTTCGTTGCAATATGCACTGAGGTTTTGGCTAAAACTGTCCCTCTGATTCCACCTTCAATACAGTCCAATGAATCACATGATCAATATCCTGGACATATCTCTTAAGTAATGAAACATGGAAAACATCATGGACTTTCACTATTGGTGGTAGTGCAAGTATGTTGGCCATTGGCCCAATCCTCTCAAGGATCTCAACGGGCCCACAATATCGATGTGCCATCTTGGCACATGATCCAATCCTCAAGGATTTCCTCTTAGATTTGATGCGCAAGTACACATGCTCCCAAACCTGAAACTCCTTGAATGTTCTATGTTGATTTGCATGTCTTGTTCTACCTTCAAATTCATTTTGATAACTTGCATCTCCTGCTCCATCTCATCCAAAATATTTGGTCCAATCAACACCCTATTCACTGGATCGCTCTCGCTGATAGGAGTATTATAACTTTGCCCATAAAGAGTCTCATATGGACTCATCCTCAAGGAATCTTGATACCCATTATTATATGCAAAATGTACCAGTGGAAGATATTCCTCCCACCTCCTTTGTTGATGCATGACATACATCCTCAACATGTCCTCAAGAATGCTTATATTGACCCTCTCTGTCTATCCATATTTCTGTGGATGAGAAATTGTACTGAAAGCTAACTTTGTCCCTAAGCCTACAAAAAAACCCTTCCAAAACTTGGAAGTGAACTTGGAATATATATTTAATAATATTCTTGAGAACACCATGCAACCTCACTATCTCTCTGATGAAGATATGAGATACCTCACTAGCTGAATTAGTAGAATTAATTACAATGAAATGAGCTACCTTACTCAACTTGTCATCCAAAACCATGATGAAATCATGTTGCTTCGATGTCCTTAGGAAACCTATAATGAACTCCATGGAAATGACGTCCCATTTCCATTCTCGAATCGGAATATGTTGTAATAAACTAGGTAGATTCTTACACTCTAGTTTTATCTATTGACAGTCCATACATCTAGCAAAAAACTCAGCTACCTCTTTCTTCAAGTTAGGTCAATGATAAAACTGCTTAACAATTGTTAATGTCTTATGATATCCCAGGTGACCTCAATAAGGCTTGACATGAAACTCCCTCAATATAAGCTTCTTGAGCTCACTGTTATCCTGCACATAAATCATATTCTTGAATCTGACCAAGCCATCTGTCATGAGGTGATACTCCTCATCCCTATCACCTTCACCTTACTATTGCAACCTCTACTTCAACTACTGGTATATGTCATCATGTTTTCCTGTCTAGAAGGTCATCTACTATAAATTTGTCCCATAAGAGCTCATAGTTGAAGTATGATTCACATGCATTGTCCTACTAAGAGTGTCTACAACCTTGTTCTCCTTTTCCTTGATGCACCTGATCTTGAAATCAAACTCAGTGAGAATAGCCAACCATATAACTTTCCTAACATTCAGATTAGGTTGGTCAAAAAAGTACCTCAATCCACTATGATCAATCATCAAAATAAACATCCTACCAAGAAAATAATGCCTCCACATCTTCAAGGCATGAATTATAATTTCCAACTCAAGATCATGAATCACATAGTTCTGCTCATGCTCATTCAACTCCATTGACTCATAGCATGCCACTTGTCCTTTCTACATCAGGGCTCCACCAAGTCCTTTCTTACAAGCATTTTTGCATACCATGAACTCTTTATTTGGATCTGCAATCTTCAAAACTGGAGCATTTGTGAGCAAATTCTTCAACTACTCAAAACTAGTTGCATATTCCTTTGTCCATTCAAACTTATTTCCCTTTCTCTGCAAAGAGGTGATAGGATCAAAAATCCATGAGAAGTTCCTAATGAACCTCCTGTAACAGCCTGTTAATCCCATAAATGATCTAACCTCATCCACATTCCTATGAGCTAGCCACTCCATGATCTCTTTAATTTTTTATGGGTCCATTCTTATACCTTCCTTGGAAACAACATGTCCCAAGTAATGGATCTAAGATTGAAAGAAACTACACTTACTAAACTTATCATACAATTGATGATATCTCAACATTGCTACTAGTTGTTTTGCATGTTCTTCCTCATTCTTAGAATATGTCAATATATCATCAATGAACACTATCACAAACCTGTCTAGATAAGGATGCAACACATTGTCCATCAAGCACATAAAGGTGGTTAGAGCATTAGTAAGACCAAAAGGAACCACCACAAACTCATAATGTCCATACCTAGTACGAAATGCAATCTTGTAGATATATTCTTCTTTGATGTGCACCTGATGATATCCCGATGTTAAATCAATCTTTAAAAACATTGTTTCTCCCTTCAACGATCAAACAATTCATCGATCCATCACAATGGGTACCTGTCCTTGATGGTCACCTTGTTCAACCACCTGTAATCAATGTACAATGTGAGAGAACCATCCTTCTTATTTATGAACAACATTGGTGTACCCCAAGGTGACACACTTGGCCTTATGTATCCCTTATCAAGCATTTCCTTTAGCTGCAACTTCAATTCCACCAACTCTGGAGTGCTCATCATGTAATATGACTTTAATATTGGTGTTGAAACTGTTACCAACTCAATAGATAAATCCACTTCCCTATGAGGCGATGACTCTGAAATATCTACAAGAAACACATCATGAAACTTCTGCAAAATAGGATACCTCTTTAAGACTTCATATTCCTCGACATCCTTCCCCTTGTCACTGGAAATATGCACTACAAATAATACACACCCTTTCCTGCAACTACACTTAGCATGCATAGATGTAACCATTCTCATCGATGTATGCTTCTTCTTTCACTACAATATTCTCTTCTCTCCATCATCATCCAGGCACTCAATAGCCTTCTCATAACAATCTACCTTAGTTTTGTGATTAAAAAACCAATCCATACCCAAAAGCATGTTATATGAACCCAATGGAAGCACATTTAGATGTGTTGATGTAGGCATACTATTCATCTCAATTGCACAAGCCATTACTCAATGATGAACTCTTTTTTTGGTCCCTATAGCCAACTACACCAACCAATATTGTGCGTGCACTTGTTTATTCAATCCATACTTATAACATAACTATAATTATATCCAAGATCAATCAAAATAGAAACAACTCGTTCACATAGCTTACCTTCCATCTCGATAATGGATGCT
Organism: Pinus tabuliformis; assembly: GCA_031772625.1. NCBI lineage: Eukaryota > Viridiplantae > Streptophyta > Pinopsida > Pinales > Pinaceae > Pinus > Pinus tabuliformis. The sequence continues at coordinate 772,499,684 of CM062817.1, read as the reverse complement.
TGATGGTCCACCTACTTATTATCAAGTGCTGCATAAATCTGAGGAATGCTATGACCAACATCCCCAACTGTCTACACCTCCTGAGCACTATAAATCTGAGGTATGCCACCTTGTTACAATGGACAATCCTTCTTACGATGATCTTTTCTAAAAATCCAACACTGTAACAATTCTCTACCACTCCCTCTATTCTGATGCTCTCCAAGCTGAGGTCCATGTCCCTTCTCAGTTGCACTTAATTTCTTTTAAGGAGCCACATTTTCTTTCTCACATGAATCCTGAGGTATTTCCTGCTTCTAAGGCCATTTTCCTTTAGCCTTCTCATTCCCTTTCCAATCACACTTATGCTTAAAATTTCACTTCGACTGCTCATAATAATGCTTCACTTCCCAATGACTTCCTCTAATAGTCGAGGCCCATCATACCCAATCTAATCCTTGAATGATAATGGTAGTCCATTGATGAAACTTTGAATCTTCGTATTCTCTTCCTTGAGGTAAGGCACATATCTCAACAGCTAGAAAAACTTCATTGTGTACTCTTCGTCTTTCATAGAATCCATCTTCAACTCATAGAACTCCTTGGCCTTTCCATCATAGTATCTCTCGAACAAGTACTTATTTCTGAAGAGTCTTTTAAACTCATGCCAACTTAATTCTTATACCTTTATGCCTCTAACATGCTTCACGTATTCCCACCAGATATTTTCTTTTCCTTTGAGACTGAAAATAGTTATCCCAACTTTCACATTATTTATAAAATCATGTAAATTTTAGGACTTCTTCATCCCAAGCAATCATGCTTCTACATCTTCTAGTTTGTTCATCTCTCCATCAAATGTAGGAGGCTCAACTTTCTTGAACTCATATGGAGAGTGTTACTTCTCGCTCCTCCTATAAGGATGATGGTGATGATGACAATGATGTATCTTTGAACCATAACTAGAATAGAACCCATAAGCCCTACCTCTCATGTTAGGTGTATCCAACCATCTTCCACCTCTGACTATGTCATCCCTGTCGAACATGTAACCTGATCAAGATCTACTACCATATGCCCCATTAGTATCTTCTTTTGTCTATGATTGATCCTTAGTTGTCATTGTCTCTGCAAATTCCATAATCTCTGAAGGATCGTTGCATTAACCTCAACTTTCTTTTCTTGGGCTCTGGCAAGTCTTTCTTGTGACTCAATTATCTTGTCATTATCTGCCTTGCAACTTCTGAATTTTTCCTTCAGACTTCTCAGTGTATTTTCTATATCAGGAGATTACTCATCTCCTTTCTCCTCAGTTGATTTATAAGGAGAGTCACGTGTGTTGTAATTAATCATTTTTCTTGGCATCTCTGATCTTCTTCTTCCTGCAAAAATACCATGTTAGATAAACCAAATATAGACATAATCAAAATCATACCTTAGTGAAGTTTATGGGAGGCTCTATCATATGCACAAATTAATCTAGATTAGCATGATATATATATATATATAGATAGATAGATAGATAGATAGATAGATAATGACACCAACATATCAACCTATCGACATCATGCATGACAACTCAAACTGTAACACTGGCGATATACATGACAACCATAACCACCACAATGCATGCATATGACTGATATGGATGCATAATAATCACATATATTCCATCAAGTCCAAGTGTTTGAACTTGGAAGCTCTGGTACCAATTTTAACCCTCCTCCCACTTGTACCCACTTTTACAAGCTCTCCAGGGTAAATGTGATATGAGTGCTACTATGACATGACCCAACTTCCATCTTCCAGTGATGGAAGTGGGGCCTACAACTGAAAACATCCTGACATGCCTCAGGGACTACAAACCACTCAGGATCCATATAATCACCCCAGGTGATCAATCCTTGAGCTAGAACCCTTTTTCACTAACCTAACTCCACAACCGCACCCTTGACACACCCTGCATGTGATTATGAGACTATAACTGCACTCATAAGCCTTCTTCCATGAAGTTATGACATAAATTCTCTAGTTTTGCGCCAACAGTTCCGAGATCTAAGCCACTTTTCCAGGCTATCATCCAAACCACTGCCTAAAACTGCCTATAACTTTCCATAATCATGATTAAGGTGATAACAATGTCAAACATTCAAACTTGAAGCAATAACTTTACCTAGAATGCCTAGTACACATTAGACATTTTGTCAAACATATGGAAAACATATGAGTTACAGGTCATGAATGCATATCTAATCATAAATCCTTGAACTTCATTTGAGAATTATCAAGAAGGTATAATTCCATCTCAAGTAGCTTCAATAACACTTGTTAGTCCATGCATTCATTAACCATTTAAATACTTGTCAAACCATGAACAAGAGCCATAGCTAGAGCACATCATAGAACCGTGTGTATAACCAAAATATTAACCATGAAAAATCAACATAATAACAACTACAAGTGTTCATACATCACAATAGGAAAATAGCTATTATTAACTTATGCAAAATCCAAACAAGTTAGGAACTTCCACATACCAACCAAGCATAGATTGGGTTGAACAAAATATTTCTTTCAGCGAATCACCCTTGTATCATATTCCAAGCATGAATGTAGGATCTCATGGATAAACCAAAACATAACCAAACCGGGAATCCATAGGTTAAACCACCTCTACCCTCAAGCTACTGTGATCTCACCTAGACTGGTCCCAATGTCACAAAACCAAACTGAGCTTGGATGTCTCGGAATTTATTCACCATACCTTGAGGAATTTTCCTGTCTCCACCCACCTGTCAAAGGCTTCCCACAGAAAACCATCTCCACCTCCAACCCTTGGGAATTTTCTTGAGACCACCTCACCCGATTCTAAAACCTTCCAGAAATCCAAAGCTTAACCAAGAATGAATCCCATCACACCATAGTTATCCAAGATATGGCAAGGCAACATTAAAACCATTGTCAAACCAAGAAAAACCCATGTCAGTGATAACAAATGAACCAAATAAACAAATTCATGCACCATGCATTCGCACCTCAACTATGAAATCACACATGCAACCTGTTACCTGCAAAATCCTCTTGCTGAAGTTGTTGATCCAAATTTCTCCTTGCTTTCCTTCTTTTTCCTTTTCTTGTCATTTTCCTTCCTTTTCTTTCCTTTACTTTTCTTTGCTTGCTTTCTCTCTCTCTCTCTAAACTGATCCAAGCCTAAACTAATAAAAAATTGTGAATTGCTTCTTTGATGCCTTTTTATCATTGAGGTCTCATTTTTTCATTTTCTTTCGTTTTTCCTCTAATTTCCCTTGCATGCAAATTTGTGTCTCTTCACCTTCTTTTTTTCTTTTTTTCATTTTTTTTCATAATTAAATGTCAATTAATGTCTATTTGTCTTTACCAATGCCTTCACCAATTTCCATAGCCATAAATAAACCGAAAGTCAGGCCCACTATAGTGTTTTCCCAACATTCAACTTGGAATATGTGTCCTATGAACTTGGTCTTATTTTTCCTTTATTATCCTTTATTACATGAATCTTTAACCCAGGGTTGTTACAAATATATCAAAATTTTGTAAACTTAATATAATAGAGAGATATAGTAAACGTAAAATAATGTGGTGAAGAGATTATATTTTAAATTTAGCTCTATTAATTTCTATAAAACTCTTTGAAAACACTAATAACCTAAACAAAACAATATCATAAAATCTTATTTATATTAATAATTAAAAAATAATTTTCTCACATTTAAATTTTAGATTTAGATTTATATCTTTTTAGCAAAACTGAGTCAATTAGAAAAACATATAAAAATATAAAAATGTATAACCTTAAATTTTATTCACATATTAGTAACATTCTTCATATATTTTTAACACTATAGAAATAATAGTTATTGTTTTGAATGTAAGCATAGTAACCATTGATTCAAAACCTCATTATGAACCTACATGAGTGGTCCAAAAAATTTAAATAACCATTATTTATGATTCATTGTTGAAGTCAATCTATTTTATTTTTGGGTAAAAGTGAAACAACAAACACAAACTAAACCGAAAAAACCATTCCAAAAATATAAACCTAAACCTAAACCCTATTCTAAATATGCCCAAAAATCCAAGAGAAGTTTAAAACAAGAGCAAAAAGCATGGTGAAAAAGTAAATTAATGTGGTAAAGAGTTTATATTTTAAATTTTAATGGTCGCATTAATATCCATAAAACTCTTTCAAAACATTTTTTTTCCAAAGGGAAAAAACTCATAATTGTATTCAACTTTAAACAAGGAACAAAATTACATTATGTAGATGTTGAATGCATTCAATAAGAGAAGTCTGTCAGATTCTGTGCAAAAGTAAAAAGAAACTGAAAAAAAACTACATAAGAAACTTGCGAAGTTAAGTATGATAATAATCACTTCTCTTTTTTGTGTTTCTTTTTCTAGAACTTTTGTCATCCCCCAGAGTTGGGATGTTGGAACCATTTCCAGTTCAATCCTTGTTATTTTTTGTGGACGTTCTTTGTCTAAATATGAACTTTCAGAAGCATGAACTCTTTTTGTACCCACTGTCCCATTTTATGTGTGCATCATTTTTCTAATGTGTTAATGTGATGATCTCTTCTGATGTTGTGTCATTCTGCATGTGGGTTGTGTGTCGTTCTGTACCGGAGCTTCCCCTCATGTTAAAACTCTTTAAAAACATCAATAACCTAAACAAAATAATATTATAAATTATTATTTACATTAATAATTAAAAATTTAATTTTCTCACTCTTGAATTTTATATTTAAATTTATAATTGTTTTGCAACTTACAGTGTAGCCAACAAAACAGAGTCAACTATAAAAGCATACAAAATACAAAAAAAAATTACCTTAGATTTTCTTCACATATTGGTAACATTCTTCATATATCGATAACACTACAAATTAATCGTTATCACTTTGAATACAGACATAGTAATCATTAATTTAAAACCTGATTATGAGCCTAGATGTGTGCTCCAAAAAAATTAAATAGCTATTACTTATGATACCTTGTTGGATTCCATAGGGTAAATTGAAACAATACACACACAAACTAAACCCAAAAAATCATTCCAAAAATATGCTCAAAACTAAATCCTAATTCTATTTGAAATATGCCCAAAGATCTCGTAGAAAAAGTTTAAAAGGACAGTAAAACATGGTGATCATTCCATTGATCTAAAAACTTTGTACATTATGTGTATCATTTTGAGCTTGACTGCCCATATTGATGATACCTCTGGCCCATGTTGATGCTTTAAACTTACTTTACAGTGTTTTAACCCTAATTTATAGCTATAAAGTATATATTAATAAATGTTTTATTTATTAAATAAGAATAACATAAAATAGTTGTAAATTATAAAATATTATATATTGTGTCATGTATGGGGATTTAAACATAATTTATGGTGCTTTAACCCTAACTTGAATAGCTATAAATCATATTATAAAGTGTTATGTATATTAAATTATATTAACCATAGGTATAAATTATAAAATAGTATATTAAGAAATATATTATTATAATCATGTTGGTGCTTTAAATCAAACTTATAGTGCGTTAACTCTAACATGTCGTTATAAATTATATATTATAATAAATGTAAGACACTTGTAAATTATAAAATGTTATCTTAAGAATATTAAATTAAGAATAGTATAATTTTAATCCACTTAGAAAATGATAAAAAAATGTTGACATACATTACATCTAATGCCTAACGCCTACACATCTCCTCTATACTGGATTGTAAAGCACCTCTCTCCTCTATACGGGATTGTGAAGCACCTCTCTCCTCTATAGTGGATTGTAGAGCACCTCTCTATGCAATCATAAAGTTGTAGAAAGATAAAGTCAAATAACTTAGATATAATTTGTGTGTAGATTATATCTATTTTTGTTATATTTTTAAAATTCCATTTCGTAAATTAATTGTATATGTGAGCTTATGAATGTAATAATATTTTAATATTAATTTTTATGATGTCATGCTTTAATATATTTTAAAATGTGTATAAGAGTTATTAGGTATTAAATTTTATGTTTATAAATTAGTTTTATATATAATTTTAGGATTGTAATAATGTTTAAGTATTAAAGTTTTATTATATTATGTTTTAATATATTTTAAAACGTGATTGGTATGTTTAAGTGTTTTATTATTAGTAGAACTGAGGTGTTTTTGTTTCTTGATAAATGATTTTTTCCATATAAATTATATTCTTAAATAAAAATGATATTATTAACATTATTTATGTCACTATGTATTATAATATTTTTTCAATTACGGGCACATTCGTATGAAACCTTCATCTTTTCTTATTTGTGATGTCATTAACTATGGTTGGTATGTCCCTTCTAAGTATGGATTTAAGAAGGGGAAATCTCCCCTCTTTCTTTTGAAACTATTTCATTTCAAAATTTGGTAGCTTCGTTGGGCAAGCCATCAACTAAGCTTGTTCCATCCAAATTCGTCAAGAAGATAGCCTTAGATTCTTATAATTAAGTTTCCACTCTTGACTCCTCACTTCACATCCTTAGCTCTTATATAGTATGGTATCATCGAATAGTTCATATGGTTATAGCCTTCTCTAAAAGCAATGGACTTGAGGATGCAAAAAAATTGGATATCCATGATTCGAGGTCACTTACTCATATTATTTTTGTGGTCATGAGTGTAATATTCCTCTCTATTTAAAAATAAATAATATAGATAACTTATTTTCTAGAATGGACCATATTTCATGGGCCCAAGAGGGTTGTACATAGATTATTGGATGCTAGACTTTAACCCTGAAGTGATTGTGCCATTAGTGCCTCCAAATTGTGTTTTTATTGCATCATCCACTTCTTCACTATTGGAGTGATGATTGCATGGTAGTTATTGGAAATACCCTAAGTAAATGCATCAATAAATCTAAACCGAAGGCAGGTATGTTCACATATACTAGAATCTATATGGAAGTAGATTTCGAAAAAGAATCACCTAGGGTAATTACCCTATCCCTAGAAAACTAGTTTCACATGTATAAATTGGATTATAAACTACCTTTGTTTAAATATAAAACTTATCATGAGTAGAACCATTTCACCAAATATTACAATCTCATAGCACTAGTTTAGGATCCACTAGAAAAAAGAATATTGATGGTAATAGATTAAGAAAATATCAAGTAGTATGTAACATTTTCCTCCTCCTCTAAGGTCCAAAAAGGAAAAAGGAATTCATTATTGTGTCTTAGGTGAATCGAGATCCATGCATTTATGTTCCTATGACTCTTCAACAGTCATTTGTTCCTCCTTTCTAACCATCATTCAACCTTCTTCTTATGCTCCAAAACTTTGTTCCATCAATTTACTCTAACCCTAAAAAAGATCCACATGAAACTCCAAAGGAAATGGTAACCCCATAAATAAATTAATAATAAGAACTAACATCAATGAAACTCTCCACGCATCCTATTGGTGTACTTGAAAGGATAAAATCCTTGGAGTTGTAATGGATGATGAAGAACCTAAAGAGGAAATGATTTTGAAGAAACTAAGAGGAAAAATACTTAAAGTTAAAAAGAAGCAATATCATCAAAATAAAAATATTTAGGGTTTTAAACTTATATTGAGAGTTGATTTAAAATTGAGGTTAAAATAATCTTAGTAAAAATCCCTAGAAAGTAAATGTCATCTAAAGGATCTACAAGAAATAGTGTGAAACCTTCAATGTTGAAATAAATAAAATAGTATACTAGAGCAATAGGGGAATGTGTAGTAGGCACAAAGTAGAAGCAATGAGAGCCTTGATATATTTTAAAATAAAACTATTATTCTCATCCACGAGACCAAGCTAGAAGATATTGAGATTCTAGAAATAGGTAAAACTAATGGAGGAAAATTTAAGGAATTATAGCAAGTGCAAGAGGAGTTTCAAGGGGTACATGCACACTTTTGGATACAACAACTTTTGGTATAAATCATTCACAAATCACTTAACAATGGATTCTAGTAAGTCTTGATTATCAAACTAATAGGAGAAAAGTTCAAATATTTATTCTCGAATAGGGATCTCATGGAATTTATTCAAAATAAAATAAAATACACTTGGTTTAACATAAGTGTGGGGTCAATATATATAGTAGCTAGGTTGAAATAATTTCTTCTACAAAAGGAATTCCTACTTGAAAACTAGATAATAATATCTTCACATATTATCCCATCTAGAATCTTGGATCACAAAGGTACCTCACTTATCTTTCAATATATCCAAGATCTTGGTCCCATCATCTTCATATTGAATCCATTTTAGTTACATGACCTAAGAGAAATTGATATAATAGGAGATTTTTTTAGCAAACCAATTCAATTCTCCCCATTCCTAAAATCTTTGAGTAGTTGAGCATGACTTAGAAGAAGTGGAAAAAAGATAGTACTAGCATCTGCTGCTAGAAAGAATTGATATCCAAAACCAACTAAGTAGTTTGCAAGCTTGCCTTGGAGTAGAGGAGGTGACCAAGAAAGGTTAATGGAGGAGAGGGAATTATGTAGAAGGATACATTAAGGAAACAAAAGAGTTATAGAGATTAAAATATGTTGGCATTATGACACAAGTTTGGAACAGGTTTGGCTCTATGACATAAGTGTTGTCCTTGATGGCAACTCACTCAAATAGCAGATCACAGTTCAAGCTCTCAGAATGAAATAAAATGAGGTATACATAGGTTCCTCATAACAAAGTCCTGTATACAGGCGGGTGTATCGATCAGAAGGCGTGTATACGTATGCACGCACTTTCATGCAAAGAAAAGCGCGTACATGTGGGAAAACTTATGGTTGGTCCATGGTATTTAGTCCAACATATTTGAACCTATGGTTTTGGTCCTTGGTATTGCATTTAAAGTGTTGAACCCAAGTATTGGGTCCCTAGTATTAGTTCTCAATGGTTTTGGACCATGGTTTGAGTAAGGCCTAAGACTATAAAAAGGGAAGGAGATCATTTTGCAAGGGTATTGACTTATGTGTTGAATATCTTGAGAGGGGCAAGATCTAGAATACTGGTGATTGGTTGATGAGTCACAGTTGGATCTGAATCAAGGAGGAACCTGAGCATTACACGATGGTTAGGATCTATTGATGAGTCGAGATCTCAAGGCTTGAATAGTAGTATCATTGTGTGATTTTGATCTATTATATTTGGCGCATGATTAGATCTATAAATTTGATAATCTGGGTATAACTGATGTCTGATTAAGTAAAAGGATAAATTATCTTTTATAGATCTGTACGCAGGTTCGACACAGCAGAGGCGCGTATACACGCAGGTTAAGAAAGTGAAGACTGCGTATACGCTGGTTGGCTTTGGCATAGCTGCGTATGTACGCAGGTTTCTATTGGTGAAGTAGTGTATGTCTCTTGAAATATGTTTTAGCTGCTTCTGTTTATTGTTGTAGTGTTCTGGGTTCAGAATTGGTGTCTGGTTACTGGTACTGGTTTCTAGTTACAACATTCTGAGAAGTTATTGGTTGATTTAGTATTTGTACAAGGGAGTTTGGTTGTTGCAGATCTACTTGATGTTTGATTGATATTCATGGATCCAGTTTGAAAATTTATGAAACATGGTCCCTGGAAGAAAAGAAATGGTTGAAGCCTTCTGTAGCTTAGCACCTACGTACTAGTAACTCAGCTAGTACAAGAGCTAAGGGGGTTGTAGCTCCCTTCCAGGAGAAGCTAGAGAACGAGAGAAGGTTGTAGCCTTCTGCAAGTTGAAGCCTGTGTGCTGGTATAAGACTGCACCAGTACAGAATCATTGTAAAAGAAGTTTCTAATTGAAAGAAGATAGAGACATATTGCAGTAGGTGGTTTTCACCCACATTGGGTTTCCACCTTATATCTTGTGTTCTTTTGTGTGACTGTCTGCTCTACTTTTTTGTTCTTGCTTACTGTTATATGGTTCTAACACACAGATTAATGATCAACATCTGAAGAATAAATTAAATTATAAGTCTGGAAGTTATACGCGAGTTTCATTAGTCAGAGTTGCATATACATGTTGTTTTCATAACTAAAGTGGCGTATACAAATCTTTGTATAAATTGAAAAATAATTTGACTTAATAATACTGATTCACCCCCCCTTTCAGTATTATTTTCAACAATTGGAATCAGAGCAAGTCCTTCAGAAGAAGCTTGATCGCTTGAAGGAAGATCTATCATCATGAGAAACTACAAAAAGGAAGCATCAATCAGGCCACCAATTTTTGATGGGAGCAACTTCGTCTATTGGAAGGTAAGAATCACTGCCTATCTTCAATCTCTTGGTACAGAAGTTTGGGATATTGTGGAAACAAGATACACATTTCATTCAGCAACTCCTACAGATATGGCTGGTAAGAAGCAGTATGAAAAAAATGCAAAGGTTGTCAATACCCTATTAGGGAGTCTATCTCAATCAGAATTCGTCAAGGTTATGCAGCTCAAAACCGCAAAAGAAATATGGGACAAGATCATTCTGAGCTATGAAGGAGATGATCAGGTAAAATGAGCAAAACTTCAAACTCTCAGAATCCAGTATAAAAAACTCAGAATGTACAATGATGAAAGCGTGGCTAACTATTTCCTTCATATAGATGAGATTGTTAATTGTATGAAAAACTTGGGTGAAGAAATAAAAGAAGTTTTTTTGGTTGAAAAGGTTCTAAGATCTTTGTCTCCTAAGTTTGATTCAAAATTTTCTGCCATAGAAGAAAAGCAGAATCTATAGAGCCTTACCATGTCACAGCTACACGGAATCCTAACTGCTTACGAAATGAGAAAAGGTGGACCATCATACAGGAGAGAAGTTGCATTCAAAGGCTCAGGAAAAGGAGATTACAATGAGTCAGAACATATGTCAGAAGAAGAGGAAGAATCTAATTTTGTCAAGAACCTTCAATGGGGAACTGGAAGATTCATAGGTAATCTGCCTTTCAAATGCTTTGCTTGTGGGAGAGTTGGTCATTATGCTACCAAATGTCCTCATAAAGATAAACTTGACAAAGGTAAGGAACCAGTTAGATGGAACAAAAAATAGAATGTAAGTAAGAAGAGCTATTATACACATGAAGACAGTGATGGATATTCAATTAGTGATGAAGATGAACAACGTAATGATTATAGACTTTTGATGGCTTTTGAAGATGATGATTTCTTGGATGCTATAGATGAAGAAGGTCTCTATGAAGAAATTTCTAAACTCAAAATTTGTTTAGAGGAAAAGAATATGATTATAGATACTCTGACATTCCAACTTGCTGAAAGAGAAAAACACAATGAAAAGTTAGAATGTGAAATTGTGGGACTTAGAAAAGATATTGAGAAAACAAAAGCTCTTAATCTTAAATTTGCTAAAGGATCTGAAACTTTAGATGAGATTATCAAAGTGCAGCATTCTCCTCTAATCAAGACAGGTCTTGGATATACTGAAGAAGTATCTCAAGCACAGAAGCAAGCACAAAAGCCATCCACCTCCAAAAGTTATCTTGATGCAGCAAGGAGAAGTGAACAGGTTGAAAATCCACAGCAAAAGCATAATGCAGATCACCACGTAAGTCAGGGACAATTTACCTCAAGAATGAACAAAGACTACCAGGTAAATCGGGGGCAATCTACTTCAAGGATGAACAGAAGCTACAACCAACCACAGGTAAATCATTCTCAAATTGCCTCAAGAATGGATGTCAACAGAAACTACAATCATTTGGTTGGTAGATTTGATAATCACAGGAGCTTCTTCAATGGCCATTGTTTCTCTTGTCATAACTTTGGTCACAAAGTAGCTCAATGTGTTGCCTACAAGACAATCATGACTAGAGAAGCTAAAAAACAAAGGAGTATGACTGGGATCATGAAAAGGACCTACAATAACTTTTCTGCTCTTGAGAATGAAGTAGAATGTTCTATTTGTAACAACTTCGGTCATGAAGATTCTGAATGCAAGAGCAGGTTTCGGCAAAAAACTTAGAAGGAGCAAGTTTCATTGAGTCCCAAAACATGGAAAAAGAAAGAATCACAACTAGAAAGATGTTGGATATCCTTATATGCAAAAGGACAGGAAAACCAGTGGTACATCGATAGTGGATGCTCAAAACATATGACAGGTGATAAAGATAAACTTCAGTCATATAGTGCCTTAGAAAAGGAAAAGAATGTCTCATTTGGAAATGACACCCGTACACTCATAAAAGGTAAAGGTTCTATTCTTTTGAAAGAAAAAGTCAAGGCTGGAAATGTTATGTATGTTGATGGCTTAAAGCATAATTTATTAAGTGTCAGTCAAATGTGTGATCAAGGAAATGAAGTAATATTTCGATCAAATGGATGCATTTTTCGTGAGCTTGATATAGGAGAAACAGTGATCAAGGGCATAAGAACTCCAAATAATTTATATATACTCAAGGGAGGAAAACAACAATGCTATCTAAGCAAGAATGATGAACACTGGCTATGGCATAGAAGATTGGGGCATATAAGCTTCTCACATATAAGGAAAGCATGCAAATATTAGGCGGTTCGTGATCTACCTGACATCAGAATTCTAGAAAATACCGTATGCAAATCATGTCAATTTGGTAAGCAAACCAGAACTAATTTCCCTGAGAAGGAAGGATCAGCTAGCAGGCCACTTGAACTTGTCCATACTGATGTATGTGGTCCATCTAGGAAAAGGTCACCCCGAGGAGAAGAATACTTTATATTGTTCATTGACGACTTTTCCAGGATGTGTTGGATAGGACTTATGAAGCATAAAGATGAAGCTTTTGAAAAATTCAAATCATTCAAAGCCTTGGTGGAGAACAAATCAGATCGCAGAATCAAATGCCTCAGGTTTGATCGAGGAGGAGAATTTACCTCGGATGAATTTTTTGAATTTTGTGAAGAACATGGAATAAGAAGGGAATTCTCTACTGCAAGGACTCCTCAGCAAAATGGAGTAGTGGAAAGGATGAACAGAACGGTTCAACAAATGGCTCATGCTATGCTTGATGAGTCTGGAACTCCCGCAACCTTCTGGGGTGAAGCCGCATTTGCTGCAGTTACTATTCTCAACAAGACAAATATCCGGGTAAACAACACTCAGACTCCTCATGGAATTTGGTATGGTAAGACTCCCACAGTAAAATACTTCAAGATTTTTGGAAGCAAATGCTACATCAAGAAGACTGATGAAAATCTTGGCAAGTTTGAACCTAGAGCAAATGAAGGCATTCTTCTTGGTTACTCTCCCCACAACAAAGCATGCAAGTGTTACAATAAAATACTTGGAAATTTTTTTGAAAGTATTGATGTAGTGGTAGATGAAGAAGGAAACACTCCTAGGCAGGTAAAATCTGAAGATTTCGAAGATGATGAGGACTATCCATCAACATCAAATCAGATTCATGATGAAGAAGAAACCCATGAGGCACCAGAAGAGCGGATAAGGATAGAAGAAAAGACTCCATCCGGGTACGTTCAGAAGAATCATCTAGAATCTCAAATTTTGGGGCAGAAAGAGGCAGGTGTACAGACAAGAAGAACCATTTCAGAAGCTTCAAGCTATCTAGCATTACTCTCCTCCACTGAACCACAAAATGTAAGAGAGGCATGCAAAGATGAATGCTAGGTCAAGGCCATGGAGGAATAACTTGATCAGATTGAAAAGAATAACACTTGGGAGTTGGTTCCTAGACCAAAAGATAAGAATGTCATAGGAACAAAATGGATATTCAAAAATAAGTTGAATGAAAATGGAGATGTGATTAGAAACAAGGCCAGACTTGTTTGCAAAGGGTATGCTCAACAAGAAGGGATAGACTTTGAAGAAACTTTTCCACCAGTTGCTAGACTTGAGGCCATAAGAATGTTCCTTGCTCTTTCTAGCTTTCAGAAGTTCAAAGTATTTCAAATGGACGTGAAGTCTGCGTTCCAGAATGGAGAGAAGTATATATTGAACAACCAGATGGGTTTATTCTTGGAAATGATCCAAAACTTGTATGCAGACTCAAAACGGCTCTCTATGGCCTTAAACAGGCTCCAAGGGCTTGGTATAATCGGTTGGATAAGTACCTCCATCAATAAGGTTTTATAAAAGGATCAACTGATAGCAATCTATATATAAAAATTGACAATGATAAGTTGCTAATACTTGTTGTGTATGTTGATGATATCATCTTTGGTGTATGTTGATGATATCATCTTTGGTAGCAATGAAGAAGACATGAGTCAAAATTTTGCCTTGGTGATGCAGAAAGAGTTTGAAATGTCCATGCTTGGTGAGCTCACATATTTTCTTGGTTTACAAGTCCAACAAAACAAAGACGGCATTTTTCTATCACAAACCAAGTATCTCAAGCAGATCTTGAAGAAATATGGGATGGAGGATTCGAAACCAGTATGTACCCCTATGGTAACAGGATGTAGCCTCAGCACAAATGATGAATCGGCAGCAGTACATCAACCAACCTATAGATCCATGATTGGTAGTCTGCTCTATCTAACAGGTACCCAACCAGACATTGTGCATGCAGTGGGAATAGTTGGAAGGTTTCAGGAAAATCCAAAGGAAACTCATCTTCAGGCAGTTAAGAGAATTTTCAAGTATCTTCAAGGAACTCAAAACTATGGCTTATGGTATCCTAGAGGTACATATCTCACACTTCATGCATATACAGATGCGGATTGGGCAGGAAGCGTGGATGATAGAAAAAGCACTAGTGGTGGTGCATTCTTCATGGGTCCTAGATTAGTATCTTGGTTCAACAAGAAACAAAGTTCTATTGCATTATCTACAGCTGAAGCAGAATATGTAGTTGCTGCATCTTGCTGCACATAACTCCTTTGGATGATGCAAACATTGCAAGACCTTCAAATCACTTGTACTCCACCTATCACCATTTTTTGTGATAATACAAGTGCAATCAGTATTTCAAAGAATCTTGTCATGCATTCAAAGACTAATCACATATTGATCAAGTATCATTTTCTCCGCGAACAAGTGCTTGAACAAAAGGTCAAATTGGAGTATGTTCCCTCTAAGGAACAAGTTGTTGATATCCTCACCAAACCATTGACCAGGAAGACATTTGAATACCTCAACCAGAAGCTGGGGGTAGTTGATGTATCATCTTGCTGTTGAATCTTGTCTGTTTCAGAGAAAAGTGGTTGTACGCAGTTGAATGAGGAGGATCCGCGTACATACGCCGGTTTATAAAGGTACAGTCGCATATATGTTGGTTTAAAGAAAAGCAGTGGGGCCAGGCTCAGGATGAAAAGAGTCTGATATGGGTCTGACAGAGACCATCTGGCACAGGTTCAGGGGGAGAATATATTCTTCTAATAATGCATTGTTGGCATTATCTTAGAAGATCTTGGTTCAAATTGACAGTTGGTTTAATTTCAGGTGGAACAGGTGCAGAAGGAGAACATGGGTGTTGGTTTGAATAATGATTGACAAATGATGCTGAAGTTTGTTGTTGATAACTGTTGTCATGCGGAAAGAGTCAATTTTGCGGACAAAACCGACCTCCCTAGAAGCTAAGGCTTTCTAGTGACAAACAAGACAAGTAAACACTACCTTTCTCTAAATATGCATTTAGAATACAAGTAATCAGGTGTTTATAACATACCTTTAGTCCAATTCTTTGTAGCAGTCCAGCCTCGCCGATCCGGATGAGCTCCTCCTTCTCTTCGAAACCTGCATTCACTAACAAGCCAAAAGATTACATAGCACCTAAATAACTTATAAAATAAAACATATTCATCATACAGACCAAGGAGTATATGAAACAAATCATGTATAACAATCTGTTGAGAAAAGTGAGCTTATTTGTATTAAGTGGAAACAAAAGAAACCATTACAACCTGTGCCTTGGTGTTGTGCAGGTCCCTCCCAGGGTCCAGCAAGAGTTCTCCTTTACTTTTATCAACTCACCCACTTCCAAATGAAGCTAAGAAAGGATGGGAATCTCTCCTCTCAAGCTCTATAAGGGAGTCCTAATTCCAGCAGCATCTACCCTTAGGAATGTTCAGCTTTCAACCTCCCCTCCCTCTGACCCAATGCCTGTATTTATAGTGCTTTAGAGGAAGTTAATCAGGTCCACCATCAATGGGATAAGCCCCTCTTTGAATGGGATAGCTCCCCTCTTGATGGGATAAGTTCCTCTTTCATAGGGATACATGAACCATCTGGAGGCGCTCAATACACGTCAAACAAACTTCTAGAATGCTCTAGAAATGAACACAAGTAACTTTTTTGAAGTGAAACTTGCGCCTTTTGACCTTTACAGGAGTACGCACCCACCCCTTTACAGACAAAGCGTACAAGTACGCAGGTATTGTGAACTTGGGGTGCGTACACGCAGGTAAGGCTAAGAGAAACTGCGTACCCAGAGTTATTTGACTTTTTAAGGACTTTCTCTCTTTTTTGGAGTTTGACATGAAGAGAAGAGGTATGAGACTTGCCAAGGAGGATAGTATGACAGTTGATAGAGCCATACTAACTGCAAATAGTCATGGTGACAAATTTTAGTGTAACAGATTGCCCCCTAAAGTGCGAAGCCTGTAGTAGATTAGGGTTTCATATCATCTAGGAAGGGTGAAGTACTTTATCATTTCAAGGATTATCTTGTGGAGAGCCCGGTTGGAACCTGCAAGTATTCAACACAAAATACATGTATGAGATCATATCATCGCTGAGGTAGGCATTCCCATACTCAGATCAAAAACTTTAACTAACAAACTAACTACTGCTCTGATACAGGGATGATTTCGCAGTACATCATAATTATAGACTCATGTAGACACAGTATGGACGCAGCCATCTGTTTATGATTAGTCTACTGTACAATGAATACAAAACTCCTCGCAGCCTGGATGGTGGAAACTAGATCCAGGATCTTCATTTCTACTTCCCGAAAAGGTACGATTCTATCCATGCGAATAAATGAGTTGATGTCGAACATGGTAGAAACCACTTGATTACCAGTCGATGATGTAAACTGTTAACAAGTGTGAGAGAGACCACCAGTGATGTCAATGGTTCTCAAAGTACCCAGTACAATCCATGAGATGTGAATGAATGAGTTGATGTCGAACATTTCACGGAATCCTTCGATCGAAAGTCAATGATGTAAACCGTCGTCAAAGGCGAGAAACCTACCATTGATGCATGCAGATTTCAAGGTACTGACGATTTCTAGGTCATCTTTCTAGATAATGTGTTGATGTCGATAGAAAGCGACCCGTTGCAGGGAAGCCCACAACACGAAATCATAGATCAAGTTGAAGAAATGTAGCTGTAAGGACTGACTCAGGGATGGTCGAGATGGATGAAGGGTATTTTGCAGATGAATGGTTTATTTGCAGTGACCTCTTGAACACATAACGACACGACAGATGGCTTGGTGACAATTGACCCAAAGTTAATACTCGGAACCGGTTGAATATTTTCAATGTGGTTTGATCAACTGTTAGGCAAAGGATTTCCCAGCCCAGGTGAATGAAAAGTGTCGTGTTCAAGAGTGGTGATAAGGCTTCTTCTGAGACAAAGGATAACAAATAGGCTCATTTTCCTCTCTTTTCCCCCACCATTTCTGGGAAGTACCTCTTTATTTTTTACAAGCTTGAGGAGGATAACATATGCTTGATTATAAGCTCATCCTTCGGATGAGTCCAACTTAGTTTAGATTCGAACCCTAAGAAGGAGTGGTCCGTTCCTGTTTGTAATCGAACAGGTCCTTTACTGTGAAATTTTAACGAGTCCAGTATAGGAGAAACTCGGCATTTTTCAATTTTAGAGAGTCTGAAAAACTTAAGAAGACTCCAGGGTTGAACTTTTTCGTAAATTTGTGTCTCCCAAGCCTGAAAAAAGTATAAAATAATACTTGAGAGAACCGCTTGATCTTGCGACCAAGGAGTACTTTCATGATTAGTGTCTTTGACCTGAAAAGTAAAAAGCGATCAAGGACACGTCATTTTATTTCAAGTATCGAATTTGAAACGACAAAAATCCGGCAACCTTTTCCTGTTTTTACGGTCAGAAAAGGGCTATAAGGGGACCGTCTTTTAATTCCGTTTTAACGAGTGTAAAAGAAACGCTCGGCAATCTTTTCATGTTTTAGGAGTCAGAAAAGGGCTTAAAAGATGACTCTGAGGTTTCATTTTTTCGTAAGTTTTAACGAGTTCGAAAAACTTAGGTTTCATTTTTACAAAAGCTTGAAACAGATAAAAACTATGCTTCAAAGTAGTTTCATTTTTACGCAAGCTTGAAACAGAGAGGAAACTGTGCTTGATGGCCCCTTAGCGTAACTGTTAGAGCGCATGCCCCCCCCAGCTTCATTTCATTCAACTAAGTACAAGCTGGATGGAATGAAGGTTCATGAACGAGATCGTTTGAAAGACTCGACCTAAAACTGGAAGAAAATTATGCAAAACACTGACATAACTAACCTAAATATACAACTTAACATTTACGAGATCTAGTCAAACTCTCGATGCAAGTAGAGGAGGATTTGTTTCATTTTTTAATGAGCTTGACACAGGAAAAGAACTATGCTCAGATTCGGTTTCATGTTTACGCAATCTTGAAACGAAAAACTATGCTTGTTATAAGTTTGCATGCCCCCAGCATAATGACGCAAATCAAGGTACATGCCCCCCAAGCTTCATTGCATTCAACCAGGTGGATGAAATGAAGGTTTACTTTCGAAATATTTGAAAGACTCGTGGGAGTTGTTTCATTTTTTAGTGAGGTTGACACAGGAAAAGAACTATCCTCAAAACCCTTGTTTCATTTTTTAAACGAGCTTGACACAAGATAAGGAACTATGCTCATAACTACTCTCTACAATCTACCTAACAAAACACTCTACTCTAAAAACCTTGATTCATTTTTTAACGAGCTTGACACAAGACAAGGAACTATGCTCTAAAATCCTTGATTCATTTTTTAATGAGCTTGACACAAGACAAGGAACTATGCTCATGACTACTCTCTACAATCTACCTAACAAAAACTACCCCTGTTTCATTTTTTAACGAGCTTGACACAAGACAAAGAACTATGCTCAAGACTCCTTGTTTCATTTTTTAACGAGCTTGACGCAAGACAAGGAACTATGCTCAAAAAGTTCGCATACCCCCAGTATAATGATGCAAAGCGAGGTACATGCCCCCCAGGCTTCATTGCATTCAACCAGATGGATGGAATGAAGGTTTACTTTCAATATTTACCTTGAAAAGGGAGTTGTTTCATTTTGAAGGAGGTTGACACAAGAAAAGAACTATCCTCATTCCTGATTCATTTTTTAATGAGGTTGACTCAGTAACAGGAACTATCCTCATACCTAATTCATTTTTTAACGAGGTTGACTCAGTAACAGGAACTATCCTCAAAACCCTACTTTCTACAATCTACCTACATATCCTAAAATCTACCTGATTCATGTTTTAATGAGGTTGACTCAGTAAAAGAACTATCCTCATGCTAGCCTGTTTCATTTTTTAACGAGGTTGATACAGGAAAAAACTATCCTCGTACACACTGATTCATTTTTTAACGAGGTTGACACAGTAAAAGGAACTTTCCTCACACTCCTTGTTTCATTTTTTAACGAGGTTGATACAAGAAAAAACTATCCTCGCGCTCACTGATCATGGCTTCCAACTGGAAGAAAGACATGTCAATGGACACACCTTGATCATGGCTTCCAAGAGGTCTTCATCAGAAGGAAGAATACTTCTCTGGAAGGAACACATGTCAAGGGACTCAAAAGGGATAAGAACATCGTGTTCAAGTAATCCCATAGAGTTTTCCATGTCAATTACCGGATCTAAATCAAAGGAAGATGAGCAAACAGTGAGAGGCTCACTTACATCGGTAACTGAAAACATGGGACCAGTTGCCACATAATTAACCCGTGGCAGGGTAGATACCACTTTAGAAT
Organism: Pinus tabuliformis; assembly: GCA_031772625.1. Taxonomy (NCBI): domain Eukaryota; kingdom Viridiplantae; phylum Streptophyta; class Pinopsida; order Pinales; family Pinaceae; genus Pinus; species Pinus tabuliformis. Next base: position 772,479,727 of record CM062817.1, on the reverse strand, counting down.
CAGGAACATTTAGGGGTGTCATATTATTGGTAGTTGAGACAAGACTAGGGAACGAAAGCTGGTCTACAGTCACAATACTGCCATTGTGAGGGAAAGACATCACGCGAAAGAGTGTTGATACGACAGCTTTCATTGCATAAACATAGTCTCGCCCAAGAATTAAATTGAAATCCAAGGGACCTTGAACTACCATAAGATCAATACAAATAGTTTTATCTTCCAAGGTAATAGAAAACTTAGGAAGGATCCCTAAAGGTTCACTAATGGTTCTGTTAAAAGCTTTCAGATTCTGCGTAATAGGCGCAAGCTGAGGGGAACCCAAAGCTTTCCAAACAGTTGAGGATAAAATACTAATAGAAGCACCTTCATCTACCTGAGTACGATGTATGTCCCTACCACCAGCCTTGACAATGATTTGGAAAGGGATGGAGGAAGGAAGACAAGGTTCTGTCAGTCTATTCCAATCAAAGGAAAAGACCTCAGTACTTGGAGGGGGTTCTGTAGCAACAGGTGAAATGCCCCCCGGCGTAGAAGAATCTGATGTAACAAAAAGAACCTGAGAGGTATGAGATTCACTCTCTAAAGGGAAAGTGGGATCGACCGAATGTGAAATTGAATCGACCACTTGATCAACTAACGGATCATCAACCTAAGTGACATGAGTTTCACTCTCCAATGGAAGAGTGTGATCGACTGTACTTGAAACTAGATCAATCACTCCATCAGTTGATGGTAGGTTGGGAGAAAGTTTACAGTAACCAGTTGGAAATTCTTGCTGTGGAACAGTAAGGTTTTCCAACAATTTCGAGGCTTCATCCATGTGAGGGAAAATGTGAGTTTGATGACTCCCTTTGCATAACTTACAAGGAAACCTAACCTTACCCTTTTTCCCAGGAACTTGACTATCACTGGTTGATGGTTCAATGGAAAGTTGATGAGATTTTTCTGACCATACTTCCAAGACCTTTGGAATACCAGGAAAATTAACAAGGAAGTGGTCACCCTTACAAAGCCTGCAAGAGTATTTGGGTTTACGATGCATGTCAGAATTTTCCTCAACACAACTAACACTTACAGCCATGGTTGGTTGGTTGACTTCTTTCTTATCTTGCTTCTTCTTCTTCTTCTTCTTCTTCCCTTTCTTCTTCTTCTTAGCCTCTTGGTTACTAGCATCAAGGCTTTTACCAGGCGAAGAGGAAGAAATGGAGGAAGAAAAATTAGGCGAAGAAGGTAAAGGGTCAACAGAAGGTTGGTGATGTTGAGATGGTGAACTCTGTTGAGGTGAAGCATTCGGTTGAGGTGGAACAATTGGAGTATTTGGGGCCAACGAAGTTGAAAATAACCATATCGGTAAACCTATTGTAAATCCAGGTAATGACAAAGTAGCCATATAAGGAGGACCAACATTTCCAAAGTAAGGAAAAGTACTAGGATTCTCATTAGGAGGGGTTCCTAGGTTGGTAAATTCCGGAACACTTGCCACTATATTCAACTTCAGTGAATTTTATTAACAATTTAAAACTAAAATTAACAATTCACAATTCACACCTAACAATTAAAATTCACAATTCACACCTATGGTCTCTAAAAGTAAAAACAAACAAATTAACATGCGTTATCAAATCTAGGAGTCAAACCACACACAAACAGTAGCCTTCCGGACCGAAAACACTAGTTGGTGATGAAATCCAACATCGCAGAATTCAGTACAGAAGTGGCGGATGGAACAGTTACCCCGGCAACCTGCTTAATGAATAGACTGGACCAAGTTCCTCCACTTTAACCGTCTCGAGTGAAGTGAACCCCCCAGAAAATCCAAGTGAGTCTAGCCGACGTCTGCTCCAGGTACAGTGGGATCTTCCCTCCACCGTCACCTTGGGTAGAACCCTAAAGATAATGGTCACTAAGGTCACCAACATCAACAAATACACCTGGGGGAACAGTCTACGACCCGATAGCACGCAAGGGCAGAGTAACAAGCTCAATCCCCTTGCCGGCTCCTTGACAATAATCCAAGGTTTACCGACAAGTGACCCCAGGCTCCTCGACAATAATCCGAGGTTTACCGTTTGTAGTACGTGCGTATCTGGCGTCTTTCCCAATGAAGGAGGATTGATCCCCTCACTGGTTCGGACACGGTCTCGTGCTTCTCCTTTAAGAGGAGCTTTCCCAGAGCATAAATGTAACAGTTGGATTTATCCTACCACAAGATGAGCTACTTGTTTGGTTTTGCTGTCTTGGAGAGTTAATTACTCTCCTACTCCAAGACACTAGCCTAAGCGATGTTGGTGTTTCAGAGCCCTAGAAATGTAAAAATTACTAGATGAATTTTAATTAAGCGTTGTGTTATTAAGGCTGTTATTACTAAAAGGGGTAAATGGATATGAAACCAATGGTGTTATGACCCGACTCAACTGAATGCAATCGAATATGATAATGTGATCTTTTCAATTCGATGAATCCTAATTAAAGTAAGTAGAGAGTTTCCATTCACTTCCAACAATGCAAAAAATTGATCACTAAGAGAAAATACAACAAATTCTCTAATGCACTAATTTTATCAAGAAAAACTAATGCAAATCAATTCCAAACCATTTTTTTTATTTTTATTTTTGTGTAAATTCAAATCAAAGAAAACTGATCTAAATCTACGATTGATTTTTCAGAATGTAAACTATGCAATTGTAACCTATGCACAATTCACTTGAAAAGTATGCAAATGTAATCTATGCACATTTTTCATTCATATTCTGAAAATGAGAATTCTAATTATGCAAATGTGATCTATGCAAGAGAATTCTCAAACACAAGATGATTCTAAAGTAATCTAAGAACCAATCAAGTGCAAGTCGAGAAAATTGGGTGAGAGTTCCAAAGATCAAAAAATAAAAACACTCAAAGGCGATTAACACTCATACAAAAGCAAAAACAAAAGCAAAAAGATGCAAAATTGTGAAAAGACTGAGACAAACCTCCAAGTAATGACCAAAGGAAATCAAATCAAGAATTTCTCAAAAAAGAGACTCAAAACACCCAATTGATAAAAGCTTAAAGTAGGAATGCCAATGAAATTAGCCAAGATGAAAGCTTCTGACAGGTGAACAGTGGATCTGGGCAGCAAAAACAAGCTATAAACAAAATCTAAAAGATAAAAAAGAAGAAATTGAAATTTTCTAGGCTTTTGACAGGGGTACGTAGGCAGCCTGTTTGCACAGGTGCGGCCACGCTCTGTGTACACAGCAAAAGTACGTACAGGTACGCACTGTGCTTAACGCAGAGGGTGCGTACTACTAGCAAAACCAAGAAAAAATAAAATCTAACTTAACCCTAAGCTATTCCACCCAAATGCACAGTCAATCAGCTAAAAACCAGAAAGAAAATGACTTTTCTCAAATCAAAGTTTCACACAAATGAGAAATCAATCACATCAATGGAGTTCCCCAACGAAGTTGCCATTTTGTCATGCGGAAAGAGTCAATTTTGCGGACAAAACCGACCTCCCTAGAAGCTAAGGCTTTCTAGTGACAAACAAGACAATTAAACACTATCTTTCCCTAAATATGCATTTAGAATACAAGTAATCAGGTGTTTATAACATACCTTTAGTCCAACGCTTTGTAGCAGTCCAGCCTCGCCGATTCGGATGAGATCCTCCTTCTCTTCGAAACCTGCATTCACTAACAAGCCAAAAGATTACATAGCACCTGAATAACTTATAAAATAAAACATATTCATCATACAGACCAAGGAGTATATGAAACAAATCATGTATAACAATCTGTTGAGAAAAGTGAGCTTATTTGTATTAAGTGGAAATAAAAGAAACCATTACAACCTGTGCCTTGGTGTTGTGCAGGTCCCTCCCAGGGTCCAGCAAGAGTTCTCCTTTACTTTGATCAGCTCACCCACTTCCAAATGAAGCTAAGAAAGGATGGGAATCTCTCCTCTCAAGCTCTATAAGGGAGTCCTAATTCCAGCAGCATCTACCCTTAGGAATGTTCAGCTTTCAACCTCCCCTCCCTCTGGCCCAATGCCTGTATTTATAGTGCTTTAGAGGAAGTTAATCAGGTCCACAATCAATGGGATAAGCCCCTCTTTGAATGGGATAGCTCCCCTCTTGATGGGATAAGTTCCTCTTTCATAGGGATACATGAACCATCTGGAGGCGCTCAATACACATCAAACAAACTTCTAGAATGCTCTAGAAATGACCACAAGTAACTTTTTTGAAGTGAAACTTGCACCTTTTGACCTTTACAGGAGTACGCACCCACCCCTTTATAGACAGAGCGTACAAGTACGCAGGTATTGTGAACTTGGGGTGCGTACACGCAGGTAAAGCTAAGAGAAACTGCGTACCCAGAGTTATTTGACTTTTTAAGGACTTTCTCTATTTTTTGGAGTTTGACATGAAGAGCAGAGGTATGAGACTTGCCAAGGAGGATAGTATGACAGTTGATAGAGCCATACTAACTGCAAATAGTCATGGTGACAAATTTTAGTGTAACAACTGTCATAGTCTTATTGTAGATATTTTGTCTCTATGTCTTATATTTCTTTTATCAAGGTCATGTAACGGCCTACTTTGGTTTCCCCACTATGCCTAGGATGAATGATGTAATGTTCTTATTTTATCATGTATCCCCACTTGGTTGGGTGGATGAGTCAATACTGGTATATTCCCATTTGGATGGGAGATGGATGTATGTATGAGTCTTTGGTGATAGGAAGGTCATTTATGATGTATAAAGTCATGTTTCTTTTATAGAACATCTTCTTGCAGACCTTTCCTACAAGTCAGGGGGAGCTTGGACAACTCAACAAAGCAGAGATTTCAGCATGGACTTAGGGGGAGCATAACCCTTTGCCCTTGATGTCAAAGGGGGAGAATGACTTTGGGTTGCCATCAAGTCCAAAGGGGGAGATTGTTGGCATTATGACACAGGTTTGGAACAGGTTTGGCTCTATGACATAAGTGTTGTCCTTGATGGCAACTCACTCAAATGGCAGATCACAGTTCAGGCTCTCAGAATGAAAGAAAATGAGGTATACGCAGGTTCCTCGTAACAAAGTCGTGTATACACGCGGGTGTACTGATCAGAAGGCGCGTATACATATGCACGCACTTTCATGCAAAGAAAAGCACGTACATGTGGGAAAACTTATGGTTGGTCCATGGTATTTAGTCCGACATATTTGAACCTATGGTTTTGGTCCTTGGTATTGCATTTAAAGTGTTGAACCCAAGTATTGGGTCCCTAGTATTAGTTCTCAATGGTTTTGGACCATGGTTTGAGTAAGGCCTAAGACTATAAAAAGGGAAGGAGATCATTTGGCAAGGGTATTGACTTATGTGTTGAATATCTTGAGAGGGGCAAGATCTAGAATACTGGTGATTGGTTGGTGAGTCACAGCTGGATCTGAATCAAGGAGGAACCTGAGCATTACACGATGGTTAAGATCTATTGATGGGTCGAGATCTCAAGGCTTGAATAGTAGTATCATTGTGTGATTTTGATCTATTATATTTGGCGCATGATTAGATCTATAAATTTGATAATCTGGGTATAACTGATGTCTGATTAAGTAAAAGGATAAATTATCTTTTATAGATCTGTACGCAGGTTCGACACAGCGGAGGCGCGTATACACGCAGGTTAAGCAAGTGAAGACTGCGTATATGCTGGTTGGCTTTGGCATAGCTGCGTATGTATGCAGGTTTCTATTGGTGAAGTAGTGTATGTCTCTTGAAATATGTTTTAGCTGCTTCTGTTTATTGCTGCAGTGTTCTAGGTTTAGAATTGGTGTCTGGTTACTGGTACTGGTTTCTGGTTACAACATTCTAAGAAGTTATTGGTTGATTCAGTATTTGTACAAAGGAGTTTGGTTGTTGCAGATCTACTTGATGTTTGATTGATATTCATGGATCCAGTCTGAAAATTTATGAAACGTGGTCCCTGGAAGAAAAGAAAAGGTTGAAGCCTTCTGTAGGTTAGCACTTACGTACTAGTAACTCAGCTAGTACAAGAGCTAAGGGGGTTGTAGCTCCCTTCCAGGAGAAGCTGGAGAACAAGAGAAGGTTGTAGCCTTCTGCAAGTTGAAGCCTGTGTGCTGGTATAAGACTGCACCAGTACAGAATCATTGGAAAAGAAGTTTCTAATTGAAAGAAGATATAGACATATTGTAGCAGGTGGTTTTCACCTACATTGGGTTTCCACCTTATATCTTGTGTTCTTTTGTGTGACTGTCTGCTCTACTTTTTTGTTCCTACTTACTGTTATATGGTTCTGACACATAGATTAATGATCAACATCTGAAGAATAAATTATATTATAAGTCTGGAAGTTATACGCGAGTTTCATTAGTCAGAGTTGCGTATACACGCTGTTTTCATTAACTGAAGTAGCGTATACAAATATTTGTATAAATTGAAAAAGAATTTGACTTAATAATACTGATTCACCCCCCCCTCTCAGTATTATTTTCAACAAAATCAAGAATTTTATGGCTAGAAACTAATGACAAGAATACAACATTCTCTTGCATATAGGAAAAAGAAATACTGCACACACAAAAAAAAAATTTGAAAGAGATATATCTAGAGAATGGATAAAGGCTCAATGAATTTGAGGCCATTATGGAGTAAATCCACATCCACTTTAAAGAACTATATTCATAGGAAAATAAGTTGATCTTGAATCTGCTAATGAAATACTTCAAGGGATCCTCAATCTAGTGATGATAAATTATAATATAGAGTTGACAAATGAAATTGATGAAGAAGAAGTGATTAATGTGATCTAGGGGTTACAGTTAGACAAAGGTCTAGGTTTGGATGGGTTTTCAATCCTCTTTCACACCTACTAGAATATCATTAAACAAGACTTGATATGTCTGCTCAACCATTCTAGAAGGAATCACACTTTAAGAGGAAGCACAAACTCTTTCATTCTCATATTGATCCCAAAAAATAACTAACCTTCCTCATTTTTAAGATTTCACCCCATTTTTCTCCTTATAACCACTTACGTGATTTTAATAAAAAAAACCTAGTGAATCAGCTGAAAATTTCTCCCTAGTCTATTTTTAGATAACCAAGGAGGCTTTACCTAGAAAATAAAAATCGTTGATAACATTCTACTAATGTAAGAGGTAATTCACTCCAGCAGAAGAAATAAAGGAAAATGGATGATCATCAAAATGGAAATGGAAAATGCATTCGCAAAGTATGTCACTCATTTTTATTTGATTTATTACACATGTTTGGTTTTGTGGACGCTTTTATTCATTGGATGATGGCTTGCGTTGCATGTCCATATATCACTCCTTCAGTGAACAATAAATCTACTTCCTTCTTGAGAAAAAGAGGTTTGATACAAGGCTACTCATTATCACCTCTTCTTTATATCGTCATGGTAGGTTCTTTGAGCATAATTCTCTATCAAGAGAGAATAGCTATAAATATTTAAGTACTTTTCATAGTTGTGGGAACTAAAGAAATAAATCACTTGTATTTTACTAATGATACTCCTCATGGGAGAGGCATCGACTAGTATCATGGGGACATTTAAGGCGATGCTAGATCAATTTATGAATGTTTTAGGTGGTCAAATTAACAAGGGAAAATTCATATCCATAGATGGAGTTCATCATGTCATCAAATGTTGTCTATATATAGAATAGTATAATTCCATTGTGTTCTAAATTTGACTTCATTTATGTATTTGAGAATGGAAATTTTCTTCAACTTACATTAATTGTGGATTAACAACACCTCATTCATAAAATAAAAAGAAAAATGCAACAATGGCCTTGCCAATGTTTAAATCCAATAGTTATGGTGGCATTTCTAAAATATGTTTTGTCAAATTTACTAATATATCAAAACTCATAAATGTTGGCTTTAGTTAGGATAATGTACCAAATAGGGAGTGAGATTAGAATTCCCTTGGAAAAGAGAGGAAACAAACACTAATAAATTTCACCTACATAATTGGAGTATAGTAAGATCTTGGAAGGACAATCGAGGATTATATATCAAAGATCTAGTGCTTTTGGATTTAGTGTTGGCACCAACTTTTTTATTAAGACTAGTAATTGGTAAAAAGGAATGGTGAAAGAATGTAATTTAAAAAAATATCTTTAATCCAATAGAAAACAAATTCTAAACCATCCATTCATGGAGGAGAGATTCACCCTTATGGAAATTATGCAAAGTTTTAGTTCTATCATCCAAGCTCATTTAGCATAGGTTCCTAGGAATGGAAAAAAAATTAAGGTTTGCAAGGATGTAATAGAGGGGAATCGTTTGTTAAGACATCATCTATAACTTATTGAAATAAGAGAATGCTAGGTTGATGGATTAAGAAATGCCTAATCTATGTGAGATTTCAAATTGGGAGGAGTTGAAAGAAGGATAATGAAACAAATAAAAAGATATAAACCTTATGGATCCATTAAAAGATCAATTTTCCTATTTATTTTCTCTTCTTCATGGACCAACCCATATGAAAAAATTCTCTTAAAATAATAGGGGTTGGGGCACTCAAGAAAACAAATATTTAGGATAAAAAGGATATCCTTTAAAATTAAAGTAACATCCTCACCCCCACCATATATGTTATGGAATCAAATATGGGGTGGGGATGCATTAGAAAAAGTGAAAATATTTTATTAGATCATGGCTCACGGTAAATTGCTAAAAATAGATTACCAAAAGAAATGAGGTATTTAGGGACTGTAAACATGTTCCTTGTGTTGTAAGGTGGAATAAACATTAAGGCACTCTTTCTAATATGTAAATTTATAACTTAGGATTGGAAGATAGACCTTGAAGAGTTGGATGTTGATGTATTTTCATGTCACATATCAACTAGAGAGATTTCAATTCATACTTGAAGCTACATCCCTCTAGGTGTAGACTAAATTTTGAAATATTGAAAGAGAAAAATTACTTTCACTTATTGATCATGAATACCCAACAAGTCCTTCATAATTCAAAATCAATTTCAATGTTGTAGTGGTTCCTTACATGTTAAGGCCAATGGGGATGGTTTCTCATTTTAAAATGGAAATAGAAAAAGAAGGAAAAATTGGTGTAATCATCCTCTCATTGGATAGCCTTATGTGTCAGCTTTATCCAACACTTAATGGAATAAAACAATGTCACATGCTCGAAATATTGTCGATTTGGTCCAAGAACCCATGGAGTTAACTCACCCACATACTCTTCATTCGGTCTTCCTCAATTATCCATTTTATCCTCTCTTTTTTCCATTTTTCATACATTTTCCATTTATCATTATTATTTTCATTATTTATTTTCCCAACAAAAATACTCTTTCTCATTCTGCTCTACTTCTCTGCGGTATTCTCCACACTTAGATTATTTTCAAGCATTCTCTTATCTTAAGTGTTTCCTCCAGTTTTTTTTGGCACATCTCCCAATGACATATGGAATTATTTATAGGTGATTGGATAGTGACTTGGCATGTTTATTGGGCAATGAGGTTATGACCAAAAGTTCACAATACACACAATCTACATGAGCATCCATGACTCTTTCGACTTCATATACAAGTAATATTGGAAACCTATTTCCTTATAAATTCTTACAAATTCCCTCCCGCAATGCATGGGGGAAAAGTAGGGTAGATTTATAAATCAAAGGCCAAGATCTATGTGGAGCATATAAAAGATTGTCGAGTTACTAAATTCTAGAAGCCATTACTTGAGTTCCCGATGTCCAAATTGGGAAAATGGGAGTTCATTAGAAATTTAAAGGAATGAATAAAAACTTGAATATGGTTTCCATGGATAAACCTAAGAAATTAAATTACAATAATGGTCATTTCCGACTCGGAAACAAATTACTTTAAAACAAATTCCCTGATCTAATGGAATTTTCAAATTTTTAAAGTGGTCCCTTCTTTTGGGAACGAATATTAAAGTTTATATTTACCCAAGGGAATTAATTTGGTAGCATAAAGGGAAAATAAACCTAAAAATAAATTATGAGTATAAAAAGGATGTAAATAACATTCTGAAATAGAGAGAGAACCCCCTTCCCACATAGTAAGTAAAGTAACCCCCTAGTTGATTTTTTCGATATATTCTTCTCATTTAGCAATCATCCAACCTGTCGTTTAAAAGTCATTTTGGATGGAAAGAGTTTATTTGTATTTGTTTTCCTCTTTATCTTATAGATATTTTCATATACGTGGTCGATGGGAGCCCAACTTAGTCCATTTTGGACAAATGCATTTTAATTTTTTGAACATTGTACTCTTTTTAAATATTTGAATTTTAAGTTCCATAGAGAACTCTCAAGACTTCATAGCTACGATGACATTTTGAATTTTAGTTTTGAGTTTGATATTGCAAGTGTGTAACTTATTTCATCCTTATGAGTTTAATGGAAATATAATGTTAAATCATCTACACATATAGTTTGTTTCTTTTCATCTTGCCAAATGACATGGTGTGTTTTACTCACTGTTATTTTGGAATCCATTCTTATCACAACCTTAACTTTAGTATTTAAAAGTATTATAATGTAAATATTATGAACATCATTTTTGATATCATTTCCATCACAATAGTCTTTTTAGTTGTCACATGCAAACCTTGTAGATAAAATATTTTATAATCATATTTATTCCCTTTTTTGTAAGCATTTATTCCCTTTTCTTTCCATGAATGAGACGATGTGCTTTACAAGTAAATATGTTATAGGGGAGATTTATTGGAATATTTGTTGGGGTTATCTCTATAAAACTCACCCACTACATTCATTTGAGGATAGAATAAGAATCACCCATCAATCAAAGATGAGTACCACCTATATAAAAATGAGGAGAATATTTTGTGTTCCCCACAAGATATTCTCTCAACATTGGTCATTTTTCCTTGTTAGGAAAAGTGATCAAAATTGGGGCAAAGAGTGACCCTCCCTTATAACTAGATAAAGAAGTTAATTATATAGCATAAAATTTATAATGGAAAATTTCTTTAAAAGACCTCTTTAGTAAAAGATATTGAATTATAAATTCCCAAGTTTTATGTGTTGAAAAATCTAACTAGTAAGAAAAAGAGTAATATGCGAGCAACAACTCTCTTCCCCAAAATCAAGAGTAGTTAAAGTGTTCGATGTATTCCTACACAAGGGTTAGCAAAAATACTTTCTCTATGGGTAGCTAGTAGTCCAACAAGAGAAAAATGAGGATTTAATATAAAACCTAGGAGTGGCACACACTAATATAGTTGTTCATAATATGTGTAGAATAAATTGGAACATAAACCATTAAAAAAAGAAATAGATATATATATCACTACACAACATATGGAAATTCCATTAACCCAAAAAAGACTTTTATTATATGCTCACCTAGAAATAAGTTCCACTTTGAGAGTGGCTCAAAAGGACCTCCTCCTTGAAAGGGTTCATGTGTAATCTATGTTGCAACTTGTGTGGTTCCCTCCCTCCACAATACATAATGATCCAAAGAAAAAGAAAAATAAAGTGGAGAGCTTCTATGGAAAAATATAGAAAAATAAAGTGGACCATAAGTTGGACAATGAAAATGGATCATGTAAAATGAGGAGGAAAACCTTTCTATTTATAATAAAATGCTAGCTAGATTTGATGAGGTCAAATATAATAAAATATTTGTTGGACCAAATCAAGATCTAACCAATTTGGTATTTTATTATTATTTTTAAGAGGAAAAAGGTCAAATATAATGTTCAATAACCTTTATTTAGGTAACTAACTCAAAAATAATGATTTATTGAGTTAATTAATAAAAATGGGTAAAATAGTTAGAAATAATTAATAAAACAATAGGTTTATTAAATTACTTCTAGGTGAAATGGTAAAATAAGTTAGAAATCATTTATAATTAATGATTTAATAAATTATCTCTATGAGGATGTTTAAAATATTAAGGAATAATCAATAAATAAATGATTTATTGAATTATTCATATGGAAACAGAAAATGTGAGTGAAAATATTTTAGATTATTTTCACATAAATGGGTAAAATTATGATAATAACATAAAATTAATGAATTTATAGGTTATTATCATGTAGGTGGATTAATTAGCATAAATAACTTAGGAAAAGTGGTTACTTAAATTATTTTCGTAGGAGAAAGTGGATTTTAATGTGTAAAACTCATATTAATGTGGCATATTTCGATCCACCTAATGATTTCGACTAGTTGATCACTTTTTTTGTGAAAACAGATGGTCTCCCAATGTATAAGTTTTAGGATCACATCATATGACCAAAAGACATTGTATTTTTCTTTCACTAAACTCAAGAGGTGGTCATGGAGAGAGAGAGAGAGAGAGAGATAGAGAGATTCATTGTTGCGAGGAATTGAACCATGAGAAGAGGTGGTGCTTACCAGTCGTCAAACAAGAGTCTCCAAGTGCATGTACATCTCAATGAGGTGAGGGAGGCATACCCATATATGCTAATACAACTAAGTATAAAGAATAATGGCATTCCCAACAAAGTGGGTATGAGAAAAATTATATATAGTATATTAATGTGATGGAATCAATGGGCTAGAAAATTATACAATGAAATACATAGTCCCATATACATGTGCCTAGAAAAAAAGGGCCAAGACTAATACAATGATTGTTGTTGAGTTGGGTACATAGAACCAAATTCCCCCATGTTGATGAGAGGGGTCATCAGAACTAGATAAACCTTGCTAAAATGGAAGGAGATCAGAAGATATGAATAAGACAACTAAATAGAGATTATATAAAGTGAGGCTCACGCTCTGGGCTACGATAACATCTAAAACCAAGCCATTCAAATCTATTGCACTACATCTGAGGTTAGATCATGAACTACTAATGGTCAGGCATGTGGGGGGCTGCCTAAAGGAAAACCTCCTCCTAAGGTGTGGAAACATCTCACACATGCTTGGTGGATTTCAATAAAATATACTAGTGTTGTACCATCAGGTTTATAATTATTTCTCATGCAATAATGAGATGAAATCGAGCACACGAGAAACAACCAAGTAAAAGGGCACTGAGGTCCCCCTCTGCTTGATTGAAGACACACATCAATAAGGATATTGGATCCAAGGTACACCATACTCTAGGACACTCCCATGGAATACATGGTTCAAATTCAATAGAGGAAAGCTCGTCATAGTTGACGCCATAAGGAGTCCTCAACAAAGGCATGAGTTACATAGTATAATTCGAATAATAGAGACTAATATGTGAGGAATATAGTGGTCTAATGGGTGGGCTTACAAATTCCCTTTCAAGAGCATATCATGCAAGGTTGACTTGGCAATGTCTGAAAATAATCTATAAGGAAAGGTCAATTACTCAAACAAAGTATTTTCAAAGACATTTTAGTAAACTAATGGGACATATGGAGATAAAATCTTAGCAATACAGGATGGGTACGACACACATAGGTGTTGAAATACTATAACAGGACCAAATGTGGTTCTGAATAGACCCCATGGGACATAATTGTGACTAATCTATGATAATCTAAACAAGGGTGACTCAATGATGATGTCACTAACCAAACCAAGTACAAGTGGTACAAATCCATCTTGAAGTAAACCAAGAGGTTATTAGAGGGAGGATTTCAGGGGGACATGGGTTGTCATCGTGAAAATGAGAAATTCAAATGGTGTTGTCTCTGGTATGAAGACAAACTAGACTCCCAATCCAAACGATATTAAACAACATGGGTGATGAGCCCCAAAAATGGACAATTATTTGGGCTCATTCAACCTTCTAATTTGACTTAATCCACCATTCTCATTGGTTTATTGCATGTTTTTGATTATTTTTATGTTAATAGAGTGAATTTGGTTAGTCATTATGCCAACAAGTCTAATGGGTGCTTTGTGTAGCCTTGTTGGTCAACTTGGAGACAAAATTGAAGGTCTTAATGAGCACTTGGCAGCCAAATTCGTGGGAGAACAAGCTAGAGGATTTGTATGAAGGTGTCCCCCTCATTTAGGGGCCCTTACCTCGAATTCTCCACCATCAGCTCGGAGTTCAAGGGCCACCGAATCAATCAGCTCAAGGGCAGCCAAGCAAGTCAAGTTGGACTGTTGTTAACTACAAGTCTTGGGCAGCCAAGTCCCTAAATTTTAGGAGGACTGTTGGGTCCTCAAATTGTATAAATAAGAGGGCTCAAGACCTCATTTCAGTTAGTCATTTTTGGGATTAGCTAGTTGGTATTCATTTTGTAGCTAGTGGTTAGCCATTTAGTCATTTTGTTTTAGCCATTAGTTAGCTAGTTTGTAGTTCGATTTTTATGTAATAGATTAGCTTTGCTTTCAGCTCATTCTCAAGCTCTCCTTGTGGACAGTTTTGATGTAACTCTTCATTCTTGTTTAATAAAGATGAATCCAGCTTTGCACCAGCTCTAAATCTCTCTTGGGAGGCTGTAGCTCTTGGGGTTGGGCCCATCTCAAGCGCCCAGTACCTCCCTTGTTTATCTTTATGTGTTTTGCTGCATTCTGAGAATAAAATCTGCTATTTTGTTTTGTTATTTAGTTTGTCTTTTTGATGAGTAAAATAGCTCTTCATGTTCAGATTTACTTGATATGTTAATCACAGGGAATATATTCGGAAAAAGGCTACCAAGTACTTTGGATCTCACCTCCCCTTGGAATCATGAGCTGGGACCAATGTAACCTTACTGCCCACAAAAACACATTCTTTGCTTCACCATGCAATTAATAGTGTTGGATTTTTAGTGGTCAAACTTGATACCAGTTTTGATTGCATGCTTCAGTTTATGATTGCTTAGTTGTAGAGTCATTTCACGTATTTCATTTCGAATAAACTTCTATCCATTTCCTTTTGCTGTTAGGTCAGATTAGATTAAAGTAACTAGGTCGTAGGTTTTATATGTGTTTGTTCGTTCAGTTTGGAAAACCACTTGCAGAGTACCTATCACCCTTCCTTACCTGCACATACCCCATCCAACCGACCTGTTTCATCCTTCACTCAGAACCCTTACCTTGCATTTACCTCATTCGCTTACTTTGCCATGATTCTCATCTTTTTGAGCAACATTACTCCAGTCTTCTTGGAACAAGTCCAGCCATCCACACCTTCTCCTCAACTCCATCGTCCAAGTCCTAGACCTCTTCACACCCCTATTTCACCCCCATACTCATTCCATCATCTTTTTCCCTCCATCCATGCTCCAAAATCCTCTTTTCAGAACATCCTGTAGAAATCTCTGAACATCCTGTAGAAACCCCTGCAGACATCCTGTAGAAGCCTGCACCCTCGGTTTCCGAGCACCTGAACGTTGTGGACTTCTATGGACTGATGCTAGGGACCCTCTGGGACCTCTCCTAGCCCTCCTGACCTTTCCCAAGCTTTCTCTCCCTTCGCACCACCTCTGCACAACCAAACCCTAATAAGAAACAAAACCATAATCACTCCAACCACTTAAGCAAAAACAATGTTCTTTTCAGTAGAAGTAGTTTAAATTCATGCATCTCATATCACTAGAAGTAATGGCATCATTCTTAGACACTTGCACTCCCACCATTGCATCATAGAGATTAAGCTAGTCAGATTAGGGTTTACTAGGGTTTCCATGTTTTGGTTGGCTTTCAGTTCATTTTTGCAAAGTAGATTAATTTCCTTTGAGATAGACTTCGTCCATCATTTAGAAAGCTTCTTCTGAGAGCATATAGAAGTTGGCTTGAGCCCTAGCGGACTTGTGCCAGCTGACCAAGTGACAGCTGCGACAAGAGCTAGTACTTGTGCATACAGCACCGTCGCTTCCAAGTTTGTACGAACTACCGGGTTGATAAAATTAGAGATAGGAAGCTCCAGGAGTTGTAGCATTATTGCTACAATACTGGAGCCCACCATCTTTTTGGCGCCATTGCCGGGGAAGCGACAGAGTATTGGTGATTGTTGCTATTCTTCTATTTTCTACTACAACCTTCTGCTCAGTAGTTTATTTCATTTCCATTCTGCAAAAGTAGCATAGACATTTCCTGCTTTCATAGATTAGCATTTCCTGCTTTCATAGATTAGCATTTCTCGCTTTCATAGATTAGCATTTCAACTCCGCAATTTCAATTCCGCAAGCATAGACTAGCATTTCATTCCTGCAACTTCATTTGAGCAAAATAGATTAGTCTTTTCCTGCTTTCATTTCAATTCCGCATGTTCATTTTAGCGAGATAGTTAGTTGCAGTTCAATTTATTTCAGTTTTGCAAGTAGAAGTAGAAAAAAAGCAAAAATCAAGTAAAAAGATTTCATTTCATGCCTTATAGGAGTAGAGATAAGTTAGAAAAATGATTGCAAAACACCCCCACTGCTTCACACAACCTTCTCTCTTCTTCGATGGTTGTGATTGAAGAACCCCTGGGTGGACATCAAGACATATTTGAAGAACCTCTAGGGGAGAAGAAGAAGAAAACATTCCTCTGGAGCAAATGGCTACAAGCAGAAATGTTGGGAGCAACATCTTGTCCAAAGATGAATTTGAAAATCAGCTGGAAGATTTCAAGAGTGATATGAGGCAGTTTCTTGCCATGCAACTGGATACCTTGCGGATCCAAAAGAAGCAAGAAGAAGCCAAGAGGGCTTTGGCCATTTTTTGTCCTAGGTGCACTAGAAGGCATCCTAGGAATGAATGTCCATTGTACTCCATAGAAGTGTGTTTTGTCTGTGAAGAATACCATCCTACAGATCAGTGCCCTTCCTTACCCAAAATCAAAGCTGCATATCAAAGAGCCAAAGGAGCCACTGAATCACTCTACTATATGAACCAAAGGAGGCCATATGGACCTAGATCTTACCAACAAGAACTGCAAGGGACACCCGAGACCTATTATGACCCCTATCAAGCCACTTTCATGCCTTCTTGGGGTCCCCCCGCTCATCCTTCCTGGTCTACACCTCCTCCTTGGTCATATCCTCCTTGTTCCTTCACAGATCCATATTATTCCCAACCAGCTGCTCATTCGTTTCACTCTTATGCTCAGCCACAACCTCAGTGGAATGCACCTTATCAGGAGTGGAGGCCCCAGTACAACTCTCATCCCGCTCATTTTCCTCCACCACCTGCTCATCCACAACCATCGCCTCCTCCTCCACCAAGGCAACCTCAAATGCCTACCCAATCACAATGCCATCCATCTCCATCTCAATTTCACACCTACACTCAACTACCCGTACCATTTCCAAAACCATACAATGGAGCAGCTCAACCCCATTGCAAATCTGAGGCACAACATGTGCAAATGATTCCTCGTTAGCTCAATGATGCTCACCAAAGCTCAAGAAAAGCATTGCAAAAAAGAGATCATCTTGAAAGCATTGAAGGATCACATCCAGCAAAAGAAGATTCAAAAGAGGAGATCAACGAACCATGGGCTGCACTTGATGAAGAAAAGAGATCTAAATCAGAGACCGAGAGAGATCCCTCATGGTTACCATCAAATCTTCCATGTACTCAAGAGAAAGATCAACAAAAAGAGGAAGATCAGAAGGTCATGGTAGAAGGTGACATGAAGAATGATCCAGATCAGCAAAAGGACCAAGGATATCAAAGCTATATTGAGACATGGTTCCAGATAGTCACTAAGTTGCAGCAGTACTCTCTTCCTCAGCTATGTTTGATCCCTTCAAGATCAGATCATTTTGTCTCTGAAATTTGGATAGTTGTCAAAGCATGCATTTCGAGCCTTCACATCATTTTGTCTCTAATCTTGATGTGCACATGGCTCCATTGGAAGTATTCTTATACTTGAAAATGATTTTGTTTTTTTCAAGTAGGGTAGGGTAGAAAAAAAAAGAAAAAGAAAAAAAAAAGAGAAAAAAGAAAAAGAAAAAAAAAATGAAAAAAGAGGAAAATAGAAATCTAAGGTGAAAACCTCCTCGGAGGCACCTTAGATTGGCTCATTGATTGAAAACCTCCATGAGGCGGTCAATGGGTTGGAAAAAAAAGAGAAAAGAGAATAAGATCTTTGGGTGAAAACCTCCCTTGGAGGCGCCCAAGGCAGGCAATTAGGGTGAAAACCTCCATGAGGTGCCCTAGTTGTTTTTGAAAAAAAAAAAGAGAAAAAAGAAAAAGAAAAATAAAGCTAATCTCCATTGAATAAGTTCATGTTGCAGCAATGACATTGCAGGTTAAAGAAGGACATTTCATGACAGGAGGAGCACTCAAATCAAGGTCAAAGGACTCTTTCTTGTGCCTTCTACAGGAAGCTCTGTATTTCTACAGGAAACATCCTGTAGAACCTTTGGACAAGCCAAATCCAATTTCAAAAGTGAATCTGATGGTGGGAATGTGTTGATTAGGCCTATAAGCACTTGTGTGTCCATCCCTTGCCTTCATCCATCATTTTTTCACCTCCTTGTGCTTCTCATTGTGCTTCTACAGGAACTTCCTGTAGAAATTGTGGGAAACTAGCATGCATTTCAAAAAGTGGTTTGGCGAACATGGTAGCTTCCTCAAGGGTTCAGAAGTCCTCATGCAGTCTTCCAACTCCTCCTCCATCATCTCTATACCTGCATCACAACCAAAATTCATTTTTTCATCCCATGCAACCAAAATGCAAAGTGCCTTGAAGCAAAAACACATAGAGCAGAATTTGTTTTTGCCATAACTTGAAAACCATGCATCCATTTGACAAACCGTTTTATGGGGAATTGTACAAGGTTGATGAAAACATGCCTGAGCAGTTTCATGCAATTCCGGTGCACGGTTTCCAAGAAATCAGCCTCCATCACCATCAGCCATTTTTGCATTTTCTCCATAACCGTGCATCCGTTTCAAAACCTGTTTCATGGGGATATGAATGTGAGTAATGGTAACCTACCCAAGCAGTTTCAGCCGATTCCAATGCACGGTTTCCGAGAAATCGAGCTCTGAAATCTTCAGCCATTTTCCATTTTTCTCAAAATCCGTGCATCCATTGATCACGATTTTGCTATGGGGAATGCATAATGATGATAGGAACATGCTCACCGAGTTTCAGATCAATCCGCTTCACCGTTTGGGAGAAATGGCGAAAACAAGTTCTGGTCCTGTGAAAATTCAATGGCAGCAGTTTGAGGGTGCAGATCTGAACATGGAAATGAACTCTTGTTGCATGCATCTGGCCAGAGGACACCTGCACAAGGAAACCAGCCATGAATCAGCAACCAAGCCATCATGCAACCATAAAATCAAATGCATGCAGCAATGACAGCCCACAACAGCTCACGACAGCCATTCAACTTTGAGGTATGTGACTGATCTCATTCTTCTATTGCATAGATTTAATTTGAAAACTGCATGAATTGATGGGATGGGGAATTAAGCCACGAATATAGCAAGGTTAAGTCAATTGCACTCATCAAGGCAAAAATCACGCAGCATGATCAGTCATTCACGTGAAAAAACACGGTTAGTGTCAGCTGCTTGAACTCCAGTGCAGCGGATCAAGAAGAAAACATATAGTTCATAAGTAGAACATGCAGTTCACGATAGCCTAACTGTCTGCATGGCCAACACATGTCTCTTCCACCTCACTCCAAAAATCACGCAGAAATCTGAGCGCAGCTGAAACTCATAGACTGCTGTTAACTTGCACTTGCATCATGTTTAACTCGATGTATACATCCTCTGCTTCCACAATCGACTTAACCTATCGTCCTCCACTGAGTTTCCTACCTGGTTCGAATTTCACTCGTGCATCGGGCTCACTCAAAGGCAGAATCACGTTCTACAGGAAACGGGTGGGGTCTTCTACAGGAAAGTGCAGCAGAGCAGAGAAGCCTGAGTTTCTCTTCATCAAGTTTGGAGCTTGAAGAAAGGTGAAAATAGTTGAGGTGGATCATGCTATTGATTTTATTGTTCGTTCACTTGCACATGATATTGCAGAGGGTATGAAAGCCGTGGAATTGCTTTTAGAGCTTGCAAAGGATATGGCTGTGTGTGAACAGATTGGCAAGGTACAAGGTTGTATCCTCCTCCTTGTAACAATGTCAAATAGTGACAATCCTAAAGCTGCTAAGGATGCAAACGAAGTTCTGGAGAATCTCCCATATAGTGAGCATAATGTAGTGCAAATGGCACAGGCAAACTATTTCAAGCCCTTGATACAGAACCTGAGAGAAGGGTCTGACACAATGAAGATTGTTATGGCAAGTAAGTTGTCAGAGATAGGTTTAACAGATCAAAACAACGCTGCATTGCTCAAAGAGGGAGTTGTATTTCCACTTCTTGAAATGATTTCAAATGTTAATTTGAAGTCAAAATTAGCAACCATTGGGGCACTTCAAAATCTTTCAAGTTTACCTGAGAATGCTTTACAAATGATCAAAGATGGGGTGGTCCGACCCATCTTGGACCTTCTATGCACACCACTGTCAACTATATTTGCTTTGAGAGAAAAAGCTACTAATACCTATGCAAACCTTGCTATGTCTATAGCATTGCCCCAAAGAAAAAATGACACAACAGCTGCATTATTGGGATCTGATGAGATCATATACCAGCTGTTATCTTTAATAAATTGGACACCACCTTCAATACATGGAAGCATTGTTCGAGCATTCCATGCCATTTGTTGTGTACCAGCGGCTGTTGAGGAAAGGACGAATTTAAGAGTGGGAGGAGCAATTCAAGTATTGCTTCCCTTTTTGTGAAGCTGCATACTCTGAAATGCGAGCTGATGCTGTGAAACTGTTGTTTATCTTGTCTCAAGATGGAGATAAAAGAAAATTAGCAGAACGTCTTGGAGAAAAATATATGAAATGTTTAGCAAAACTTATTTCAACATCTTCAAATGAAGAAGGGAAAGCTGCTGCAGTCGGAAAGTGTTGTCATGTTAGGAACAGAAAATTGAATCAAAGTTAACGAATGGAAAAACAGTGATTTTGCATGATGTGAATCTACCATGAAACAAACTGGAAAGTTCTGGTGTTGTTCTGGCTAGATTTGTTTATTTCAATACTTTCCAAGGGGTTCACAAGGCCTTTTGCAATAGCCAGATTATTCCATGTGAAAGAATTCTTAAAAGTGTGATTTGGTATGAAGTTTTTCTCTACTCCTGGATACAGCAGCTTGAAACAAAACTTGGGAATTCTCATTTTTGGCCTGTTTTGAAGCAATTTCATACTGAAGGGAAATGTTGATTCATAGCAGTGATATGTGAGCAAGTCATATTTTCTCTGCCCTTGATCTATCTTATGATCTGTTCTGCTTCTGTTATCAATTCTTAGTAGAGTTCAAATCCAAGATTAAGAATGCCATTCGATTCAGTTAAAGGCCTGGAAACACTCTTTCCCATCCAGATTTGGCATGCACTATCTATTCTCGGGCAGTTCATTGTACTTGTGTGCTTTCATAATACATTAGACTTGCCATTCATGTTGGGTTCGCCAGCTTTTAGGCAGCAATTCAAGGAGAAGGCACCCCCAGCCAAGCAAGCAAAATCAGAGAAAATTGGTTCTACAGGAAGTTAGCAGACTGTTTCTACAGGAAGACAGAGGACTGTTTCTACAGGAAGCCAGCGAACTGTTTCTACAGGAAGTTTGAAAAGAGGAAAGCCAAAGGAGAAATCAGCCGAGATGTTAGCCAAAGAAGCCACCAGGGCCATCAAAGATGAGGAGAGAGATTGGTTGCTCAGAGGATGAGCAACACTTTCAGTAGGGGGGTGATGATGAGCCCCAAAAATGGACAATTATTTGGGCTCATTCAACCTTCTAATTTGACTTAATCCACCATTCTCATTGGTTTATTGCATGTTTTTGATTATTTTTATGTTAATAGAGTGAATTTGGTTAGTCATTATGCCAACAAGTCTAATGGGTGCTTTGTGTAGCCTTGTTGGTCAACTTGGAGACAAAATTGAAGGTCTTAATGAGCACTTGGCAGCAAAATTCGTGGGAGAACAAGCTAGAGGATTTGTAGGAAGGTGTCCCCCTCATTTAGGGGCCCTTACCTCGAATTCTCCACCATCAGCTCGGAGTTCAAGGGCCACCGAATCAATCAGCTCAAGGGCAGCCAAGCAAGTCAAGTTGGACTGCTGTTAACTACAAGTCTTGGGCAGCCAAGTCCCTAAATTTTAGGAGGACTGTTGGGTCCTCAAATTGTATAAATAAGAGGGCTCAAGACCTCATTTCAGTTAGTCATTTTTGGGATTAGCTAGTTGGTAGTCATTTTGTAGCTAGTGGTTAGCCATTTAGTCATTTTGTTTTAGCCATTAGTTAGCTAGTTTGTAGTTCGATTTTTATGTAATAGATTAGCTTTGCTTTCAGCTCATTCTCAAGCTCTCCTTGTGGACAGTTTTGATGTAACTCTTCATTCTTGTTTAATAAAGATGAATCCAGCTTTGCACCAGCTCTAAATCTCTCTTGGGAGGCTGTAGCTCTTGGGGTTGGGCCCATCTCAAGCGCCCAGTACCTCCCTTGTTTATCTTTATGTGTTTTGCTGCATTCTGAGAATAAAATCTGCTATTTTGTTTTGTTATTTAGTTTGTCTTTTTGATGAGTAAAATAGCTTTTCATGTTCAGATTTACTTGATATGTTAATCACAGGGAATATATTCGGAAAAAGGCTACCAAGTACTTTGGATCTCACCTCCCCTTGGAATCATGAGTTGGGACCAATGTAACCTTACTGCCCACAAAAACACATTCTTTGCTTCACCATGCAATTAATAGTGTTGGATTTTTAGTGGTCAAACTTGATACCAGTTTTGATTGCATGCTTCAGTTTATGATTGCTTAGTTGTAGAGTCATTTCACGTATTTCATTTCGAATAAACTTCTATCCATTTCCTTTTGCTGTTAGGTCAGATTAGATTAAAGTAACTAGGTCATAGGTTTTATATGTGTGTGTTCGTTCAGTTTGGAAAACCACTTGCAGAGTACCTATCACCCTTCCTTACCTGCACATACCCCATCCAACCGCCTGTTTCATCCTTCACTCAGAACCCTTACCTTGCATTTACCTCATTCGCTTACTTTGCCATGATTCTCATCTTTTTGAGCAACATTACTCCAGTCTTCTTGGAACAAGTCCAGCCATCCACACCTTCTCCTCAACTCCATCCTCCAAGTCCTAGACCTCTTCACACCCCTATTTCACCCCCATACTCATTCCATCATCTTTTTCCCTCCATCCATGCTCCAAAATCCTCTTTTCAGAACATCCTGTAGAAATCTCTGAACATCCTGTAGAAACCCCTGCAGACATCCTGTAGAAGCCTGCACCCTCGGTTTCCGAGCACCTGAACGTTGTGGACTTCTGTGGACTGATGCTAGGGACCCTCTGGGACCTCTCCTAGCCCTCCTGACCTTTCCCAAGCTTTCTCTCCCTTCGCACCACCTCTGCACAGCCAAACCCTAATAAGAAACAAAACCATAATCACTCCAACCACTTAAGCAAAAATACAAAAACAATGTTCTTTTCAGTAGAAGGAGTTTAAATTCATGCATCTCATATCACTAGAAGTAATGGCATCATTCTTAGACACTTGCACTCCCACCATTGCATCATAGAGATTAAGCTAGTCAGATTAGGGTTTACTAGGGTTTCCATGTTTTGGTTGGCTTTCAGTTCATTTTTGCAAAGTAGATTAATTTCCTTTGAGATAGCCTTCATCCATCATTTAGAAAGCTTCTTCTGAGTGCATATAGAAGTTGGCTTGAGCCCTAGCAGACTTGTGCCAGCTGACCAAGTGACAGTTGCGACAAGAGCTAGTACTTGTGCATACAGCACCGTCGCTTCCAAGTTTGTACGAACTACCAGGTTGATAAAATTAGAGATAGGAAGCTCCAGGAGTTGTAGCATTATTGCTACAATACTGGAGCCCACCAATGGGCACCAAAATGTTGGGGTCATGGTGCTAGAGTTCCCATGTGAGGAAGGATCTAAAACTTTATAGATGGAAAATACAAAAGATGGATGGGTTGATCCACCTATAAAAATTTGGGGGTCCTTAAGGCGATACTGAAAATACAATGAAAGGAGGGATGCTACTTATATGTGAAGTTGCACAAGGAATGAGTCCAAAGGATACCCTATAAACATGAGTAGAGAGTGATTACTCATGATGAAACTCCACATGATTCAAAATTTACAAATATGTGGTGCCATACTAAGAGAGACAAATATGAAGAAATTCAATTTGAAAACAAGGGGACTTAACACCTCATGGAAAAAATGGCTTCTGGATAAAGTATCAAATAAAAAAAAAACTAAGGAATACCCATTTGAGGGCTCAGAAAGAGCTTTCCAATGGTACTTATAGTTCTTCAAATAAAGTTAGTATGAGCTCATAATGGCCAAGTGAAAATTGGTGTATTTGCCTATAAAAGGCCTTTTCCCTCCAATTCCAAGTCTTTTGTACATTGGTTTGTGGAGAGTTTGGAGGGGAGGAGAAGGCCCTAAATCTTGGTGAGCTCATTATAGAAAACCCAAACGATGGAATTTGGATCTATAAATTGCAAGTAGGTGGCCTTATTTATCTAACAATTGTTTAGAAAAGTTCCTTAATTCTTCTTGAAAATAATTTTCCTAATGAAGGATCAAATCAGGAAAGGATGAGCAAATGAACTACTAGAAGAGGTATAGAGTCATCCTTGTTGAACAAGTCAAGCAAGATGACTAGATGGTAAGTGTGGAATTTCATAGAGTAGAATATTTCAATTTATGGTATTTATCATCAACTATATGCAAGGTCTAGATTGCTCATCTAAGAGGCTGGTGGGAGATATTACCCAATGAATGAGAGGGTAATCAACATTACCTATAATTTTGGGGCCTAGGCCGAGAGTGGATAATAATCAAATAGACAATTTTCCAAAGGGGACATGATGCCCCCGAGCATGAGATAATTACCCCCAATAGATGATGATGGAGGGGATTGATTGGGTATCCGAAGGTGGAAATGATGACCCTTGTTGGATGTGTATGTAACATGCTAAGAATATTACCTAGGCAATGGTGATGCACATATGCACTAGGGGTACAATTTTGAAAACAATGTGTTGTTTTTTACATGAGACCATTTGTCAGAGGATGATTAAATAAGTGTCAGGTGTGCCCCCGAGTTTAAGAACGTTATGGACATGTCTAATGTAGCTAGAGTAGTGGACTTCAAACATTTTCTTGATGAAGATACCACATGATGGTATAAATAATGTGACTAGCATATTTTTATGTTTGGTGGTGTTTCTGTCTTATTTTTGTTGGTTATTGTTAGGGTCTAAACCTAACCCATTTATTAATGTAATAAGCCTAACCCATTTATTAATGTAATAAGCCCAAGAGGCCCTGTAAGAGTCATGATTAGTTATTTTATTAAATAAATCCCATGGGCATTATAAGTTTTTGACCCGCATTATAAAAAATGGACCACAATTAGTTATAACGGGCCATAGCTAATTATAAATAAATTGGTTAACCCGCATTACGAAAGGGACCGCGAGTAGTTAGGGTTTTGGGTCTCATAAAACTATATATTGTCGAAGATAATAAGGGAAGTCTTGTCTTGTGTTGTTGTAACTGAGCTCTGTTCTATTGGAGTTTTCCCCCTCGAAGAGGCAAGTGAATAATATTGTTGCAGATCTTAATTGAATTAGAACAGTTCCATTTCTGTCATTGCATTGTATTATTTTCTATGGTATCTTTGGCATATTTCGCACTCTGAAATTTTCTACAGGTTAAGCATACTACAAGTGGCATCGAAGGAATTTCTCAAGCCAATCTTACCACCAATTTTAGCAAACAAAAATTAGGCTAGAGATGTGTTCTGGCATTTTTATACTATAGAGATTTGTCATTATGCGCATCAACCTGTGGTTGGGGAAGAATACACGTAGGAATTATAAGAGGTGGTCACATTTTTTGGACACCCTTGTAACCCTTGTTGGTACCTCTTCAATTAATAGCACATCAGATAACACTTGTACACAGAGTGCACTTCTGTGTACCTCTGGTATATCATAAGACCCCCAAGGTAACCTTAAAACCAACCTTAGATAAGTTGTCAGTCGTCTTACTGCTACAATACACCAAGAACAACACTTGAGGAGATTACTTGCACATACCAAGGGTAGCCAGGTAGTACGGCTAAGGGCATGGTCAATCCTCTTTAGTTAGTGCTCTAAAATATTGGGCCGAGTATTATTCTTAACCCCTAATGTATATCATGATTTTTAGCACCTGACGCCCCTTTACTGTCATAGTTCTCTTGTTTCATGTTGATCGGCCATCACGTTTTGCAATGTCCATAGGTTGGGGCTTATGCTACAGTTGAATTCCTACACATTTTGCAGCATCCAAAAGTTGGGGCTTCTGTCACCGTAGGATTGATCTGTTGGGACCGCCAAATTCTTACACATTTTGTAATATCAAGATTTTGGGATTTTGATCACTGTAGTATTGATTAGTTGGGATTAATAGTCCTATTGAAGTAAAAAGAAGTCTAGTGCTCCAAAAATTCTTCTTGCAAGAGACGTAACCCACAGGATTTGGGACGACGAGCTAATCACAGTAATACCATCCACTAATAAGAATCCATTTTTCATGTGGTCCCAAATTTTTCCGAAGTGCTTTCAAGTGACCTACATCAACAGACTCCTTGTCTTGCACCCATTGCAGCCATACTAATTTTAAGTAAGCACAAATTTTGACCCAAGAAATTGTATGGTAACTAAGAGGGCTTAAGCTATGAAAAACATCCAGAAAAAAAGTGGAAGACCTCGAAGCAAGCTTCACCACCAAAATCGAAGAGGTAGTTGCAAAGGCTCTGGAACTCATACTACCATACATCAAGGCTAAAGTCTCCATGGGGGAGGGGGACCATGTCAATAGCCACGTAGAAGGAGAATCTAGCCAAAATCTATATGAGGGGTAGTGTCATTTCCATGTATCACCCCTGCTAGTGGCCCCACCCAAACCCTTAAGGTGCAAAAGTTGTCGCCAGTGGAAATGGACAAAAGGAGAAGATAATGGCTATATTTTTATTATGGTGACAAATATTCCTTAGGCCACAAAGCCAAGGAATTAAAGTTCTTTCATACTGACGCAACTGAAAAGAGCCCAGATGATGAGGCATAGCCCGTTGAAGTGTCTGGGGAGGACGCAGTGGAACCCCAAGATACTACAATAGATACTTCAGCAACACCTGATGAACCAATTATATCACTGCATGGATTAGCAAGTATTTCTTCTCCACAAACGCTTAAAACCAAACGCTTTATTAAGCATCGACCGATGGTGGTGTTGATTGAAAGTTGAAACATGCATAATTTTGTCAATAAATGGGTTTTTAAGGCCATGCATTGGTTTGTATGGGAAATATCCACTTTTTAGGTCTCTATAGTTGATGGGGGGACCATGAAATGTGAACGACAATGCAAGAACATAAAGCTCCATATGGGGGACTATCACCTTAAATCACACATGTTTTCCATTGAAATGGGAGTTTGTGACATCGTCCTTGAAGTTGAATGGCTTCGAACCCTTAGCTGCATTACCATGGACTTCCAAGAGCTATATATGAGCTTCAAACATAATGAACACACTCATATGCTTCATGATATCCAAGTAGGTTCTCTTAAAATCATCAACTCGCATAGAATGGAAAATCTTTTAAAAAAGAATTACATGGGGTAGTTACTTACTTCAATGTAATCTAGCCCATCGAATCAAGCCTTGCCAATTTTCATCTAGATCTTCAAAAGGTGTTGAGTCACCATCAATAGGTGTTTGAAAAACCCGAGCTACCCCCTGCTCAAGGTGAGCATGATCATAGCATCCCTTTGATTTCGAGTAGTCATCTACCCATTGTTCACATCTATAGGTATCCATTTGTACAAAGAATGAGATTGAAAATATTATTAAGGAGCTACTAGAAGCAAGTGTTATTCATCCCAGCACTAGCCCTTATTTTTCCCTAGTGGTCATGGTATTAAAGAAAGATGGGGAGTGGCACATGCGTCCTGACTTTAGGGACCTGAACAAGCTCACCATCAAGGATAATTTTCCCATTCCAATATTCAATGATCTCCTTGGTGAAATCCAAGGTGCTCAATTCTTTACCAAGTTGGATCTTCATTCGAGCTATCACCAAATCACAATGAAAGTACCAGACATTCCCAAGACAACTTTCAAAACCCATGAAAGTCACTACGAGTTTTTGGTTATGCCCCTTGGTCTTTGTAATGCTTCATCCACCTTTCAAAGTCTCATGAATCACCTTCTCAAGCCATATCTCAGAAAGTGTGTCCTGGTCTTTTTTGATAATATACTCATCTATGGAAAAACATGGGAAATAAATATTCAAAATGTTGAGCAGGTATTGCATTTTTTGAAGGATAATAAATTATTTGTCAAATTGTTCAAATATTCTTTTGGAACTGAATAGATGGAGTACTTGAGACACATTGTGGGCCACTAAGGAGTACGGGTGGATCCAAAAAATATTCAGGCCATGCCATATTGGCCACAACCTTAGACCTTGAAAAGTCTACATATATTTTTTGGCCTCACGGGATACTATCACAAATTTGTCAGAAATTATGAAAGCATTTCCAGACCCCTGAAGAATATTCTCAAGAAAAATTCATTCCTCTCGATAGAAACATCTCAATAGGCCTTCTTGTATCTCAAACAAGCCATGTATTTCACCCCAGTTTTGGCCCTCCCATATTTTACAAAACCCTTTGTGATCAAATTTGATGCCTCAGGGACTAGAATTGGAGTAGTAATGTAAGAAGGTTGAACAATAGCATTCAGTAGCCAAAAATTAACTGGAAATAATTTAGTTCAATATACTTATGAGAAAGAAATTATGGCCATCCTACATGCAATAGACACTTAGTGACCATACTTGCTTGTACAACATTTCTAGATCCATACTAACCATGATAGTCTAAATTATTTTTTTAAACAACATTTATCCTCTCTACAACAAAATAAATGGCTTACCAAACTGTTGGGCTATGACTATGAGATAGACTATAAGAAGGGTTGAGACAATGTTGTGGTTGATGCCTTGTCATGACAATTTGAGGAGGAGGACACCCTCTTATCCTTATCCTTCCCCATACTATCTTGGATTGAGGAGGCACAAAACAAATGGTTTTCACATCCATCTCTTTCCCAACTAATATAGAGGTTACAAATATATCCTAACCCCCCAACAGGTTACACTTAGAAGGAAGATATTCTTTGATATAAGTATCATGTGGTTGTCTCCCCCAAATCCACTCTCAAACCACACATCCTAGAAGAGTGTCACTCCTCACTCATCACATGACATTCAGGATTTCAGAAGACTTATTCTCAAGCACGTTGCTCCTTCTTTTTGGAAGGGATAAAATAGGACATTCTTACATTTGTAATTTAATGTGACATCTACCAATGAAACAAAGGGGAAATAATGAAGACATGGGGAACCCTTTCCACTACCTTCTTCTATATGGATGGATGTTCCATGGATTTCATTATGGGTCTCCCTAAATCAAGAAACAAATCAGTTATCATGATGGTAGTGGATCGACTCTCCAAATACACTCATTTTTGTGCCTTACTTCACTTATTCACTTCATATTTGGTGGCTCAAGTCTTCTTGGATCAAATTTTCAAATATGGCATGCCTACTTCTATTGTGTTTAAACGTGATTCCACTTTCACGATAATATTTTGGCAGGAGTTGTTCAAGATACATGGCACGCAACTCCAAATGAGTACACCATATCACCCCCAGAAGGATGGTCAAACCAAAGTGGTAAACAAATGTTTGGGGACCTACCTGCAGTGCTTTGCTTTGGACAGACAACATGAATGGGTGTAGTTCCTACCTTTAGCAGAATGGTGGTATAATACTAATTATCATGAAGAAACCATGATGACACTATATGAGGTGGTGTATGGCCAACTCCCATCTTCTCTAACTTCTTATCTTTTAGGATCTTTCAAAGTGCATGTAGTTGATAAGTTGCTTTGGAACCAAGACACCATTCTTGCTCTTCCCAAGGATCATCTCCATCAAGTGCAAAACCAAATGAAGCAATAGGCTGACCAACATCGCTCAGAAAGGTATTTTCAAGTGGGTGACCAAGTGTTTCTTCAACTCCAACCTTATAAGCAGATGTCTCTCAAAGAAAAGGGCTTCCAAAAATTAACTCCAAAATGTTATGGGCCTTATCAGGTGATTTAGCGTATTGACTCTGTTGCCTACAACTGGCCCTTCCGTCCACTTGAAAATCTCACCCCATCTTCCATGTCTCTTGCCTCAAGAAATTTGCAGGGAAAAATTGCCAGGTCTACATCATACTTCCTAAATTGGACAATGAAGGTTCGATTTGACTCCAACCGAACAAGTCCTAGATTCACAGGAATGACATATTCGTGGTTGCCCTATCAAGGAAGTCCTCATCTAGTGGAAGGATACCCTACTATAATATGCGACATGAGAACCAACAACTATTCTCTAGAAATTTCTGTAGCTCCAGCGTTAAGGACAGGGTTTCTTTTGTAGGGGGGGGGGGGGGGGGGCCATGTTAGGGTCCGACTCTAACCCCTTTATTAATGTAATAAGCCCAAGAGACCCCATAAGAGTCATGATTAGTTATTTTAATAAATAAATCATGTAAGCATTGTAAGTGGTTGACCCGCATTATAGAAAAGGGACCACAATTAGTTATAACAGGCCATATCTAATAAAGAAAGTGGTTAACCTGCGTTATGCAAGGGACCACGAGTAGTTAGGGTTTTAGGTCTCATGAAAATATATATTGTCGAATATAGTAAGGGAAGTCTTGTATTATGTTGTTGTAATTGAGATCTTATTTATTGGAGGTTTCCCCTTTGAAGAGGCAAGCAAATAATATTGCTATAAACACTAATTGAATATTTCCATTTATGTCATTGCATTGTGTTATTTTCTATGGTATCTCTAGCATATTTCACACCTTAATATTTTCTACAGGTTAAGCATACTAAAATTATCTTATTATGGATAAGAATGGATGAATAAAGTGGGAGAAAGGAAATGGTGGTGTTTCAATCTCACTTTGTATTGCATATGTGATTCAAAGGGACTAAATGTTTGGGTTCACAAAGAGGTGTCACCATACCAAAGAGTGGCTTGGGCTATAGTGAACAAATGCTCACCTAGATGAAACTAGGGTTCAACAACATAATTATCATAAGGATCGGATTGTTGAGGTAAGAAGTAGGAATGATTAAGTGGATCATCCCTAGGGTGATCTAGAGTGATATGAGACTCTAGAATTTTGTCAGAATACCAAAGAATAATGGTACTAGAGTCGGCACTACTAGATTGAATATGAGGGTTTGGTAGAATTCCTTCTTGTAAACCTGCAAAAATGTATGCCCCCTTACCCAAACATTGTTCAACAGTGCCATAGCTGCAATGTGGATGTGACTCAAATTTATAGGTTAGAAGCAAGGGAATTTTCAACCAATCTACTTAACCATGAATGAATTCTTTCAACTTCACAACATATTGGTCAGAGGGACTTGGTTATTAGAGTAAGGAATAGGAATGATGATGTATATCATTCCATGCATAATCTGGTTTGGTGACTGACTCCATAATGTCCTCATCATAGTGAAATATTTTAATGTGAGACTACAAAGGACCACATGATGCAGATGATCAAGAATGTTCAAAATCATCATCATGGGAGACATGGTTCCCATGCATGATGTCTATAGAGATAGACTTAGGTCTTGTGGATTAAATTTCCATTGATGTTGACACTAAAGCAACATTGAACATAAGAGGTATGTTCAATTGTACACAATCATATGCTCCCAAGGGGTCCAAAGATGTCGACCCATAGATGATGACAGGTAGAGGATATATAACGTATTCTCTTATGTATCCACATCATGGGGACCAATATTTATAATCGGTGGACTGGTTAACTGCCCTAGCATAGAAGAGGTGTCAAGGGTCGTAGGTAGGGGGTGGAAAATTCCTTACAAGAAGCTTCGATTTCATGAAGAACAATGAGTGTATTGAGAAAATGTGGAAGAAAAGGGAAATGGTGGGAGTAATTTCCATATGTTTCACACAAAGTGAAAGGGTAGTTTGAGTGTAAAGCCTTATTCCTATTAGATGACATAGGGATAGTGACTTTCACTTTAGAGACCATTCAGTCTCGCTAAATTTCAATATAAATTGATGAGACCTTTTGATTCAGAGAGTTGGGGATAGTTGTTGGTGGTGTGGCCTTGAATGTCACAGAAATCACAAGGAGGTGAAGCCTTTGGTGCATAATTTTGGGTGGTCATACCCAAATTTATCTTCTTACTTCCCCCCTTCTTTCTTTCCCCCTTTCTAGTTGTTGGCACAATAGGAGCATAATCGAGTTGAGGTTTCTATGGAGTTGAAGCAACGAAAGGGGCCATTGAGATAGTTTGGATAGGATTTAAATCCGTATAAGGTTTGAGGTGGTTCGGAGGGGTTGTTGAAGGAGGATATAAGTACCAAACCATAGTCCCCAACATAAGGTTAGAAAAATTAAACGTAGCCATTATGGGATTGTTAACTACTCCCAGTGGTGGGATTAAGAAAGGTATTTGACCAAACATATCGTAACTACGGGAAAACTCCCAATTACATGGGTTGAATTTGTGATACAAAGATGTTTGGAAGTTGGCTACTATAAGGAGGGACCATGCTACTAAAAATCTTAGGACCCACAAAGAATACACACCTTACAGGCGCTAGGTATAGTAACCACAAGCGATGGATTTTAATATGCCCCAAGAAAATAAGAGTCCGTGTAGACCCTAGGACTAATCTCAGTGAGGGAAGGCATTGTTTGGTTTCCAACCATTAAGGAAATGGTATTATCAAGGTGGAACTGAAGCTTCATATTATAGTATGTTGGATGGTCTATAGTGACAATCTTGTTGCAATATGACTTTCGAATCCATCGGATTCATAAATGTTTTAATCGATGTTTCAAAACCACCACTGTGGTTCATCATCAAGATGCAAAAAGATGTGAAAGGTTGATCACATATGAGGTTTAGATAAATAGGTAAGGGATGGAGTGAA
Organism: Pinus tabuliformis; assembly: GCA_031772625.1. Taxonomy (NCBI): domain Eukaryota; kingdom Viridiplantae; phylum Streptophyta; class Pinopsida; order Pinales; family Pinaceae; genus Pinus; species Pinus tabuliformis. The sequence goes on along the minus strand of CM062817.1, from coordinate 772,446,644 downwards.
AAAAAGAGTCGACAAGGAAACCCTAAAATAATCAAAGGTGAGGTAATCTTATTGTTATGGGGGAATCTCATGGTACGATAAACATATGAACATAACTCCTTCATGGCATACATAAAATTACATCATAGTAGGAGATTATTGTCTAAATGGGTGTCAATAATCTCCACATAGATCAAGAATTTCTTGTCATCCAACTTGATAGGGATTGTTATTGGGGAATCTCATGGTACGATAGACAGATGAACATAACTCCTTCATGGCATACATGAAATTACATCCTAGTAGGATATTATAGTCTAAAGGGGCATCAATAACCTCCACATAGATCAAGAATTTCTTGTCATCTAACTTTATAGGGAAATTATGATACGAGCCTTCGGGTTGCAAGGGGTGACCATCATACGCTCTAAGTGTGATCGTATATGGTAAGAGCTCTAGTGATCCAAACTTTTTCCAAACCTGGGTGGACATCACACATGTGGATTCCCCTTCATCAATGATACACTATTCGACGATAGTGTTCTTAATGGATATGGGGACTTGGTGTTATAGACATATTTGGGCAATGCAACCCCAATCTTATATGTCGATAAACCAAGGGCTCTTTAACCCCTAAAAGTGTTGTTTCATACCCTAAAGGATCATGGTCATATGATTACATCATTGCCAAAAAGTTCCACCTAAAAAACCACTCAGAACTGGCCAAAAATGGACCATACTGACTGCTCCACTATCAAGGTGCGATGCATACTAACTCCTGCACTAGCCAGGTATGATGCATACTGAAGCTGCCTTCTGTGGGGTGTGATAAGTGAGAATGGACAAATTTCAGAGACAATTTGCTAAGTGGATGCTCATGGAATCTTCCAGAAACTTCTCCTATGACACTTGCCTCTCTGAATTCGCCTAGGGATGAGTAAGATATCCAAGAAATCTCCAAGTGGAACCAAGAACAACAAGTGGAATGACACTAATCAAAAATCCAGAGATGACTCACACCCTTGCAGAAATCTATAAATGGATCCCTCATCTGAGAGATCTAAGGGCTGGAATTTGGTAATTTGCAAGGAAGTGCTAATAGTTTGTCTTTGAGAAAAGGCATTGTATTGTTGGGTGATCTTGCTTTTCATGAGGTGAAGAGGGCTTTGATGTTGGGAGGATGATGTTGGATCAGACAACTGGGTTGTAATTCTCCCTTCTACTATTAATAAAGTTCTTTGAGTTTTCCTCCATACAATCGTGTATTTATGAATGTTGTTATTTGTGAATGCCATTGTATGATCAATGTATTTCTGATTCTCCATTGTTTATGATATAATAGATCGAGATGCTTTGATGGTGTTTTGTCACTTAGTTTCTAGAGGTATTCATTGAGCAGGATAAGTGGGAGAAGAGGTGCAATCTCTATCAAGGGAGAGAAGAATCAAGCAAGGAGTCAAGAAGAAGATCCAGGTTGGTCCCTTTGCTCCTCTCTTATCTATCATACATAAAAGAAATCACAAATTGCTTTGATTGTTTGTTTCTAGGATAGCTACCAATCCTAGTGGGACTAGCAGATCAAAAAGACACTAGTTTTCCCAGAAACAAAATGGCGACTCTGCTGGGGATCGAATAGTTTGTTTTTCTGTTGTTGATTATTTGTTTTATAAACTATAGATGGACCTTGAAGTTAGCCAGATAGCCTTCGAACTGCTTTTGCTCTACAATTGCAAAGTAGATTAATGTTGCTTCAGTCAATCTTCGGTTTAGTTTATGATTTGAACATCTGACTTACAATCATTCTAGATGCCCTGTTGGTAGCTCAATAACTTCCAAGATCATACCCCTGTACTTTGTTCTTTACTGTCCCATAATAGCTCAGCTTAACTCACTGAATTCAGCTGCAAATTTGAGCCAAAATCCACCTCAGTTGCGCTTCCTAGCCCATCGCATTGTCTATCACTGGAAGTCAGTATGCATTTCACTTCCTGAGTGTAACAGGTGAGATGCATCCCTGTTTCTGTGAAGCATAGGTGCGATGACTGAGTAGTCCTATTTCTCTCCTTGAAATTTGGGTTTTTTTTCCTTGTTTTCAACTCTGTTCAATTGTTTTGTTGCTTATGAACAGTACCTCATTGTTGAAGCCTCCTTACTTTACATAGTTCAACCTCCATTGATTAGGATTAGCAAATTTTTTTATGTATTTGTCCATCATTTTCAATCCTTTGTCGAAAATTTGCTTAAATAGAACTGTCATTTTGGTGCAAAAAAGTCTCGTAACTGTCGTTTTGTATCAAAAAGTGAAGTGTCGTTGAGTCTTCCTTGCTTGGATAGTCGAATGAACTTTTTGTCATGTATTTGATTTGATTTGTTGATATTTTGAAGTGTCGAAAGCATTTTCTATTTGAAATTGAAAAGTGTCGTTTAAGTCTTCCTTTCTATTTTGAAGAGAAATTGTTGAAGTGTCGCTTTGAAGAAAATATTTCAGATCTATACTTAGTTTTCCTTTTTGGCATTCTTCACATTAAAGGAACGAAAAACAAATACATGCATTTGCATTTGCATTTAGACTGTGTGCAAAAAATGATTTAGGAAAAGTGCATTTAGTGTATGCTCTTTGCTCTTTGTTTGAAAGAATCGTAATCTTCTTTCCTTAGTAGCTAGGATTTTCATTGCTAAAAATAAACAACGATTGTTTATCATTTTAGATTGCATATTTAGGAATTTTACATCTACATCATGCGGTGAACCTCGAAAGACGAACTTCTAAGCAATATCAAATCTAAAATAAATTTCAATGAACTTAACAACGCTTTGGAACCTAACGCAACACATCTAGAGGTTTAGGCTAGAGACGTGTTCCGGCGTCGTAAAATCTAGTAACTATCATTTTCATCAAAGGTTGGGTGATTCCTCCTCTTTGATACAACAAGTGCTAGCACGGACTTATGCTCCCCGTACCGTCGAGTATATATTGGGAGACCACAATAGGCTTATATCCTTTATCCATAGGAAGCTATGTCTGTCGCCCTATCGATCGCAATGCACTGAACACAGCATTCGGGAAGATTGACTGCCGTACATAAGTCCTTGGTAATCTCTCTATAATTTATCACCAAGGTGTATTTTGCAGTTTTGCGATTGGTTTGGTAATCCCTCTATCTAGATCTCTAGAGTAGTCACTTTCGTTCCTTCTCGACTCTTAAAAATTGAAAAAGCAAAAGTTGTGTCAAAGCATCATTAAAATTTATTTAATTTCGGAATAGCATCCTTGTTCCTTCATTGGTCTTAGGTTGAGATAATGGATTCCACCAATCAAGGAATCCCTTTGGAGGGGATTCCTATTCCTTTCACATCTTGGGGAAATATTGGTGCACCTCATATGGCCTCTTTGTCCCTTCCAGGACTTACTATTGGCCTGCTAGTATGGCTATTTGCAACCTCTGTGGTTCAAATAACGTGATTCCTTAGCAATCGAATCAGCATCCAGTTGATGTTAAAATTGACCCCTCGCCTTCTTCTTTGTTTGTTTCTCCCTCCCCTTCTTCCTCTTCGCTTGGTGAAAGTAGTGATGCTAATAACCAAGTGAATAAGAAGAAGAAGAAAGGTAAGGAGAAGAAGAAAAAGCCAATTCAGCAAGGGGGCAACCAACCAACCATAGATTTGGATGCATCAGCTAGTGAAAATCCACACACTAAATCTCCTAAATACCCTTGTTTAATTTGCAAAGGAAACCATTTTCATAGAGATTCTCCGTGCATCCCTCGGATCTTGAGAGAATGGTCCCCCTGTTCGCACCAACCGGTGTCATCAACCTCTGCTGATCATGTTGATAATACACCATCAACTAGTGATATTGAAGTCCGCGGACAGGAAAGGAAAGTCAAAGTTCCATGTGCGTTATGTGAGGGGAACCATATACTTCCCCATTGTCCTTTTTTGGATGAGGCCAAAAGAGTCTTGCATAACCATCCTGCTTCACCGCAGCGACTTCCACCTGGATACAAGAAACTCTCCCCTAGTCCTTTACTAGTTGAAAATCTGACTGACATAACTCAATTGTTGTTCGAAACACCTATCGTTGAAAGTGAATCTTCTGAGTCCATACCGGACCAAAGTTAACAGGTCGAGATGGAAATCGACCCAATTATACCTTCAGTGATACCATTCCCAAAGAGAGTGAGAACGATACTGTTCAAATTCTTTTTGTTACTTGAGAGTTCGATGAACTTGAGGGAAATCTGACCGTTCCTCTTCAACAGGAAGAGAATCTTCCAGTTCCCGTGACTCAAGGGGTTAATTCAACCATTTATTCGGTACCCCTTCCAAGTAGTCTAATCACTTCCCTTGATTGGAATCGACTAGCAAGATATCGCCTTCCTTCTAATGTACCATTCTAGATCATAGTACAAGTTTACAAAATGATCATGTCTGGCACTATCATAGATGAAGGGGCTTCAGTGAGTATCCTTTCCTCAACTGCTTGGAAAGCGCTTGGTTCACCATCGCTTATGCCTGTTACACAAAATTTGTCAGGCTTTAACAAAGGAACCTCTCAACTGTTAGGGATCCTTCCCAAGTTGCCGATAACTTTGAGAAGGAAAACCGTTCACTTGAACGTGATGGTAGTCCAAGGACTGTTAGATTACAATCTACTCCTCAGATGTGACTATGTTTACAACATGGAAGCTATTGTTTCAACACTCTTTCGAGTGATGTGTTTCCCGCATGAAGGCAAAATTTCCAGCTTATTGACCAGCTTTCATTTCCCAATTCAAACACAGCTCCAAGTCAACCATCATCTCTAAATGGTCTTTTTGCATCAAGATTATCTCTTCAACCTTCATTCCATCCACCTAATTCCACGAGTAGTCTGGTGAATGTACCGAAGGTTAGGGGGCATGTACCCTGGTCTGCTCAGGCAGACGAACCCAGCTGAAAAGATAGGTTTCCCTATAGGTTATGTGATTGGAAGTGTCATCCCACACCATTCACCTTTTTCTATTTGATGGAAAAAGCCAAGGAAGTTTTTCATCGGCTCCACTGACAAAAAAACAATCTGGCTTAACCGCAGTGAATTCCATACGGTTACCTGGAGACTCTCCTTTTCTCGATGCCTAGGGGCATGCAAACCTTTTTATAAAAGCAAAAAACGACCAATTTCATTTTTTAGCTTTTTAGATTTTTAGTTTTCAACTTCTTAGGTTAGGTGATTGGTCTGATCCACCATTCACCTTCCCCTATGCTGTGGACAAAGCAAAGGAAGGGTTTTGCCTAAACAATTTGATGAAACCATCCTACCTAACCTCAACAGTTCCTTAGCTTTAATAGTTTTTTAGCTTTGTAGTTTGGTCATTGCTAGCCTACATAAAAAGGCAGCCGAGCATACTTTCCGCAAGGTTCGAGCTCATCACTAAAAAATGAACCCGCACTTATGAGAAATGTTTCCACAAGGTTCAAGCTCGTTAAAAAATGAACCTGCCAAATGAGCAATGTTTTCGCAAGGTTCAAGCTCGTTAAAAAAATAAACCTGCCTATGAGCAATGTTTCCGCAAGGTTCAAGCTCGTTAAAAAATAAACCCGCCTATGAGAAATGTTGTCGCATGGTTTAAGCTCATTAAAAAATAAACCTACCACCCTGAGCATACTTTCCGCAAGGTTCGAGCTCATTAAAAAATGAACCCGCCTCCTCTGAGCATACTTTCCGCAAGGTTCAAGCTCACTAAAAAATGAACCCGCACTCTCCTAAGCATACTTTCTGCAAGGTTCAAGCTCGATAAAAAATGAACCCGCACTCTCATGAGCAATGTTATCGTATGGTTAAAGCTCGTTAAAAAATAAACCTACCACTGAGCATATGTTCCCCCAGAGTTCAAGCTCGTTAAAAAATGAACCCACCTTCGGTAAATAACCCTTGTGATCGCAATTATATCAGCTTTTTAACCTTGGTTGTGTTCCTACCATCACCTCCATTCTTTTGGCCGATCATACACTTCCACTTGATTGTTTACCATTTTGAGGAATAGCTGTGACGAGTGGTCTTGTTAGCCACCCTCTTCACATCACCATGTTTTGAGAAATTCCAAGTTCACCTAGAACCAGTTGCTATCCTGAAAGGCCACTCGTTCCTCAAAAAACGAGTCCACTTTAAACCCTTTTTAGACTCACTAAATATGAAAAGGTTTTCGAGTAATTGGCCTCTCTAGCTTGCTAAAGTGATTGGAAGCGCCATCCCTCCTGTATATTTTAAACTTTTCAGACCTGAGGGATTATCTCATGAAAAAAGTTCAAGCGCTTGTCTTTTTCGGCTCGCTAAAGTGATCAGAAAAGTCATCCCTTTTGTATTATTTTAATCTTTTTCGGACTTAAGGGATTATGTTATGAAAAAGAACTATTGAATTTCTCTTTTCATCCCTTTTCAAACTCTCTAAACATGAAAATGACCAAGTTGTCTTTGTCATTAAACTCGTTAAAACAATAGTGACAAACTTGTCCACCCAGACAAGAATGAGTTTCACTGTCGCTAGGCTCACTAAAACATAGCGATAAGTTTGCCCGAAGGGAAAATTATAGAACAAGAAAATGTTATCCTCCTCAAGCTTGACAAAAATAAAGAGGTACTAGTTAGCAATGACTGGGGAAAAAGGGAAGAAAACTTAAAGAATTTTATGGTAGCAGGTCGCTCTTGAACATGACACTTTCACTCCATCACCATGATTGAGTCGGGTTGGGTTATTCCGTTCACCGGTCATATCACCATTAGTCCTCCACACCATCCATTTTTGGGGTTAACGCTACCAATCCATCTCAGTGTCACTGATATTTTCAAGAAAAGTCATTCAGAGAATTCACTATCCAGTTAATGTATCATCCATTGCAATACCTTCACCCTCTATTTTTCATGATCGCCATTCCTGAACCTTGTATCGTCAGATCGTTTTTCTCCTCCAGAAAATCATTTGCTTCGTTTCGTGTAGTAGATGTGGGATTCATCAGGGCCCTCCTACAATGGGTCACTTCTTGTCGAGATCAGCTCATTATCCAGGAAGTTGACTTAGAAACAACCCTTTCAGTACTTTGAAGCTTGCATGCCTCAATGCCAAGTTTCTCACTTCCGACGACAAGTTTACATTAATGGCCTTCAACCGAAAGATTTTATGTGGTGCTCGACATCGGATCATATATTCACACCACGTGAATTGTACTACAGTACCTTGAAGTTCATTATCATTATCAATGATTCCTCTCGCGCCTGTTAACAGCTTACATTATTGGCTGGTAATCAATTGATGTCTTTCCATGTTCAACTTCAGGACATCTTTTCACATGGATCGACTTGTACATCAGGCGAAGATTGAACGAGTTTGAAGACCCCGGATCTAGTTTCATCCATCTGGGCTGTGATATATTCAGGGATATAAAGACATCAAATGTACACAGAAGTTGCACAGATAGTCATCTAAGCCAAGGAAGATGACTCTTCATAAGAAGAACCAGTCTGCAACTGCAGACAATTATCTGTCCTATGTACATGAAAATGAATTTATAAAGCTGAGCATGGGAATGCCCGCCTCAGCTAGATCATGAAAATAATATGATGATGATGTATTGTATTGTATATTATACAGGTCACCTTCGAGTTCGAATACCTCGAATCCTCATGATAAAGCATTTCACCCGACATCAAAAGATTTATGACTTCATGCTTTAGGGGGCAACTATTATAGACATATTTGGGAACTGCAACCCTAATCTTATATGTCGATAAACAAAGGGCTCTTTAACCCTTAAAAGTGTTGTTTCATACCCTAAAGGATCATGGTCAACTGATTACATCATTCCCCAAAAGTTCCACCTGAAAAACCACTTAGAACTGGCCAAAACTGGACCATATTGACTGCTCCACTATCAAGGTGCGATGCATACTGACTCCTACACTAGCCAGGTGCGATGCATACTAAAGAGGCATTTTGTGGGGTATGATGAGCGAGAATGGACAAATGTCAGAGATAGTTTGATAAGTGGATGCTCATGGAATCTTCCAGAAACTTCTCCTATGACACTTTCCTCTCTGAATTAACCCAGGGATGAGTAAGAGATCCAAGAAATCTCCAAGTGGAACCAAGAACAACAAGTGGAATGACACTAATAAAAAACCCAGAGATGACTCACACCCTTGCAGACATCTATAAATGGATCCCTCATCTAAGAGATCTAAGGGCTGGAATTTGGTAATTTGCAAGGAAGTGCTAATAGTTTGTCTTTGAGAAAAGGCAGTGTATTGTTGGGTGATCTTGCTTTTCATGAGGTGAAGAGGGCTTTGATGTTGGGAGGATGATGCTGGATCAAACAGCTGGGTTGTAATTCTCCCTTCTACTATTAATAAAGTTATTTGAGTTTTCCTCCATACAATCATGTATTTGAGGATGTTGTTATTTGTGAATGCCATTGTATGATCAATGTATTTATGATTCTACATTGTTTACGATATAATAGATCGAGATGCTTTGCTGGTGTTTTGTCACTTTGTCTCTACAAGTATTCATTGAGCGGGATAAGTGGGAGAAGAGGTGCAAGCTCTATCAAGGGAGAGAGAAATCAAGCAAGGAGTCAAGCAGAAGATCCAGGTTGGTCCCTTTGCTCCTCCCTTATCTATCATACATAAAGGAAATCACAAATTGCTTTGATTGTTTGTTTCTAGGATAGCTACCAATCCTAGTGGGACTAGCAGATCAAAAAGACACTAGTTTTCCTAAAAGCACTTGGAAAGAAGCATATGGGGGGAGACAAGGATTTTTTTCTTTATCAACATCAAAGACAATCATACGATCATCAGATGGATTCACAATTCCTAAAGCAGAGAGTAAAACCTTTCATTGTCAAGGGCATGTTTGGATGACCACTAGCACTGACATGGAAGCAAGTGCCTACGCCAAGTCAGCTATGATGCTACAGTTATGGGTAGCTCGTGAGAGGGAATTGGTAACATTTCGACCTAATGCTCCCTTTTTGATATTATGAGGTACCTCAACCATTGGTCGCGGGATTTGTAGGGTGTGATTTGTTGATGATAGAGTCTTTATGGCAGGTTTTGGTTGCATCTCAGGTGGAGGTTTGTATTGATGTTTGGAGGTGGAGCAGGGGGGGCGGTTTAGCCATCATGAGTGGGAACTTAACCTTGGTGAGGGAATGGGTTCTAAAGCAAAACTGGTTGCGAATGGGGTGGATTAGACATAGAAGGAGTTTGGTTACACCTTTTATCAGTCTCTTGATATTCCCATAGCCTATCCATCTTAAGGAGGATAGGACACTTGTGTGTGTAATGACCATAAGCACCAAAACATGCACAATGCTTGTTCATTTGAATAAACTTCTTCTACTTGGGTTGGTTTCCATGTTGCTAATTTGTGGTATTTGAGTTGTCTCTTTGGTTGGTATTGGGTTGTTGTACCTAGTTACCTAGGTTTCCCTAGTTTTAGGAATTTGTTTTATGTTCCCCTTGTTCCTTTTCTTTAGATTAAGGGGGTTGGTCACATTCTACTAGGAATACACCTAACCCTACTAAGGAGGTGCAGATGAGGTATGGAAGCTTGATATGTTATCTTGTTGAGGAGAATTAGTATGTGGGAACATATAGTAGGGATTTTTCATTACATTATGGTAGGTATGTGGAGTACACACTTTCCCAGGAGAAGGTTGATGTGGATGAGCATAGGCATAAGAGGTACTAGTACCCCCTTGTGATGCAACGTGAGAGGGATTTGGGGGAAGATAATTGTAAGAGGTATTAGGACTATAACATCCCCATCCCTCTCACTGGGTGACGCCACTCACACAAAAATAAATGTTATCTAGAGATAACCAAAAACAAATGCATTACGTAATCAAGACATAAATCCATCTGCATAATGAAGCCATAATAATTAATACCATATAACATAACAGTGAAATACATGCCAAGAAAAGTCCATGAAACATGCACATAATAGGTTTTTCCACTTATTTGACGAATTTTTTGGCTAACTATGGACGTCAAACGTTCCTCCCATCCATAGACTGTATTTCTCTAGTTCTCTTAGTAACTAATCACCCCTGAACTAGGGCCATGACTCCACTCGTCATCGGAATCTTGAACCAAGTACATATCTCATACCAAAAATGATGGGGAAAGGGTATCAAACCTGACAGCCTCCAACCAACAGGCTCACATTCTCCATTAGCCCCACACCCAAGTAGTGCACCCACTTCTCTACACTTGTCATCCCTAAAGTTGTGCCACTACCTCCAAGATGTCTATCTCAGTTGGCCAAGGATGCTCACAACATTGCAGCTCCAGGATTTCTTATTTCCCCCATAGATCTCTAGGTATCCTACAGGCTCTCATCTAGGAATACTTGTCCATTTTCCCCCAATTCCCCCACTAAATAGAATGAACACCCTTTTTATAGACTTGATATCCCCTTTTCTTCATATTCTAATATTATAATCTACCTTCATATCATGATACCTTTTTGTCATGGAGTCTCACCCCCTCATACTCTTTTTTTCCCTCAATCTACAACAAATGACAAGTCAACTAAATTCCATGTTAGCTAGGCTCAATATTGTGATCATCACACAAGCTCTTTGGCATGATTTTCCCGAGGCATTCTCACCTTAAACCCATAAGTATGCTAGCATAACAGCCTAATAAACCATACATATACAAATACATGAGCCTTAATGGAACTCATCTTACCAACCCAATAATTCAGGTTCTATGACCCATTACACAAGCACACTGATCTTAAACATATCAATACCATGGCCCACTAGCCTAACATATCAATACACACAAAGGTATGTAGACCTCAATGGAATTTTGGCTCACCAACCTAAGTGTCACATATACATGTATATTACCATTCAGGGATCTAGGTCAAGGGTGTTACATTCCCCTCCCCTTATTTATGCATTGTCCTAAGTGAATTCAAATATATGTATAATCAGAATTGTAAGAACAGTTGTTGTATATGAATTGTCATCAGTTTCCTCATGCTCACAACTGGAATCTTTAGGTTCATTTTTTATATACGACATCAATGGATTTTTTCAGTGCATCCTCAACTCCTTGTGCACCAATCAAAATATATAGGTACTTTTCATACCTTAGATTGATTAGCGTGTAACCCAGCATGATCACCTTCACACCTATAAGATATCAAATAAAAAAAAGGATTAATGCATAGAGAAGTTAGTTTATGGACATTCTTTAGCCTAAAAAAGAAAGAACAGCCATACAATACACTATTAACAACAATAAAGATTCACAAAGTAAGACTTTAATCAATGAGAAAAGCACATCCTGTATTTAAGTGCCCAATCATTGAAGCACTATCCCTATGTTCTAGCCATATCAAGCTAGTAAGAGTTTGCATCTAATCATGGAGATCTGGTGGTGATGATATTTTTGCATCACCAGATAAATATAAATTTAATACTTTACACTATCTTCCTTGATGCCCAAGATACCATCTATAGACCTTCAACTCAATTAATATATTGTAAAAGTGATGTTTTAACAACCCAAAATTCGCTTCTTGTGTTGTCCTTAGTCATGAGTGATGTAATCTCCAGTTTGGCCACTACATGTGCCACAATTACAAGGATATTAGCAACTTTTCTTCTCATTTTATTTTAATTTTATGTCAAACCTAGAGTGATTTATGCCACCTAATTTTCCTTTTTCAGTCCATTCATTCCCATGCTCTACCTTCACTAATTTTCTTAGCAGGATGAGGTTCTATACTCTTACCATAGATAAAGAAGGGATATCAATACTCTAACTCTTATTCAATGTTGATGATATTAGAATACAGAGATCGTCTGAAGATGTTATTCAAGATCAGGCCCATTAACGCCATTTCAGCTCATTCATGTTTTGTTGTCTGCTAGGTTTTCTAGTTGTTTTAACTTGCTTACCTACCTTCACCTATGTCAAACTACTAGTAACATGCTAGCTCCAAGCCAAATGAACAAGTTTTCAACCCTTCATGTTTTGCAGATACCCATGTTACTACCAAATCCTCATATAGGCTCACATTTTCTTTTCTATTTAAAAGATCATAAATAAGCCTCAGAGATAATTCCAATTAAGACCTATTTTGAGGTAGTGAAAATGAGATTTCAAAATGGCTATGTTTTTCCAACTGGCGGAATGTCAAAATCCATTGTCTTAATGTCTTTAAAAAATATTCTTTATCATAAAAAAAACATGGTATTTAGTTTCATTTCATGTAAACAATCTATAGTCATGAGATTCCCAAACCTATTGCACACTTTCCTTACGATTTATCATCATAGTTACTCACACCAAACCATGTAATCAGGCTAACATTAGTGTTGGTTGGAAGAACTAGTGTAATAATGTTTTTAGGATCAGATCTCGCAATTGGTTCTAAGGTTGTTTGTAAGATCATAATTGATCATGCCAATACCCTGCCATTTAAAATTAAGGAACGATTTATATTGTGCAAAGAATTTTATAAATTATCATCCTTGCAGGATGGAAAATAAACTTAAGCTCTCATCCTGTGTAACACTTATTTTTAATTCTTCAAACTAACCTTTTGTTGTAAGCAATTTTTCCAGTGCATCATTGCAATTATTCCGTGATAAGATGGCCTTGAAAATCTCAAATAACACCATATATTTGATCGAAGTGTCCTTATATAATTACAAAAAATGCGTGGAAGTGTTAGTAATTGAAGTTGTTATAACATTGTGTAAGAGTGTGATGGTTACTTTACCTCTATAAATATCAAAATAGAACCTCAAATATAGATATAAATGTAAATTCCCTCGCAGTGTTAATGCTAGTGAAGAAGTGAACATGGATATGTTTATGAAATTTCAAGTTGAACATGCTAACTATAAATAGATTTTGCAAAGAACCACACTCTAAAACATATAGGAGAAAACCACACTATGAACATGGATTTCAGCACACTCGTAACTAATCACTATGAATATTGTGAAGAGAAGGCTCATGACTAATCTCTCCTTTGCAATGGGTTAAAGAGTAGTATGAACCAATCTGTTATTGTTTCTTGAACCTATAAGGTGACAGGAAATTAATTTTTCCAAAACTCACACTAACCATACAAATTGTCAAAAAATCATTTTTGTCTTCATATCTCAAGTTACCATAGGTTGACCATTGTCCAATTGTGTTTCTTCTTGTCCATGGACTTCATAATCATTGTAACTAGATCTGTGGTTATTGTGTCCATTTCTCCCATAATCTCCATGAATAACCTCATATGCATTGTATCACATTTTCTTTTGCAATTGAGCAATAAAGGCACTCATAGAACAATGGAGTATATGTGCACACAAAGGCAAAGTAATCCCAGGCATTAGAATGTGAATCAAAATTTAGTAAGTGAGCACCATGCCTTTCTGCATATCAAATCCATGACCAACTTGACTATTACATTGTTTTAAGGGCCTCAAAACATATCTTCAATGGCATGATTCCTTCAAAATAAGTTCTTACCCGCCATTTCAGTCATGGAAGGAAACAATGAATTAGTCTACTTGTGTACGTAGTGACACATGCCATGCGATGTATCAATCCAAACAGATTGCCATATCTGAGTCCACTTGACTTTATGTTCTTCTATAGTACTCATAAGACATGGAAAAACTTCATGTGCATCCAAAACATCGTTAAGGTTAAAATCGTGTTGTAGGTCTTCATACCAGGGTTTCTCCAATTAATTCATCATAATCTTTCTTCGAGCTCCATCGTCTCTAGTACGATCATTTAACATGATAACATGAGATCCTAGACATGAAGAAATTCAATATTGTTGGTATTGCTCGACAATTTATGTGATATTTACCATCTATAAGATCATCAGGTTGCCTTATATATGGAGAAACACCTCCTCCAATCCAAACTATTCAAAGAAATGTACTATTTCATTACTTGGTATCCAACCACTGCCAAATTCCTCTAAAACATGTTTGAAATCAAAATACTTCAAAAATTTCCCAGGGTTGTCTTTCGTAATTGTACCCATAGTTGCTATATGTGCATGGTTTTATGCATTTTTGTCAACTATTGTGGTTTGAGTAGCCATTTCCGTGGTTTCGTAACCATTTTCCCCAAGATGCAACCTTTTCATTCTCACCAATATTGTAACCCAACCATGCATATCCATAATCTATTTGATGGGGAATAAGGTTGTTCAGTCAATTTAGTGTCCTAAATTGCCTGCATGAATTATCAACCGAGGTTTGTACATTGATGAAGTGTAATGCACTATATGTGCTTAGTTAACTTTTCTCTTACTTCGTTGTTTTGTATTTTTATGTTTGTTTTGGGGGTTTTTGTTCTTTGATGTCTAAGAATATACAATCTATGAGAGATTTACATGGATCTAATTAATTTTAAAGGAAAGGAAAGGTTCCTAAGTTAGTCTAATCTCCTAAAAATGAACCAAGAACTGTTTTAACTAGTTAGAACCTAATAAGAAAAACAGAGCATCTATCTTATCCTACCATTTAGTCCTAATCCATGGATCTAATTCTAAAAAAACCAAAAGTGATATTGATGCAGAAGGTAATTCAGTAATTGCATTCATTTAACCATTTAACCATTCAATTTTGGAATATGGTAGAATCAATCTCCTTGAAATGATTTTTTGGAATGTTAAGTGATGCAACTAAGTAAGGACCTGAAAGCATAAAAGAAAAGATAAAAGCATGTAAAACTAACAATGTATTGAGTAAACTCAATCACTGCATGAATTAGATATTTAACCATTTAAGTTAGAATTATCATCATTTTGAAATGGTTTTGAAAACATCTATTAATACATCTAATTGATAGTTCTATGCTAAGAAAATGAGTAACAAAATAGTAAGAAACTAAGAAACTGTGTATTCTTATTACTTCAATATTCATTCAGTCATTTTTCAGAAAATATCTTAGAATAACAAGGCTGCATAGTTGTGATTTTAACCTTACACTATTGGTTACAAACTGAAATGAAACATCATTCTAAATTAGAGAAAACAGACTTGTAGAAAACAGAGTAATAGAAATTAAATTGAAAACAACAAGTGAAAAACCTCCTTCAGTGCAGGGGCCCTCTGCAACTGATGTGGTTGGATGCTAGCTAGTTAAAGATGCACTTTTAAACCACCATTGACAAAACAAAGTTTGTATTATGAACAAAACGAAGTCTGAATACAAATTATTAACAAAAATCTTGTAATTCCTTTTAGCTTCTAACTATTTCTCGGTTTCGTTCAATCGATATTTATAGGAAAATAACATAACTATCTACTTAGAGAAAATGTTGCTACAGGTGGCTAATTTGAATCTATCATGACTGTTTATAAGAAAAACATGCTACAAGTGGCTTAATTCGAGTTGTAATAGGATTGTTTAACTTCTGATCAGCTACAAGTGGCTTAATCCGAATTAACTCCTCAACTTCTGATCAGCTACAGGTGGCTTAATCTGAATTAACTCCTCAACAGAACTGTTAGACTCTTGATTAGCTACGAAAGAGAAAATCAAGAGTCCTACTGCTTCTAGATAACGTATTTGACTCCATCTTTGACCATGACTTTAGGCATGATTTTCTGTCGATCTGGACCGAGTGAATAGGATAGAATCCATGTGGAGATGATTCTAGAAATGCCCATGTGGCCCATTTCTTCATTTGACACCTATAACCTACCAAATCATGAAAGTAGCTACGGAACCCACAGTTAGCTATAGAATAGGTTGCATTCTATAGCTAATTTGCAAAAATCTATTTAAAATAGCAAGAACATGAAAATATAATATGGTGATCATTTTAATGCTTTCCTAAGACAAAACCTAGCATCTATCATTGATTGGATCTGTAGTCTTATTAGAAAACGAGAGAAAAATGTGAGAACAAATGTCAAGGGGAAGGTAATTCTGAGATTCAACAAAGGCCACCACGACAAAAGATCCAATCGATCACTTTCAACATAATGCCATTATTTATCACTGACCACCAAGCATAAAAAGTGAACTTTTTCCCAATATTTGCTTTTGCATCTCTATCATATTTTGATGAGACTCGTTACTTTTAACCCAAACAATTTACGAGTTTTTGTAAATTACAAGTGAATCGAGAGTTCCTTCCTGATACTTTAATTTGCGGCCTCTCAAATCATGTGGAACAACAATTTCTCGAGAATGGCAATGTGTAAGAGATCTATTGTGTTGGCAAGGATTTACAAGTAATTGGAGAATCATCTTCAATTTTCCCTATTCTTGTATACCCAACTAATCATTATGTTACGTGAAACTACACTTTCTTGGCCAATTTGTCAAACAGGTGCTAGGAATTCCTCCCACATCTAGTGTACATATAAACCATCACACTCTCTCCATAACAACATCCATCATAGCCTAATTCCCATAATAATTGAACCTATTTCCCTGTCTTATTGGGCTTTGAATTCCCATCCTTTTTCATATTTAAATCCTACGCCCATAGGAAATTTTTGAGTGCAGCATCATTCGTTAGACATACTGTCAAACACATTGCATGTAATCTCCATGGTTTCACATTTCTCCAATAGAGGAACTATCCAACACTTGTTATGAATGCTCCCTCCTTCATGATTTACATACATGTGGATGAGATATCTGGTTATAAAAATGAACATATTGAACCCATATTTTATCATCTACCCATGAATTATTTGTTCATATCGATGCACCTTTACAACATATGAATGCACACCTACGCGTTCTTTGATCATTACCGAAATTATGGAATACATATTTCCAAGAATACGATGAGCATGTATTCCATTGGAAACATTCAATTTCTTCCAATAAATAGACTCAAAATAGAGGTAAAGCAATTCCAATAACAAAAGTACTCATATTTGTTAGATATTGTCATGTTGTTGCATTTTGTTTGAGTATTTTGTCAGAAGATTGGCACTCGGGTTAACATTGTTACTTTTGTGCTTTGTTTTTGGTCCATGTAAGCTCAGTGTTGCAACTTGCATTCTGATACCATCTGCAACATCCCCATCCCTCCTATTAGGTTATGTTACTCACACAAAAATAAAAATTATCCATAAATAACCAAAATCACATGCTTAACATAATCAAAGGATAAATCCATGTGCATAATGAAGCCATAATAACTAAAACCATATAACATCACAGTGAAATACATGCCAAGAAAATTCCATGAAACATGCACATAACAAGTTTTGCCACTCATATCATGAATTTTCCAACTAAATATGGAAGTTGAATTCTCCTCAAAGTCATAGACAATGCCACTCCAATTATCTCAACAATTGGTCACCCCCAAGCTTGGGCCATGACTCCACTTAGAATCAGCCTCTTAAACTAGGTACATTTGGTGTACCAAACATGACGGGGCTAAGGTACCAAACCTAAAAACCTCCAACCAATATACTCACATCCCCCATTAGCCCTTATCTCAATCAGCTAGGGATGCTCATGGCACTATGGCTCTAGGAGTCCTTTTTTCCCTCCAGATACCATCCAGTCCCTCACACAGCAAAGGTACCAAACCTCGAACATTGCAACCAGCAAAATCACATCTCCCATCATCACCACACCCAATTAGCACACCCCCTTCTCTACATTTGCATCCCTCACGTTGTGCCACTACCTCCACGGTGTCTTTCTCGGCCAATCAGGTATGCTCACAACACTACAGCTCTAGGAGTTCCTGTTATCCTCATGGGTTTTCAGGTACCCTTCAGGCTCTCATCCAAGGACACTTGTCCCTTTTGTTGAAAATAGAAACAAGAAATGATAAAAATAAAATCCAGAAATTCCAGTTTAATTTGTCCTTGAATTAAATTGAGAATTAAAATTAAATTTTATTCTCATAGCAACTTGTAATAGTTAACTAGAGTGAGTTGACTTAGTTAACTTAGGAATTTTGATTTGGAAGTCTTTTTGAAGTCATGTATATGTTCTGCCTATATTATAGGGGTCTAGGATGAGTTAAATATGAGTTATAATTAGTTAACTCAGTTTATTGAGTTAAGTCTACTAAAATTAGTTCCAAATTGTTTGAGTAACTAATAGTGAGTTAACAATCAGTTGATGCATTAGTGCACTCGACTAATGATACTCTAGTTAATTGAATATTCCATCATCAGAAACTCATGCATGTCGATTCTGAGAAAGACCTAGTTGAGACAAGAGTGCAGGGACAATATACTATTTGTTTTAAGATTTTTTTGAGTTGCACTGATAGTGCATGCATTCAAGAATTGATCCTTAAGGGATTGCGCAGTTTTTATAGGCTTTATTTCCCTATAAATACAAGTTATCCTCCATAGGAATTGTGTAAAGAATTAGAAGCTTGGTGGCTTGGAAATTTGGCTAAGTATTGGCCAAAGGAAGTCATCAAGCAGAGGATAGGAAATACTTGTGTAGGTTAAGCTTAAGGTTGAGCAGAGCATATTGTATTCATCTGAATTCTTTGACCAAGGGCGCAAGGAAATAGGGAGCTTGGAGAGCAGAGAAGAGGCATGGATTTGGCTTGAGCTTTCTTGTGAGATGGGAGATTTATTTTACTGAGTGTTGGGATTGTTCTTGAGAGAACAAGCATTGTAATCTCATCTTGATTTTCTGATATATACAATACAGATAGTGGGGTTTTGAGTTGTGGCTTTCCCCATATATTTATTGTGTTATGTGCCATTGATGTTCTTCCTCTTATCCATTATTTTTTTGCTCGATCTTTATGGGATTCCGTTGTGGAGAGTAGAAGTAGATTCTTGTCTCATGTTTTAGTAGATTACATGAGCTTGTGAATCTACAGGAAAGTCTACATGGTATTAGATCTGAGAACAGTATACTATAGGAGATTTCGAATTTTTAAGTTTTGGGCTGAGAGTTTGCAGAGAAGATTTGAAAATTTCTGTACAAAATTTTCAAAAAAAAAAAAATCGAAGATCTAGATTCCTTGGGAAAAAATACAAAAAATAAATCGACCGAATCAAAGTTCGAATGAGGGAGATATTGTTGATTTAAAATCAACACTTTTTCTAGAAAATTATGTGACAGCGAGATAGAGGAAGATATGGTGAGTGTTGACCTTCTTGGACTCCCAAAGAGTTGGCATAGTTATCAAGACTCTGTCAATGGTCGGGAGAAGCTGCCAGATTGGGAATGACTGTGGTCAGATTTGATGCAGGAGGACATCAGGAGGAGCACCAGAGATAGGACCTCTTCTAAGTAAGTGGAAGAGGATTGTGCCTTAACGAGTAAGGAAAAATGGGCCAAGGGAAAGAAGTCCCAAGGAGAGGAGGGCAGAAAGAAGATGGACTTGAAGAAATTCAAGTGTTTTCACAGTCATGAGCACGGGCACTATGCCAATAACTTCCCACAAAAGAAAGCAAGAAAGAAGGAGTTGATAGTAGCGGCAGCAGGTGAGGCTCTAGCTTCACAATTTGAACTTGATTTCACTCTCATTGCATGCATGGTCGACATTGCCATGGGAGGTGTGTGGTATCTTAACAGTGGTGCCTCATTCCATATGACGGGGAATAGAGATGTCTTTAGTGATTTTGAGGATAAATACCTCAAGAAGAGCATAGAGTTTGGAGATCACGCTAGGTATAGAGCTATCGGGATCGGTACGGTTACCTTTTAGAGAGAGTCTGGCTCCCCTCTCAGGATCACATATGTGATGTATGTTCCAGGAATAAAGAAGAATCTTGTTTCAGTTGCGGTATTGGAAAACCGTGGCTATGATGTGGTTTTTTGTAAGGGAAAGGTTTTCATTATACACATCACCACAGGACAAGTGAAACAGATCGGTGCACAGGTCAAGAACATGTATGATCTTGAGGTTCAAGATGCATGCAAAGCCTTGAGGAGTAAGGAAAAGGTTAGAGACTTGGTGGTTGAGAGGGAGAGTAAATTACCTCTCAACATGCAGCCCTAGAAGAAGCCTCGGAAGCAGCTTCAGGAATTTGTGGAACATCCACAACTAGAGAAGCTGAGAGGAGACCGAGTTGAGATATCCACTCAAGGAGAGAAGAAGCAGTCCCAGACAATTGTGGAGTAGCCACAATTGGAGAAGCCAAGAGGAGACTGAGTGGATGAATCCAGTCATGCAGAGACCTCCAGTAGGGGGGGAATTTTGAGCCAAGTGGGCAGAGGGATCACATGTACCCATACCTCCAGGTGTGAGGTGGGGCGATTTGAAGTGATAGTCCCAAGAGGGCTGAAATTGGGTAGGTTCCATTGAGTGGTTTTATCTCATGGATCATACCTTGCTACGAGAGCTCAAAGTACATAGTAGCGGGAGGAATTAGTGGGATTGATGCAGTCAAAGATCAAAGTGACGGATGCTAAAGAAGTCAGATACTGAAGAGCGTAGAGAGGATTAACAACAAGTGCAGAAAGGCAGGGTCAACAGAAGCGCAGAGTTTTTAGTTGACAAAGGCATTAGTAGTCAGAGACTTTGATGACAGAGGCATCATTCTGATTCAAGTTGAATGTTTTTTGTTTCTGGAGTTGTTGGAGAAACAACACTAGAGAGAAGTGTTGGATGCAGAACATTCCAAAGGTTTAGGATCGGGATCGAGTTGAATCCCTTTCTTGTTGAGAGGGAGTGTTGAAAATAGCAACAAGAAATGATAAAAATAGAATCCAATTTAATTTGTCCTTGAATTAAACTGAGAATTAAAATCGAATTTTATTCTCATAGCAACTTGTAATAGTTAACTAGAGTGAGTTGACTTAGTTAACTTAGGAATTTCGAGTTGCAAGTCTTTCTGAAGTCATGTATATGTTCTCCCTATATTATAAGGGTCCAGGATGAGTTAAGTATGAGTTGTAATTAGTTAACTCAGTTTATTGAGTTAAGTCCAGTTAAATTAGTTCCAAATTGTTTGAGGAACTAATAGTGAGTTAACAGTCAGTTGATGCATTAGTGCACTCAACTAGTGCTACTCCAGTTAACTGAATATTCCCTCATAAAAAACTCATGCATGTCAATTCTGAAAAAGACCCAGTTGAGACTAGAGTGCAGGGACAGTGTGCTATTTGTTTTAGATTTTTCTGAGTTGCACTGATAGTGCATGCATTCAAGAACTGATCCTTAAGGGATTGTGCAGTTTTTAGAGGATTTATTTCCCTTTAAATACAAGTTATCCTCCATAGGAATTGTGCACAGAATTAGAAGCTTGGTGGATTGGAAATTTGGCTAAGTATTGGTCAAAGGAAGTCATCAAGAGGAGGATAGGAAATACTTGTGCAGGTTAAGCTCAAGGTTGAGCAAAGCATATTGTATTCATCTTAATTCTTTGACCAATGGCACAAGGAAATAGGGAGCTTGAAGAGTAGAGAAGAGGCCTGGATTTGGCTTGAGCTTGCTTGTGAGATGGGCGATTGATTTTACTGAGTGTTGGCATTGTTCTTGAGAGAACAAGCATTGTAATCTCATCTTGATTTTCCAATTTATATAATACAGATAGTGGGGTTTTGAGTTGTGGCTTTCCTCAGATATTTATTGTGCTATGTACCATTGATGTTCTTCCTCTTATCGATTATTGTTTTGCTCGATCTTTATGGGCTTCCGTTGTAAAGAGTAGAAGTAGATTCTTTTCTCTTCTTTTAGTAGATTACATGAGCTTGTAAATCTACAAGATTTTATACACCTTTTTACCCTGACTGCCACCATTGAATAGGGGAAAAACCATTTTTTATCACTTGGTGTCCCCTTTTTTTCATATTATAACATTATAATATACCTTCATATCATGATTTTTTTTTTCATGGAGTATTTGCCCCCCATACTCTTTTTTTCCCTCAATTTGTTGCAAAATAACAAGTCATCCAAATGTCATGTGAGCTGGGCTCACTAGCCTAATCATCAGACAAGAAAACTAGCTTGATCATAACACAAGCTCTCTGGCCTAATTTTCCCTAGGATCTCTATCCTTGAACTCATAAGTATGTTTTCCCACTGGCCTAATTCATCATACATACACAAGCATGCAAGCTTTAATGGAACTTGGCTAACTAACCGAATAATACAGTTCCTTTGGCCCATTACACAGGCACACTAGCCTTAAACATGTCAATACCATGGCCCACTGGGCTAACATATCTATAGATATAGAGGCATGCAAGACTCAATGGAATTTTGTCTCGCCATCCTAAGTGTCACATATACATGTATATTACCATTTAGGGATCCAGGTTGGGAGTTTTATAGCCCCCCCTTGAGGTTGGCCATATCCCATATGTCTTGGCATACAAGGGGAAAGTTGATGTTATGCTAATGATCCAATCACAACGTCAATGGCATGGGATACCTCAAGTGTTGAATGGTCATCTAGGAAAGAGTGTGGGGCATTGGGGATGACAGTGTATACTATAGCCAAATTGGGCATAAATCATATCATATTGTATGGCCTTTTGAAAAAACTCTTTCTTAGTTCTATGGAATGTTGACGTAGCATCCTTAGTGATGGGGGCAAGGAATGATTTCAATAACCAGTCAATGAAGAATCAGTCGTCGAGTTTCGGAGCTTTACGCATGCTCTACCATCTATGCCACTTTTGAATATGATCAATGATGTGATTAGTTGTGGTTTTGTGACAAGAACTTAAGATATCTATACTAGTATTGTGGTGGATATGTAATTGAAAGTAAGAAAGAAATTCATTCGTGATGGTGGCGAACACTTGTTGAATGCCATGGAGTTGGTCGACATACCATTTCGCTTCAACACTAGTCAGTGTGCATTGAATCAAACGTAGGTGGACCAAAACTTCCATGATGGAGATCAGGGAACACCACATATGAAATGATCAGATATGATTGGTAGGGTCCTCTCCTGGTTTCCCCTCAAACTTGGGGATATCCGAGGGAAGTTTGGTTGGCATTTGGGGCCATGTCAGATCATGGAGAAGAGGATCATTCATGAGTTTGGTTAAATCAGGTACAGGGAAAATTTTAAGAACCCCCCTAAATTTATATGTATAATAAATAGGTGAATCCCCATGATATATAGGAAAAATAGAAGGCGATTTTATCAATAATATAATATTTCTATATAATTTTTTGGAAAATCTCTCGCCATATTATATTATCTTGTAAAGCCATGGCAAATATTTCAGTGAATTATAAAACCTTGTAAGATCTTGGTGAATCTTTCACTGAATAATAAATACTTTGTAAAGGGCTAACAAAGTTCATAATGATTATTTCTTGTAATGGATTCAAGCCTCGTTAAGCAACCCATCAAGAACCAAAACAATTATATCCTTTATATGGAATATAAATATATTTTTCATGGAAATTCAATTAGGTTTAGCGCAAGTGGTAGGGGGAAATCCTACATGTGACAATGTGTTGAACTCATAATGAGTATTTCTTGTAATGGCTATGAGTCTTGTTGTCTAAGAAATCCCTTGAGGACTGAAATATGTATATTCCTCATATGGATTATAAATATATTTCTCATGTATTAAAAAAAAGGAAGATATGAAATGAATGATATAATTACAAAGTCATGTGATGGCGTACTAAGCATTGACTAGTCACAATGGTTGAGATGTTATTCATATACTTTAGTTAGGATGTGTCAATTCATTTATTGTGTGTTTATTACAACTTGGTACCAACACACATAATTTTGGTAAGGCAATGTCAGGTCTAGTTCCAAGTTAGAGCGTTTGCCATGGTGATGACCTAGGATTAAATCTTTGTGAGTAGGCTCTAGTAAAAATAACTACAACAAAGAAAAACATAGTTACCTTAGGTATCATGAAACATCTAAAATGTGTATTTAAAAGATGTGATTTTATGGACCTTATAACAAGTTTCCTTAATGGTCTAAGTACTAAAACTATCTAATTAAGAAAAGAAAAGTTTTTCACAGCTATGAATGTGATTCACAAGTGCAAATGCATTTCATTAATAGAAAGCTAGATGAGGGAGCAAACTCAACAAACAAAGAAACTCCATGTATGAATGATGGTGATATTTTAGAAAAAAAAAGGGAGATTTCAAGAGGACCTTGGTGATCAGCTTCCAAATCCTAATCTATTTCATGTGTTGTTTAGCTTTCTTGTATTAAGTGTCCCAAAAATTTTGGATTGGTTAACAATCACAAATTAAGCTACACAAGAGATAAGATAATAATTTGGAAAGTTAATCATCCCATCATATACTCCACTTCCAAGAAAAGGGAAGTTCTAGTACAATTTCTTCCTTTTATTATTTGAGGAATTCATCCCATCAAATGTTGCACTTAGAATGACATTATAATGTACAGTGTTGAGAAAGTTATGTTGTACCACTATTAAAATGAGAATATAATATCTATAGATGTCCTAGATAAGTCAGCAATTTTAATAATCTAGAAACATAAGAAATAGATCAAAACGTGCTTTGTCTACAATTGAATCACTCACAATGCTCTTATTGAAGTTTGAATACAAATGTAATAGGGTATAGTGCACATTGTACATTTGTTTTTCCCTTTCCAATATAAAATCTCAACTCATATATCACTAAAAAATAACCTTGATCTCTTAGGCATACATCCGAGTGTGTGTGTGTGTTTGTATATACATATATGCACACTTACATATCCAAGAAATGCTCCATATGATACACATCCATATACAAAATATATTATAATGGTACATTTCTTTCCATTGCACTTAGTAGAGAAATAAGTTGTAAGCTCTTAATAAAGCTTGCAATAGGTCTATAGGTTCTTTATATTGGCTTAATTTTTTATTCTCTATGTTCAAACTACTCAAACAATTATCTTGACTGGGATTTAAAGAATTCTACCATGGAATCATACAAATATTTTTTTCCTGTACACTCATAATAAAATCAAGGTGAGAATAGGAATCCAAATAGACCAACATCGACTTACGATTCAACTGGGCGAGTGTGTTCTTTACTTCCACCAAAACTCCCAAAGCATCTTTCCCTCCATATATCATCCACAAAGGAAGTGATTATGGGATCTAAGAGAGATCATAATGCATTGGATTTAAGCTTCCATAATGCTTCAAATTCCCTTAGAGTCCATAGTCAAACTTTGCAAATGTTCCCTTTCGAATCATTGCCAAGTTACAACAAACAAAAAATTTCGGGAGTCATATAAAATTTTCTCTAGAGTCTAAACTTCAAACTAGATAATGCAAACCTATAGTTCTTATGTAATTAAAAAAGCTCAGGTATTAACAAGAGAGTATCACTCTCTCTAGATCTCTCTCTCTCTAAGTGGAACAGATTAAAGCTTACAAAAAAGCACCAGACATAAACCTATGAAAAATCACCAAATACGTATTTTTTTGTAAGATATTTATTACATTATATAGAAAAATAAAGATACAAAGAGAAACTCAATTACCTTACTTCTTCCAAAGAAGCAATGAGGTCAAAGTAAGCCCTTGCATAGCATTCCTTAGCATCTTCTTCTTAGAAAATAACTACTTTCCCTAACTTGGTCAGACAAACAATTAAAACAAATCTTCCTAAATGAATCAATAGACCCAGACACACACTCAAACACATTTAAAACAAATGCACCAAAAACCATATAAATCCATATCCTTGACATGTTGCTAGAGACCAATAAAATGGCTCAAAACTAATGTCCTACAATCTAAGAAGGTCGGATTTCCAATGGATAAATCCCTGTTGCGGCTAACTAAATATGTCATTGATAATCTTTTAATACAATTTAACAAAAGAGCACTCCAACACTCCCAAATTAGATGTTTAACTACCTCTGGCCTCCTATAACAAGGGAACATACCCTCTATAAATCCAAATTTGGGTAATCTGAACTTGATGCACTAGCCTTGATAACTTACCAACCAGGGAAAATTTTAGGGGCTAATATCCGCAGGTGGGCTAATATTGCATGCTTTTTCCAAAAAAAGATTCGCCAATTTCCATTTTTCTAAAAGTGAATTCACCCAAATTTTATTGTATAATTTTTTTTACCTTAATAATCGCCAATATTATATATTGTCTAATATAAAATAATTAGAAATCTAAACATGTTTACAAAATTATCATCAAATGTTTTATAATTTGGATATTAGGGACTAGTAAGATTTGTCAACATTGCTAAACTTTAAGATAAACTTCCATCCTTAAAATTTTCCCTATTACCAACCATGTGAAAATTTTGCAAAATCTATGCTTAAGACAAACTTGGAATTTCACCACAAAACTTCAAATTCCCAAATCTATTTTTTGTGAACATTACCTTGTCTAAATAGCTAAAATTCTAATTCTTTCAATAGACTTTAGTTAGTGAGACTAAAAGCTCAAATGCACCTCCTCCCTTTTAGGCAGCCATGGGTTCTTTATGACTTAGGAGGTTTGCACTAGCATAGTGTGTACAAGGCCAATTGCGGTGACCAAAGGCAAGCTCCAAATTACCTACACAAAGATCATATACGTGGTAAAGTGCATCCATTTACCTAATTGCACATTTGCATTTACTTGTAGTTCTTGAACATCAAGGAGTTGTGATCAATTACATTTGGTTTACCATGTTTAATGGCATCTCAAAGGACTTTAAAGAAATTATTGAGTATTTTCTTTATCAAGAAAAAATTAGGGCCACTTTTGCAACCATATATCTCTTTGCAAAGAATATTAGAATTAATTAACCAGAATGATCTTTCCATCCATTAAAATATATTATAGTTTTAAAAAATGGAGTTTCCATTCCCTTCAAGTGCCTATAAATTTGCACAACTTAAACAAATATAAAATTGCACATGAACATGCATTTCTTTGTTAGAAAAAGAACAATAAGAAAATGAAACCAACACACAAGGACTAAAAAAACTTCAAATATCCTAATCCAAGGGTGTCTATATTATTTCCAATTCACAAAAAAAAAGACAAATGCAAAAGGATAACTTACAAAGTTTTAAATCAAGCATTACAGAAAGATAATAATCTAAAGTGCTCTAGGTTATTACATCGATAGGTGTATTATTGTGAGGTTCCTCTTACCAACATTATTATTACATTGATAGGCGTATTATTTTTCGTCGATTACTATTGAGATTTGGATGGAGTTGGATGACGTCATATAAGGATTCAAAAGAAAGATACATGTCAAAATGGAAAGGAGGTAAAAGCTTGTGAGCACCATGGTGAATAGAATAGAATCATTACTTTGGAATGATGAAGAAGAGAGGGGATTCTTCGTCTTCATTCCCAGATGAGGTGTTGGAGCACGTGTTGTTTTTCATGGATTCAATTAAGGACAAGAGTGTTGTTTCCCTGGTATGAAAGGTCTAGTATAGAGCCGAGGCCTGGAGCTCTTGGAAGGTCTTCATTGGAAATTGTTATTCCATCTTGCCAAAGATCTTGGTGAGGTGCTTCCCCAAGATAACAGGCATAACTCTCAAGGGGAAGAGATGCTTCTCGGATTTCAACCACGTGCCTCCCTACTGGGGGGTGAAAATTCACCCTTGGCTCCTGGTCACACATGGGGCCTATCCATGGCTCCAAGAGCTCAAGATTAAGCGCATGATTGTCACGGATGAAAGTCTTGAGCTCATAGCATGTGCCTTCTCTAATTTCCACGTTCTCTTGCTCACCACTTGCGAAGGTTCCATCACTGACAACATTGTAATCATTGCAACTTATTACAGGAAACTACAAGAGCTGGACCTATAAGAGAGTGAGGTGCATGATCGAGGTGGTTATTGGCTAAGCTGTTTTCCAGAGAGTTGGGTTTCTCTAATGTCACTGAATTTTGGTTGTCTACAAATTGAAGTGAATTTTGATGCCATTGAGAGGATTGTTGCTAGATGTATTTCTCTAAGAAGTTTGAAATGAAATAAAAATCTTTCTTTAAAACTAATGAAGCGGCTTCTTGAAATAGCTTCTCAGCTGATGGAGTTAGGTACAGGTTCATTTTTTAAAGAGTTTAGTTGGCAGCAATTTACAAATTTGGGAAAAGATTTTAACAATTGTAAGGAACTTAGAACTTTGTTAAGGATGTGGGAAGTAGCACCACTGTATCTTCCTGCCTTGTATTCTGTGTGCTCAAACAAGTTGACATTTTTTTAATTTAAGAATAGAATAACTATAACGAGAGTCATTCAACTTTGTGGAGTTTGACTTGAAAATTTCCATGGGATGATGCTTGAATTTTCCTCGGAAAAGCCAAGAAACCAACAATAACATCTACAAGGAGGATTTTGGAGAAATTTATATCTTCTACATGAAAAAATGGGCTTTATGGGTTTCGAACGTACATTTGCAAGAAACACACTAACCTCCTTTCCTATGGCATTATACTCAATCCATGCATCTCAAGTTATACAACCATTATCAAGCCTCTAGTTTCTGTGTAACAATTGTTGGCCACTGAAGAAATATTATCAACCTCAAGCCCTGCATGATTAATGTTAAATTCAATGGCCACTAACTGTGAAGGAGTGGTACCATTGGAGGAATTATTGAAAATCCCAAGCCACCTCATGGAAGATTTGTTCGCCTGTGGTGGTTCAGAGCTTATTGGCACCATGAAGAAAGCAAGGTCGGTATTCTTGTTCATCGTTGCCTCGTCTACAATGAAATGGAAGTGAGATTGAAAGTTTCCAAGAAGTACGAGAAGCTTCTTTCGCCACTAATACAAAGATTTAAAGCCATCGATGTGTGTTCCAGAATGTGATGACTTTTATGGGGACATATGTTATGTATATTTAGAGGACTCAATACCCTTAATTTGGTGAGATAAGTTGAATTCGATATTATTCTTTTAAATTTGTATGTATATATGGGGTTATATATGTATATATGTGCATTGGTACAATTCAGGGTTATATATGTGCATGCATGTCTTCAAAGAGACCTCAATGCTTGCATTTTTACACTTTTTATGTGTAGGATTTTGTATCCTGCAAGGACTATTTCCATGAGGCTCTTGCTCAGGAGTTGAAAATTTCCTCTCCATTTTCCAAATATTTAAACGAATGGACTAAAGTCTTGTCTACTTACTTCATGGAAATAGAGATTGAAGTGAGAGGGATGTGTCCAAATGGAACTTGTGAGAGTGGGGATTCGTAAAAGTCTAGTGATTGTTGCCAAGATCCAGTTGCCCCAAAGAATGTGGGTTCAATAGTTGTTGTAACCATTGTGAGCCCATCTCAACTTGTTATTGCAAACTATGGAGAATTCAGAGAAATATTATCAAGGGGAGGCAAATCTATTCCCCTTTCCAGTGACCATAAGGTATGAGGGAGATTAAGAAATTTTTAACCTTTTATTATCTAAGGCTTTTCAGAGCCTAGATCCAATTATGTAGTCTATATTTGATGCAAATGCATGATGATTAGCTTTTCATTTGACATTGAGTTGGTTTTTTAGTTTTCTCATGTAATTAGTAGTTGATGTTTTTAATTGGTACATGTTTCAAGTCATAATGCCAAAGGTTGACAATCTTGTCGAACCAGTTTATGATTATTTGGGGATTTCTAGCTTATTGTAGCTATATGTATATTGTATCCCGAACGAGAAAACGAGTTGAACCACATTGAAACTGGTGGTGGACATGTTATTGTCCTTTTTATAGGGTCATGTTGGTCGAAATATGTTGAAGTCAAACCAGTTCCAACTTTCATACTCACCGTTGCATGAGTTAAATGGATCATAGGGAATCATTTGAATAGTCAATTTGTGGTTGAATTGTATCACCAATTCTCAGGAATCGATTAAATGAGATCTATGGTAGTTGTAGTGTGAGTTTAAAAAAGGTTTTTCTTATGAAGAGATCTATATATATGAGTCGCAAATTTATTAAATCCATTGAAACCTACATTCCATGTGTGATAGCGCTTTGTATATAACTGATTTTCCAAGAGTAAAACTTCAAACCATGATGAACTTCAAATAAGATTCAAACTTAGAATTCTAGAAATGATATTACATTTGAAATTGGAGAATTAACTTGTCGAGAGGCATGGTTGCCTTTGGCATGCGTGAAAGAATTATCTCAAGAGAAGGCTTGAGTCCAAAGTGGAATACATTGATATACACTTTATGAATCATATGCAGGTAATGAATGAAGGTTTAACCATGGGAGAGAGTTAATGGAAAGTGAAATTGTTGCTAGATTGGGAATTGGATGCAATAGGGTCCTTATTAATGCAAATCATCTAGGATACAATGTTGAGAGAACATGAAGGGAATCTTTAAAAGTTCACATAATAGGGATCAAATAGTCAAATGATTTATCAATTGATTATGTAGAATATGAAAAATCATTTTCCGTAGTTGTTTTATATTAATGGGCTTATAAGGCTAAAATTCTGGTTGTATGCAGTTGACATCCCAATGCCATTGTACTTTTCTAGCTTATAGGTGACTGATTCTTGAAATGGTATGTGATTTCTGAACCAAAACTAACATGTGCAGAGCGTACACATGAAGATGAATGCCTGATTTTAGCCAGTGATGGTCTATGGGATGTTTTAGTGATGTCTATGAATTTGCCTGAAAATGCCTAGCTAGTTATCAGCCTCATCGTTCAAAGGGTATTGTTGAAGACTTTATTGTCAATGCAGCAACCACTCTGCTTACCAAATTAACCTTGGGAAAGGGAAGTGGAGATAATATTAGTGTACTTGTAATCAATCTCAAAGAATGAAGAAATAGAAACTGATGATAATTATTTGTTTTATACACACACATGATACAATACAAAGATAACCCAATGATCTATTGAATTGGTTCACCTATTTCTTTAGGAATTGTGATTAGTAGGTTGGGAGATGGGGACGAAAAGACATGTGTCAACAATTAGAAATATGCACTTTTTCCCCACCATTGGACATCAATGACCATGCAATGACCTAGTCATCAGGACAAGATGCAGGCCCAATTTTCAGGATACTTCAAAATGGAAAAGTTGTTCTTGTCGTTTTAAAATTTTATTGTTAAGATATCCTTGTAGTTAATTTGTTGGCATACATGAATGAAAATAGGTTCCTTCGAAGGATATTGTGTTGGATCCCAACATATAGTGAAAGGGGGCGTAAAAATCCTCTTGAGCATTTTGTAAATAATTTTTGAACAGTGTGATGGTTTTCATCCTGAAAACCATGTCTTAAGTCTTTAATATTTTGTGGTTTACTCTATTCTCCAATGATTAACATAACTTTTATTTAAAAGTTTCCTTTACAAGATTATGATTTAGAGTTCATGAGTTATACACTTTGGTGGCTTCTTGTTTCCCTTTTTAACATATTTTGTAACAGTTTCCTCTGTAATATCCCAATTTTATATATTGCTCACCTTATAGGCAACATTCTTTTCTTGTTCTAAATCCTTTTTTATTTAAATATTTTTCCTGTGGGTTAGAGTTCCTACAAGGGATCTAAAATATTCTTGCAACTAAGTTATGTCTTCATTCTAATTTTAATGGTTGTGTAATGGCTTGTTTAATGAATTTAGTTCTTCTCGCATTCAAGATAGCTTCTACATTGGTAAATTTATTTATTTATTTGATGTTTCATAGTCAATGATTTTCCATTGATGGGGTCCTTCACTAAAGCTCAGGTTGATCTATCTAAACGCTCACCTTACATAGTGGAATTTTATTTATGTCAATGATTAATGTTGGCAATGACTTGTTCCCATTGATCAACTATTGTGGATAAATTGTCTAATTTAGATTTTGTGTTTTAATTTGCTTCAAGGGAAACACTCTTTACTACCGAGTTAGGTAAATAAAAATCACATTGAAACAAGTATAAGTTCAATTTGAGGATTGGGCCTTTCTTTTCAAAATGCATCCTAGACTAGAAAATATTTAGAAAACTTTTTCCAGAAAAGCAAAAATGGTTTAAGAAACATACAGGGAAATGTTTCAAGATTTAGACACTCCAATATAGGAAAGATGGTTCCCCTATGTTATCACTCAGGTTGTTCCCAAAAGTTGTAAGAAAGGGAATACGGCCGAGGTAACCACAGACCAATCTTTTAGATACAGATTCTAGCCAATCTGCATCCAGAGAGGGCTCTCTCTTTTTGATTTAGCTTTGTTTTTAAAAGTGTTAGGCTAGTTATGAAGTTCAAGGGTTTTTTTTTTAGTTTGGGTGGTGAGATTCAATAGAACAGTGAGGTAAAACTGAGTAGTTCAGTCCATTGGGCATGATGGAGTCAAAAGAGAAGGCTTTCTGGATTTGGTTTCTAACAGAAGATGGCATCACAGAGCAAGGTAGTCAAACAGGGAACAAATAAAAGAGCTGAAAACAGATGGAATGGGCTCAAATGGGTGAAGGGAAGTTAAGAATCCTTCAACATATTGAAAGAGGGAAAATGGATGCTTACCGACAAACATCAGTTAAGAATTCTTTATCAAATAATCAATATGAGAGAATTAGGAAACAAGAGAAATTAATAATTCACTGTTTATGCTAATTCCGAAGAAAACACAGAGAATAATAAAGACTGAAAACAGAGTGCAGTTAAGCAAATTCTGAATTAATCTTTCTCTTTATCATTCAGATCATGAAACACAGATGATATAAAAACTCATAAAACTGTAAAACATAAGATATAGGGGACTTGTTTATCCGGAGTTTGATTCAAGAATTCTATGACAAGTCCTCTGCATCAATTCTTGATCCAGTAGACCAGACAACAGTTTGTTTCCAACAGCTTTTTTATTCCAAAAGTTCAGTATTACAACAAAGTCTAAGAAATCTTCACACAGCACCCAACCTCTTTAAAAATCTAATGGAGGGGGTATTTATACAACAAAATATGTACAAAAATATCTCATCAAAGTTGTGAGATAATATCTAGATTTTAACCTAAAGTAATTTACAAGCAAAGTAGAAAGGAAACAGCTAACTAATGTTGTGTTGGCGGTAGGCCTTTAGGGTTCGGCTTGCAGTTGTCGTCATAGTAGTTCTGCACCGACTGTTTATCTTAACTGCGCTCTTAAATTCTGACCTGCTTTTCTTTGTCGGCTCTGATACTCTTTATTTATGACTTGACTTGCCTTTAATTCTATACTGATACTCTTTAATGCTTGATCTGATACTCTTTAATGTGTTTTGACTTCTGCTCACCGCTGTCCGGAAAAAATAAGACTGCAACGTGTCTTCACACCGCCTTTCTCTGCTGGTTTTCATGTCTCTGATGGTACACTGGCTGGGGTAGCAAATATCCTCGTATATCTTCATTTCTACGAACTCGGAGTACGTTGTTTGCTTTAAACTGTTCTAGAGAGGAAAGTTGCTCCATGCAGGTTGAATGGCTGGCCGCGGAGTTCGTTGATGGAGTCCTTCCTGGTCAGAGGCAGTTGAAAACCTGAACTGAGAACTCAGTCGCTTTTACGCCCGGAGCGCAATATGCAGGAAAACATAACAAAAATGACTTTTTTACCCTTTAGTTGACAAAATGTTTTTTGGCGGGAAAATTTGACTTGAAGGACGGATGACATAAGCATGATGTCAGCGGGGGGTACGGGACATATGACGTGGCGGGGGACGTGGTAGTACGGATGGTGACATGGCAGGTGACATGGTAGGTGATGTCAGCAAAGGACAGTTGACATCAGCGGATGACATCAGTGGGGGGAGAGCGGTAAATGGTTTTCCCCACACCACTTTTCAGCTTGGGCAGTTTTGGGTGGAGGGGCAGCGAACAAGCTGAGTGGTCGACGCGTGGATTTCATACAACGCAAAAACCACCATTTCCCCAGGAGGTAAACAATGGCAGACGGGGGGGGGGTTGCAAAATGAATATCCGCTATCGGATGGTGAGGGCGCCGATCGTATGGTGGGCGCTCTATGGAGATGGCGGGGAGTTAACGAACACGTCGAGAGAGCGACGCGTGGCAGCAGTACAGGAGCAATACCGCCAGTTCCCCGAGAGGTAACGTTCGGCAGTTGAGGGGGTACAAAATGGATAACAGCCATCCGATGTGCGATGGTTGATCGAACAGTGGGCGATCACAGCATATGGCAGAGGTTTAACGCACGGGGCCGATCAAATTAACGTTAATTAATGATATCGGGCGCAGTTTGATTGGTTATCAGGGTGATTGGTTATTAATTAACATGGGGTTAATTAATCCCAAAAATTGCGCGAGGAGGTTATTAATAAACTCCAAATGAACTTATTAATCCCTTTTTAAAACAGTAATATGGTCGTAATCAACCGGGGGCAGGATATTAAAACATCGGGTTTTTTTTTATGTAATTTAAATAATACGGGAATGGGAATAAAGCGGGATTTATATAGTAAAAGTTAAGAATTAATATGGAAAGATGTAAATGAAAAGCGTCAAGCTAATGTTGAAAACTTAGGCTTAGGATAAAAAAGGAGTTTCATGAGGGATTTTTGTCAATTTCCTAAGTAAAATAGGATTTTTACTTAGGCAGATGTTTATGAAATGAGATGAGTGGCTTTATGGATATTAAGCAGATCTTAATATCTGAGGGGGAAATTAGTAAATGATTTGGGGAAAACATGAAGGGAGGTTAGTTATGAAACTCTGCCTCGCTTAAGCTGCATCAAGAGTAATGTCTGCCATAGCACTTTGTGATAGAAGTGTAAGTTCACACATTTTTTGAGAAATGGAATCCATCACAAGTCTCGTTCTACAACATCAATCTACATACCCTGCCTGCTTTGCCTAACATTTTTTCTTTCTTTCACTTGGGTGCACTTGGACTAGCAAACCATTTTCAACTTTTCTTTTCTTTACATGGTAAGCCTACCTAAGTCTGCACTTATTACTTCCAAGGGCTCAGATTAAACTGTTGAGCTCCTTTGCTTCTCTACCTATCTACTTATCTACCAAGATTAAACAGTTTGGACAGATTTTATTCTCTATCTCTAAAACATGAACTGGCCAAGATTAAGTTGTTTGGCCATTCATCAATTGTGGCAAAAAGTTTCAACAAGCTGTACATGATGCTTTATTTACAGAAAATGAAATAGTAGTGGCATTTGGACTTGCACACTTTCCTGGTCTATTTTTATTTTGGGTTCATTTCTTTTCATTTTTTTCTTTTGACCATTTATTTTTTTCACCCTTTGATTTTTCTTTTAGGGTATACCCTCTTTACATTTTTTACATTTTTTTATTTTTTTGATAATATGGAAACCTTTACAGCAAGGAAAGGATGAACATATTACAGATCTCAACCATTCAATCATGAAATATGACACCTATTGCTATAGGAGTACAACACTGGCTCCACTTGGGGATGGATTTCCCTGGTGGAAAGTCAAGAACAGTAGGTCAGATGGCCTTATGAATACCTTTTACTATGCTCTGAAATCTTCCTTTGCTGAATGTAGAAACTGTACAAAAGGATGTTGTAAAATATATACACTTTTCTTAAGCTGATTCAAACAACTATACATCTGTTCTAGATAGCTTTCACTTGGATTATTTGTTCCTGCTCCTAAATCTTCTTCTGCAATCTCTGATAAACTGAAATGAGGCAAAACAAAATGGTAAAGTTCCTTCATTGATTTCAAAATTTTCTGCACTTTCCTCCTCATTCTTATTGCTGAAATGAACAAGCTAATTTACTTCTTTCAAGTTGTTGAACCTGCATTTCCTTATGTACATGTTAGAGTCAGAATATATCAACAAACTAGATCAAAGTAATGTTTTATCATTCGACCATTCACTGGTCCTTCTTCTTTTTCTGTACCATCCAGGCTCTTTAGAAAGTAAGTATTGTTCCCTTGCAATGTCTGGATGATAAATGGCCCTTTCCACAGGAAGTTAAACTTCCCATGTTTTCCTTTGTCTTCTCTCCTGGAATCCCACCTTAGAACTTTGTCTCCAATGTAGAAGTCTTCTGCTTTGGCCCTTTTATCAAATATCTTCTTCAGTTTTTCTTGTAACACTTGAGATCTTCGGTGCACTTCTTCTCTGGTCTGCTGCAAATGGATGGTCTGATTTATTCTTCTTTGAATGTCATTTGGTTCCACCAGAGCTTCTTGCAGCAATTTCATTACAGGAACTCCTAAAGATGCAGGAAACACAGCGTCCATGCCATAAACTAACTCATAAGGGCTAGTTCCAATAGATCTCTTTGTAGTAAGTTTGTCTGCCCATAGTGCATTTGTGAGTTTCTTGTGCCAATTTTTCTTGTTCTCTTCCAATAGTTTCTTAATGATATTGATCAGGCTTTTATTGGAGGACTCAGCTAGACCATTACCTTGAGGGTAATAGGCTGTGGAATGGCCTAAAGTGATATGGTATTTTCTGCAAAAATTTATCAGTTTCTTGGATTTGAAGGCAGCAACATTATCAGTTATGATCTTTTCAGGACAGCCAAACCTAGACAAGATGTTGGTCTCTAAGAATCCTATGATCACTGTATCATTGGCTTGTCTAGCAGGGATGGCTTCTATCCATTTGGTGAAATAGTCTGTAGCAGTAAGGATCCATTTATGTTGGCCAGAAGAGGAAGGATGTATTTATCCAATGAAGTCTAAACCCCATTATTGAAATGGTCTTACAGTGGAAATTGGTCTTAAGGGCAAGGGTAACAGTTTTCTTTTGCCTTCAAAAATTTGGCATTTGTGGCAAGAAGTGACAAACTTCTTCACATCAGCGAACAAGGTTGGCCAGTAAAAACCAACCCTTAGGGATTTGTCTGCAGTTGATTTCCAGTAGAGGTGTCCACCGCAGTCCCCTACATGAAATTCTTTGCGAACTTTGTCAGCTTCTTCTTTTATTAAACAATTCAATAAAATACATTCATGATTTTTCCAAAAAAGAGCACCATCTAAAAACGAAATTTTGAAGCTTTCATCTTTAAAAACTTTTTCTTTGTTCTGGATAACCTTGTAGGAGCCTGCAGGTTTATTAATACATGAATTATATCAGCATACCAAGGTGATTCTAAGAAGGCCTGGCTGATTTGTGGAGTCGCCATCTCCTGTTCATTATCCAGATCATTAATATCTAGGGCTTGAAAGTTTGTTTCAGTCATGAGTTTAGCTAATCCCTGTCCTTTTATCAACTTTGTAGGTTTTATTTCAATGTCATACTCCAATATTTTAGCTATCCATTTACCTCGTTTGCATTCAATTCCATCCAAAGTCAGGATATCTTTAACAACAGCATTTGGTACATAATCTATCACATGTGAATACAATATATAGACTCTGAAGTCTTGAATG
Organism: Pinus tabuliformis; assembly: GCA_031772625.1. NCBI lineage: Eukaryota > Viridiplantae > Streptophyta > Pinopsida > Pinales > Pinaceae > Pinus > Pinus tabuliformis. The sequence continues at coordinate 772,409,433 of CM062817.1, read as the reverse complement.
GCTTTCACAAGTTCAAAAGCTTGTTTTTCCATGATTTTGTATTTCAAAGGTGCATCTCTAAGTGCTTTATTGAAAAAGGCTATGTGTTTTTCAGATCCTTGATCATCTTTTTGAAGTAAAACAACTGCTATGGTGTGTTCTGATGCGAATGAGAAAATTATGAAGTCTCTGTCGAACTTTGGACTTGTGAGGACTGGTGTTCTGGTCAAAGTCAATTTAATTTCTTCAAATGCTTGTTTGGCTTCTACTGTCCATTTAACGTTTGAATCCTTTCTTAACATGTTGTTCAGCAGTTTGATTAATTCAACCAGATTAGATATGAATTTTCTCAAAAAGTTAATCTTCCCTAGGAAAGCTTGAAGTTCTTTGACATTTCTGGGGTGGGGTATTTGCAGAATTGCTTCTATTCTGGCAAGGTCAATTCTGATGCCATCTTTAGAGATGATGTGACCTAAGAGTTTGCCTTATTCTAGACCAAACAAATATTTGTTAGGATTTAATGAAATACCATATTTTCTGCATTTTAGGAACACTTGTCTCAAATGATCTAAATGTTGCTGATTTGATTTGGAAAACACAGTGAGGTCATCTAGATATACAACCAGAAAATCGTGAATTTCTTTTGCAAAATCTATGTCCATTGCTTGTTGAAAGGTTGCCCCTGCATTCTGAAGTCCGAATGGAATTTTAACATATTTTAATGTACCCCATGGTGTTGTAAGTGCAACTTTTTCTTGGTCATCAGGATGAACTAGAATCTGATTGAAACCTGAAAACCCATTCAAAAGTGAAATCCTAGAAGCACCTACTACCCTTTGTAAAATATGATCCATCTTAGGTAAAGGGTAGTTGTCCTTCAAAGAAACCTTGTTTACATTTCTTAAGTCAACACATAATCTGATTTCCCCTGTTTTCTTCCTGGTAGGCACTAAATTAGACACCCATTCAGAAAATCTGATTGGGCCAATTATTCCTGCATCATGCATTCGTCTGATTTCTTTTTCTATTAAAGGAAGCAGTACAAGATTGATTCTTCTGAGTTTCTGTTTGAATGGTTTTTTATTTTCCTTGAGGGGTATTGTATGTTGAATAACAGAGGTGTCATAAGATTTCAGGTCTTCATAGCTCCAGGCAAAAACATCCTGGAATTCTTTGATCAGTTCAACATATTTCAGCTTTTCATCAGGGGGCAAAGATTTGGACAATTTTATCATTTTTGGGTTTTCTTCAGTTCCTATGTTGTAGTCTTCAATGTCTTCTTTTGGAGGTTCCATCTGAGGTTTCTTTGGAATGTCATTGAAATCAAAGAGATCTTCCAAAGGAGTCAATCCTTTGGGCAAATGATTGTCTTTTAAATTGATAATTTCAAATTCTCCTTCAATAATTTCATCAATGTCTATTTCTTTGAACTCTTGTATTTCCTCTTTGGTGAATTTCATTGGATGAAGCATTTGACTTGCATTTTCTGCTAAAATGTCTATTTGTATCTGATTGGCTGGATCAAACTCACTAACTGTGTCTTCATCTACGTTAGTGCTGGAAAATTCCTCTTCTAGGGTCAAAAAATTGTTGATCTGTTTATCACTTTCAAACACTTGCCAATTCTTCAAATTATCAGGTATGGCTGGCCTGTGTTTAATTTCTGTTGTGAATCGATGATTTGATCCAAATGGTAATTTACAGGTGCTGGCAAAAATTGCTAGCTTATGAGCTTGCAAGTTATGTTTTCTTGGGATTTTGGCGAGCTAAGTTTCTAGAAATGTATTGAGGCTCTCTATGGTTGTTGCTCTGTATTTTCTCAATCTGGGATCATTTGTCAAGAACTTCCCTCTTATTTGTTAGATGATTAAATCAGAATCTCCTAGGACTGACACTCTAGTTGCTCCTAACTTCTTGATTAGTTTCAGACCTAGCAGCAGAGCTTCATATTCAGCCATGTTATTAGTACATCTACAATTTAACCTGTAGGCATGGCCTTCAACATGATTGTTTTCAAGATTGTGCACCCAGACTCCTACGCCAGCTCCTAATTTGTTGACAGAACCATCAAATTCTAAGTACCAAAGGATTTCATGTTTACAGTTAGTATATGGATTTACAGGGATCTTTTTAGTAGGGAGATCTAGTTTTTTATTTTCTTCTAATTTATCTGATGTTTCATGATGTTCAAAAATTTCTTGGATTCGGGCCCTAGACTTGTCATTTGCAATCTTTTCTGTTTTATCTGCCAAAACCTTTATTTCATGTGGGGGATCAATTTTAGCATTGTACAGGATAAAAGAATCCATATCCGAATGTACTGAGTAGATAGGGAAATTTTGAGGTTTCTCTGTATAGTCTCTTGGGTTGACCAAATACTGAAATAGTAGCATAAGACATGTCTAACTATAAAGACCCTTGAAGCTTTGCACCCCAAGATCTAGACAATAACATACCATACTTTGGTGGAATATCAGCTACTACTATGTCCATTAATATGGTTTTGGCAGGATATTGGACTAGTGACACACATAAATCTTTGATTAAGCCCAAACATTTGACCTGAGTTGAATCAAAAGAGAAAAGTTCTTTATATGGCCTGGTGATGTCAAGGTCAAGTTTTTCCATTACAAATTTAGGCATTAAGTTATGGGAAGCACCAGAATCAAACATGGCGTTATGGAGTATCTTATCATGTATTTTTAAAGCCACATAAAAAGGAGGAACTTGTCCCTCTTGTTAGCGCTTGAGATTTCACCCTAGGCTGAGGAAGGTAAACCTTCAAGGCAACATCAAACCATTTCACCTCGTAGCTAGCCCTACGGGGTATGAGAAGGCTCTCTCCGGTCTATCTCGGCAAATTTTTCAATGGGGTGAGATGACCAATCAAAGGTAACACTAATATTAGGCTAGTAAACTGATTAAAAGGTTGATTTGGGGGTTTTTGGGGTTTTTGGTGGCAATTGGAGGGAGTGCAATTCAGGGTGCGGGGATTGAGCTCAGGTTTTGCAGGTGGGTCTTTGGGGAAAGGTAGGAGTTTGTGTTGATGCCTTTAGCTGAGATGGATGATCAAGGAAGAAAAAAGAGAAGCTAAAGAGGGCAAACAATGACTTTGAATCCTCTCTAGACAGTGGAAAACATAAACATTAAACAAATTTGAAAGCTGAGCATGGCAAGCATGAATTCAAACTTTATCACTTCATTTGTTTAATAAGCTGCAGTAAAGAAAGAGATGGAACACATAAACACACTTACAATTACAATAAGAGAACACACCATCAACACAAGAGTCCACAAGAATCCCAATGATTTCTGCAAAACCCTTGTCTTCCTTTTTCTCAAATTGCAGAGATACAAGTAAAATATACAATAGGAGCTTCTCCCTCAAGAGTCCAACCATGAAAATGAGCAAGAGAAGGCATAATATAGATGATCTAACTCCTTTCCCCACCTCTAGGGGTCGAGCTCAGCTTCCTAGGAGCTGTTTCAACTAATTCTAAACTGAGCACTAGATAATAGGCAGTCAAAACAACTTGCCTCTAAAACTTAGGAAACCTATCCATGCATTAAATATTTACCATTTACATCAAAGAATCTTCTAGAAGTGTTCAAGGAGAGTAAAAGTATCTAAGTGCCATGAAAATTACACAAAAATCCATCATTTACATGCCTCAAAAGTCAACCAAGATGAAAACAGTGTTTTGCTAGCCGAACTGGTCAAAACAGGCAAATTTCCCTGACAGGTCGCGCACATCACTCTGACTGGTCGCGCACATTCACAGCTCTGTTTGAGGGCCTTCCCGGTGTCTAAATCAGGTGCAAGATAGCTCGTTGGAAAGGTCTGCAAGTCTACTTTCCAACCCCACTGGAATTTCTGAATTTGGAGTTAATTTGACTCCTCAAAAGTCATTTCTCCCAAGACAGCTTTCTGCAACTCAAAATAGGGGCAGAAAGTCAAAAATTGCATGTATTTTGAGCTTTTGGAAGCCCAAATCTCCATAAAATCTGAAACCCATCCATAGGCAAGTATATTTTTGCATGAAAATTCCAAAAATGCAAAGTTTTCCCTGTTCTGAGTTGCCCCCATGTATGGTCGCGCGCGGGGTGAGACCAGTCAAATGGCCAAAACCTGTAAAATTCCCAAAAATGCTTCAAAACTCTCAAAATTTCTTGGGTTTGCTGCTAGGAGGATGATAATGAGTATCATGGTGAGTGAGAGAGGCCTCAGCCAAGATACGGAGTGGATTTGGCTTCTTTCTCCTTTTTTGTGCCTCAGCCAACCGCCTTGGATCCGGCGATTGTAATTTTGACATTTCTCTAAAACCATGACACCTGTGCAAAAAGTGAAGGAGGCTTTTCTTCTTTGGCATGTTTTGGACAAAAACCTCTCTCCGTTTTCCAAAATTCATCTCTGATTGCTCTGAAACATTGTTTGAGTGCAACTTGTCCCGATGTGTGAAACAAGGAATTTTGTCGAAATGGAGCGAAATGAAGGGGATAGGGGGCTTCTAAATTCTTGGGAAAATTTTTGGGAGTGGAGAGGGATGTTAAGAAGCAGGGGAAAATGGAACCTCAGAGATTTAGTGAGGGGAAGGGGTCGAAAAGGGCAAAACACAGGCCAAACCTAGAAAATTGTCAGGTTGTAGCTAGAAACTAGGGTTTGTGGAAAAATGAGGAATTTGGCGGATCTAAGGGATGGGAAGTGTTTTATAAGGTACTTTAAGGATAGGGGAAGGTGTATGAACATCAGGAAACAAGTTTTGCCAGTGATTTGACCATCCAAGAGAAATTGCCTTCAAAACCCTAGGAGAGGGAAATGACCTTGCCTAGGCACAACTGAAGCATGAACAAGGTGTAAAATGACTCATTAGACACTGACATGATAATGACAACCCTATGAATGATGATAGACTCAGCTGAATGATGACATGGACTAACATTTGGGCAAACCCTAGACCTAATGCCTAGTGACCAAATTTTGCTTGAAGACTCACTGAAATGACAAAATTTGACCTTGACACTTCAAAATCACTTTGTAAGAGCATATTTGATCACTGGAGGAAGGCTGGAAAGACTGACACTAACCCCTCTGTTGTTTTTCCATTTACTTCAGGGCCAAATATCAGTTCAGGCTGGTCATCAAAAACATTTACTGAATCTTCGTTCACAGAAATTTTGAGTGATCTGTTGATTTGACTTCTGTAGAAATCATGTTTAGCTAATTCTGATAAGGGAACAACTATCTTTAGTTTGCCTACTTCTATCTCAAGATTGAAAAGTTTTTCGGTCTGAGTCTTTGTATTTTGGACAGCTGAATTTTCTGCGTTTTTCTCCTCTTTAGGAATGGGATTATGGGCTGCAATTGTTTCCAAAGCAAGTTCTAGAGGTTGTTCTTCTTTTTCTTTAGAAGGAACATCAGTGGAAGTTTGTCTGATAGGTATTTGGTTGTCTGATATATCTTCAACGATTGGATTATTTGGGTTAGGATTTGTTCTAGAAAAAATATGTACAGGGGGGTTGGTGATCTTACCTTTGTTAGGCTGCTTGGTATCTTTCTGTTTGCTAATTTCAGGGACATCTATTCTTCTGCTCCTCAGATTGTATTGTTTGTGGACTTCATAAATGGTTGTGTCATATCCCTCCCTAAAGTCAAATGATTCACCTGACTGAGTTTGAAATTGTTCAAGGATGTGAGCTTCTTGATCTTCTTTGGTCAAGAAAACTTGTTGTTCATTGTTGAGTCCCATCAGATTAATTTGAGTGTCTTCTTTTGGTTCATCATATGTTGAGGCTTCAGCATAATTTTCTTGAAATGGGGGCCTAATATTTTGGTCAGGCCCTGTCTTTCCAGTGTTAGGATTTTGGTTCTTCCTGAAATTTGGATTTCTCCCTGCATTGCTTGGTTGACCATCCCAAAGGGATTTTCTCTCAATTGTTTCTACTCTATCTCCAAGTCTGTCCATTCCTTTAATGATAGCATCTAATTTTTGCTCAAAGGCAGAAGGTTCTTCTTTGAAAGGTGTTCTTCTTTCAGCTCTAGCTCTAGACCGTTTGGATATCAGATTAGCCTCAACACTGACAGTTATGCTCTGCATCTCTTCTAAGTTTCAAGGAGCTCTTTCCCTAAGTTGGTATGCCATATCAAAATCAAATGCATCAAGGAATTTGATCAAGGCCAAATCTGGAGGAGGTCTGAGATAGAATTGTAAACATTGTTGAATCTGGAACAGTAATCTTTGACAGTTTCTTGTGTGCCTCTTCTTAGGTTCTCATACTCTGATAGAATGTGGAGAGGATCTTTCTTCTTTTCCCATATGTTCAAGAAGGTCTAATAAAGAGCTTGTGTGTCATTGATACTATTTGCAGGGATGGCTCTAAGCCAGGTTCTAACATCTCTAGTTAAACTTTGAACAAAAACTTTCATTTTAACATCATCATCATCAATCTCATAGTTTTCAAAGTAGTCGGTCATTTTCTTGGTATGTTGTTGAGCTGTGTAAGTGCCAATACTATCAAAATAGGTGATTTTGCTTTTATAGTCTTGAGGCATAGCACCTGGATTGGCTGGTAAGTTCAGGGGAGTATATCGGTTTTCCATGGCTGCAGAAATAAGTGTGACAACTGGAAGAGTAGGGATAACAATGGGAATGTGTGTTGTAGATGGGAGAGTGGGAAGGGTGGGTTGAGATACTCGTGGTGAACTTGGAGAAGCTGTAGTAATTATAGAAAGGTTTGGTGTTTTTCCAAAGGTAAGCTCAAATTGAATGGGGTTCTGCAAAAAAATTTCAAGGTGTGAACTAGCAAAATTTTCTTGGCTCTCTTGTCTTCTAAGGATCCTGGGAATCAGATTAGGATTTTCAAACATAGGTGGAGGATTTGGATCAGATTTGATCTGGTATAATGGATCCTTTCTGAAGCCAGTTTCTAGATATGTTTTTGGTTTTTTCTTGGAATAGTTTTAACAATACAACTTTTAACAGTCTTTTCTAGGAGGTTTTAGATGTGGGAGTTTTGAACTATCCTGAAGATTTATTTGAAAAGAGGAACTGATCAAGTATTTGTAACCAACTGTTCAAAACATAAACCAGACTGGAGATAGACTGAAGCAGCATTTATTTACTTCTATAATTGCAAAGCAAAATCAGTTTCAAAGGCTACCTGGCTAACTTCAGGCTCCATCTGTAGCTTATACAGAAAACAATAGTAAAAAACATTTATTCAGGTCCCCATTGGAGTCGCCAATGATGTTATCACTCATGTTGTTCCCAAAAGTTGTAAGAAAGGGAATACGGCCGAGGTAACCACAGACCAATCTTTTAGATACAGGTTTTAGCCAATCTGCATCTAGAGAGGGCTCTCTCTTTTTTATTTAGCTTTGTTTTTAAAGGTGTTAGGCTAGTTATGAAGTTCAAGGGTTTTATTTTGAGTTTGGGTGGTGAAATTCAATAGAACAGTCAGGTAAAACTGAGTAGTTCAATACATTGGGCATGATGGAGTCAAAAGAGAAGGCTTTCTGGATTTGGTTTCTAACAGAAGATGGCATCACAGAGCAAGGTAGTCAAATAGGGAACAAATAAAAGAGTTGAAAACAGATGGAATGGGCTCCAATGGGTGAAGGGCAGTTAAGAATCCTTCAACATATTGAAAGAGGGAAAATGTATGCTTACCGACAAAGATCAGTTAAGAATTCTTTATCAAATAATCAATATGAGAGAATCAGGAAACATGAGCAATTAAGAATTCATTGTTTATGTTAATTCTGAAGAAAACACAGAGAATAATAAAGACTGAAAACAGAGTGCAGTTAAGCAAATTATGAATTAATATTTCTCTTTATCATTCAGATCATGAAACACAGATGATATAAAAACTCAGAAAACTGTAAAACATAAGATATAGGGGACTTATTGATTCGGAGTTTGATTCAAGAATTATGTGACAAGTCTTCTGCATAAATTCTTCATCCAGTAGACCAGACAACAGTTTGTTTCCAACAGCTTTTTTATTCCAAAAGTTCAGTATTACAGCAAAGTCTAAGAAATCTTCACACAGCACCCAACCTCTTTAAAAATCTAATGGAGGGGGTATTTATACAACAAAATATGTACAAAAATATCTCATCAAAGCTGTGAGATAATATCTGGATTTTAACCTAAAGTAATTTACAAGCAAAGTAGAAAGGAAACAGCTAACTGATGTTGTGCTGGAGGCAGGCCTTTAGGGTTTGGCTTGCAGCTGTCCTCATAGTAGTTCTGCGCCGACTGTTTGTCTTAACTGCGCTCTTAAATTCTAATATGCCTTTTTTTGTCGGCTCTGATACTCTTTATTTTTGACTTGACTTGCCTTTAATTATGTACTGATACTCTTTAACGCTTGATCTAATACTCTTTAATGTGTTTTGAATTCTGCTCACCGCTGTCCGGCAAAAATAAGGCTGCAACGTGTCTTCACACCGCCTTTCTCTGATGGTTTTCATGTCTCTGATGGTACACTAGCTGGGGTAGCAAATATCCCTATATATCTTCATTTTTGTGAACTCGGAGTACTGTGTTTGCTTTAAATTGTTCTAGAGAGGAAATCTGCTCCATACAGGTTGAATGGTTGGCCGCGGAGTGCATTGATGGAGTCCTTCCTGGTTGGAGGCGGTCGAAAACCTGAACTGAGAACTCAGTCGCTTTTATGCCCGGAGTGCAATATGCAAGAAAACATAACAAAAATGAATTTTTTACCCTTTATTTGACAAAATGATTTTTGGCGAGAAAATTTGACTTGAAGGACGGAAGACGTAAGCATGACATCAGCGGGGGTACGGGACAGATGATGTGGCGGGGGACGTGGCAGTATGGCAGGTGACATGGCAGGTGACGTCAACAAAGGACAACTGACGTTAGCGGATGAAGTCAGCGGGGGGAGGGTGGTAAATGGTTTTCCCTGCACCACTTTTGGGCTTGGGTGGTTTTGGGTGGAGGAGCAGTGAACAAGCTGAGCGGTTGACGCGTGGATTTGGTACGACGCAAAAACCACCGTTTCCCCAGGAGGTAAACAGCGGCAAATGGGGGGGTTACGAAATGAATATCCACCATCGGATGGTGAGGGCGTCGATCGGATGGTGGGAGCTCTACGGAGATGGCGGGGAGTTAACGAACACGCCGGGAGAGCGACGCGTGGCAGCAGTACGGGAGCAATACCGCCAGTTCCCTGGGAGGTAACGTTCGACAGTTGAGGGGAGTGCGAAATGGATAAAAGCCGTCCAATGTGCGATGGTTGATTGAACGATGGGAAATCACAGCATATGGCGGAGGTTTAACATGCGGGGCCAATCAAATTAACGTTAATTAATGATATCGAGCACAGCTTGATTGGTTATCGGGGTGATTGGTTATTAATTAACATGGGGTTAATTAATCCCAAAAATTGCGCGGGGAAGTTATTAATAAACTCCAAATGAACTTATTAATCCCTTTTTAAAACAGTAATATGGTTGTAATCGACCGAGGGCGGGATATTAAAACATCGAGGTTTGTTTTTTTTATGTAATTTAAATAATACTGGAATGGGAATAAAGCGGGATTTATATAGTAAAAGTTAAGAATTAATATGGAAAGATGTAAATGGAAAGTGCCAAGCTAATGTTGAAAACTTAGGCTTAGGATAAAAAAGGAGTTTCATGAGGGATTTTTGTCAATTTCCTAAGTAAAATAGGATTTTTACTTAGGCAGATGTTTATGAAATGAGATGAGTGGCTTTAGTGATATTAAGCAGATCTTAATATCTCAGGGGGAAATTAGTAAATGATTTGGGGAAAACATGAAGGGAAGTTAGTTATGAAACTCTGCCTCGCTTGAGTTGCATCAAGAGTAATGTCTACCATAGCACTTTGTGATAGAAGTGTAAGTTAACACGTTTTTTGAGAAACAGAATCCATCACAAGTCTCGTTCTGCAACATCAATCTACCTACCCTGCCTGCTTTGCCTAACATTTTTTCCTTCTTTCACTTGGGTGCACTTGGACTAGCAAACCATTTTCAACTTTTCTTTCTTTACATGGTAAGCCTACCTAAGTCTGCACTTATTACTTCCAAGGGCTCAGATTAAACTGTTGAGCTCCTTTGCTTCTCTACCTATCTACTTATCTGCCAAGATTAAACAGTTTGGACAGATTTTATTCTCTATCTCTAAAACATGAACTGGCCAAGATTAAGTTGTTTGGCCATTCATCAATTGTGGCAAAAAGTTTCAACAACCTGTACATGATGCTTTATTTACAGAAAATGAAATAGTAGTGGCATTTGGACTTGCACACTTTCCTGGTCTATTTTTATTTTGGGTTCATTTCTTTTCATTTTTTTCTTTTAACCATTTATTTTTTTCACCCTTTGATTTTTCTTTTAGGGTATACCCTCTTTACATTTTTTACTTTTTCTGATTTTTTTTATAATATGGAAACCTTTACAGCAAGGAAAGGATGAACATATTACAGAGCTCAACCAGTCAATCATGAAATATGACACCTATTGCTATAGGAGTACAACACCCTACACGATCCCTGATGGAAAGGATATAAACTAGAAATTAATTAAATATTTATTTTGTTATTTAGATTAATCACTTAAATTTTCATTTTCTTTTCTAATCAAGTAAAATATCTATGTATCTAACTCTTCAAGTTGGTTGTTTCTGACATATCTTCCATGTAGAGGTGGTGGTTGCAATCCTATGAACCTCTTGTTGAACAATTTGTGGCTTTAGAAGATATCTAAATGTTTCATAGAAATACATTGGAAGAAACAATATCATGTGTTCAAATCTTGGGAAATCAGTTTTCTCTTCCTCTTCATATTTCCTTCCAGCGCTTGGTATATATCAAGGAAACAATTGTATGATTCCAGCATGATAAATAGTAAACTGCATTTAAGAAGAGTTTCATAAAAAGAGGAGAGATTTGTAGAGAAGCAAATTTATTTTTTTATTTGTTCACCAGTTCAAAATAGAAGCATTTTCTAAAGGTGATTTCCCACCTTTTGATGAAAGACCACAATCAAGATAAAAACTCACAGGTTTCAAATTGGCTAAAATGGAACTTGTGCTGAATCGCCATTTAAGGCTTGTTTTGGTAGTGTTTCATGTGTTCTTACTTGTACCATATGTTGAGTATGACGTGGTCACTATCTGCAGTTTCATGCATCAAAATGTGGAAGGCATGTTCTACTTATAAAACATATTAAATCATAAGAAAAATCATCAACTCAAAGATACAAGTGTAGAATTCTAGCATATTTATTATATTTATAATAAATATACATGTTCTTGATCAAAGATCAACCAATGCGTTATGAATCTAAAAGGCCCATTACCATGGCAGGTGTGACAGTTTAAAAATACAAACTAGACAAGTTGTATTATTCCATTTGTAACCATAATTCATTACCTACATACCAATACAAGTATTATTCTAAATATGTTTTAAGCAATGCTTTCACCAAGTGATAGTAGAACTATTAGACAATTTGTAAAATTGTTTCTGATAATTCTTTTTAAAATTCATCAAATATTTAATTAGTGAACAAAAGAAAGCACATCATGCAATCCACATCATCATGCCAAAGCTGGAATGTGAAAGCTTAAATGCAAGAGACAACATATCATCTTTGGCACCAACTCCAAGTGAATCTAAAAGTTTCTTTGATTTAATGAACCTGAACATCGATAAGGCATTTCTAATTTCGCATGGTACTAGTCCCAAATAACATTTACCCTGGAAGTAAGAGCTCATTTTCTAGCCATGTTAGTTGTTTTTTTTGTGACAAATTTTCATATGATAGATCTAGAGCAATGATTTCATTTGAAGGCTTTACAACCCTTCAAAATCTATTTCACGGATCATGAGTAAAACAAAGAATGACCTTTGAAATAAATCCAACGCTATAGATATGCTTGTCAATATTGCAGTATGAATTTTAGTTTAGTTTTAATATGCAAAGTTATACAAATAGTGGGTGCGATCAATTATTTGGTCAATCACAACCAATAACTCCATAAGCCATTGGGAGGTCAACTACAATTATAGTGAAGATTGTATTTATATGTGGATCAGAGCTTATCTATGCACAAAAATCTTTAATTTTACCAACGGGGGGGAACTTTTATTGAATCAATAATATATATATTTTTTGTAGATTCCTAGAAAGTGGCATTATATTATTTGTACCAACATTATTTTTTTAAACAAGAGTGTTATACGGAATCTGCGACTATAGACAAAAGTATCTTCCTTAGGCTTGGTGGACTAACCTAGAACAACAAAAAGGCAAAGGGACTAATGCTTTCCTTAAATTAAATAGATAACAGGATGAAGCCTACTTGGAATCTGTCGTATGATTCACTCATTCCTTGACTTGTATGTTCTAATCCTAGCTTCAATCACTATAATTAGAACCTACACAATCAGACAACACAAGCCAACGATCTACAGGATCTTATGTAACATCATCTGATCACTTTATTGAATAGATCAACATGGTATTGAAATACATGAAATCATAACATCATATATAGGAAAACAAAGAAATATTTGCATTAATAGAAATGGAGTGAGATACAACCAAAAATAGGTGTTGATCTTGTAGGAAATCTCCTCCAAGTTGACTTGTTATTTCCTTGCCACAAAGTGCGCCTCTAATCACCCTAATGCATAAAATGATATCTCTCATATCAGTAGGATAAGGGTAGAATCACTCTCCAAAGTCCAACAACCACCAACTAGGTGCTTGTGGAATGAGTTAAATATATAGGAAGGAGAGGTAGTTCATGAATTCTTATCCATTTACCAATACAGACTTGAGATCCAAAAGTGATGGGAGGATGATCTCAAGGGATAAGATGGTGATTTCTCCAAGGTGGAATCAGATAGGATTCAAATGTTTATCAAAGGTAAATGGTTGAAATAGCCTCTAGAAGCTTCTAGAAGAGAAATCTTCTGAAAGAGGAAGCTTCGGAAATATTTTTATTTTTTTCCCAAATTTCTAGAATCAATGCACCACCACAATTACGCAAGGTGCATTGCATAGCACCCTACCAGAAGGAGAGACTGCACTGCAATGCAATTTCTCAGTTATGAAAGGTGCGTTGGTCCTTAAAATATTTGGAATTCAACAATTAAGAGCAGAAACTTAGGGATTCAGCAGAGTCATGCTTAGGGATTTATGTAGGGATGATCACAATATGTTGAATGATGTGAATTGATCTTGTTTCAAGGCCTACTGACCAGATGCGACATGATGACCTATAACAGATTTCCCCCTAGAGTGCAAAGTCATAAATGGAAACTGATGACTGAAGTGCTTTACCTTGTGACTAGTCAGGATCAAGAACAACCAGCGAGATCATCATCTGTTACAATACATTTACATCATGGAATATTTACTGAGGGAGGCATACCCATACTCAGAACATAAGATAACATTACATGTACAATTGATCAGGCACTCAGTATTTAGCTCAAAAATAAAAGTTCTCAGAATGGCTTGAAACTTGAATGATCGCGTCCATCTCAGAAAAATGATCCTAATGCAACTCATTTCACTAAAAACCGAGTTCGTATGAGGAATTTATTGAGTTCTGTTCGCTTTTCTAAACAGGCAAAATTTGCAAAAAAAATGCCCAGTCACTGCATAATCAGCAATTCGTACTGCTGACATGGCCAGTGACTAGGTAGGGTCAACGGACAATCAACATCTAGTCACAATGTGAAAAGTGTCATGTTCTTATTGGTTTTTAGGAGGTGGTGATGTGGCGCATTTATATTGGGTAATTCTAGACCAATGAGAGAATGCCACGTGGAAAGCTCGGAGGTCGCCACGTGGCACCTCCCAACGGCTTAAGCAGAGGTAAGTTCAACAATTTTTTTATGGAGACGTCAGGGTTCGACCCTGTGACCTCCCCTCCGTAGTCCAAAACCTTCTACCATCTCCATTATCATTGGTTCTTAACCTATATAGCGCAATGTTTATATTTAAACTTTACAATGTTGAAGGTTGGTGGTTAGGGGAGGGCCAACCTTCCCCATGTGAACGCAACTATGGTTACACCAAACAGTTATGTAAATGGCTCCACAAACTACAACACGACGGTTAAGTACAATCCCATGTGAACACACGCCGCAATGTTTATATTTAAACTTTACAATGTTGAATGTTGGCGGTTAGGGGAGGGCCAGCCTTCCCCATGTGAACGCAACTATGGTTACACCAAATAGTTATGCAAATGGCTCCACAAACTATAGCACGATGGTTAAGTGCAATCCCATGTGAACACGCGCAACGGTTACCGCAAACAGTTTAAACAAACAGCTCCATAAACCTTAACTCCAAAGGTTTTTGCGCCATTTGAATGCATACCCAACGGTTATAGTGGAGGTCAGTTGACCTAGCGGCCAATGCCATGAAACCGCAACGGTTTACACCACATGTGACCCCGCATAAACCGCTGACAGTTACGGTTAGCCTAATTACGTAGTTATCGCACTAATCTCGGATTAGTGGGTAATTAAACCTGTTTAACAATTAGTTAAACTCAAGTTTAAAACAGTGGCATTTTGGCGTATTCCGCTATTTTTGGGCCTGCCCCCAATTTTAGCAGCCCTAACTGGAGTTCTTCCAGATTTGGAGGAGAAATTGTAGGGAAAAATTGTTTGAGCCATAACTGGAGCATTTTTCGACCAAATTGAGCTCAGGAAAAGGTGTTCCTAGCTAATTTCGACATTCTGAACACATTGGTGCAGGTATCAGGAGTATTAGAACTTTGTAAATAGAATTTTTTCCATATTGAGCTAATACAGAGGCCCAAGCCATGGAAGTTGGACCAAGGAGATGTAGCTCGGGAGGGGTGAACTCCTTCATCAAAACACTGTGTTAAATTGTTCAATTGATGGTTTGTTGTACTTTTTATTGTTTTTGTTTAGTATTGTTCTTTTAATCTATTTTTCTCATGAATTTCACATTAAACTTGATGTAATTTACCTGTTTCAATCACCATGCAACATAAGGAAACCTATGCATAGGAAGCAATGAACAAGCATGTGTTTGTAAATATGTAATTGAAAATAGCTCAACAAAACTAACATTCAATAACAGATCAAGTTGGTATCAGAGCAAAGGTTGATTTGCTTGATTGCTTGAGTTTTTGCAAGTAGGGTTTTAATGGTTGCAAAATTGTGATGCTTAAAATGTTAAAGCTGCAGAGAGGAGAAGGGAAATTGTTGGTTGCAACTACTGAGGTTATGCCCAGTGTTAGGTTCCTATACCAATAGGTGTCATTTTTCATGATTGACTGGGAAGTGCCAAATATGTTCATCCTTTCCATGCTGCAAAGGTTCCATATTTCAAAAGAGACAGAGAAAATTAAAAAATGTAAAGAGGGTATGCCTTAAAAGAATGATCAAAAGGCAAGAAAATGAATTGGTCAGAAAAAATAATAGAAATGAACCCCAAAGAAAGACCAAGAAAGTGGCCAGTCAAAATGCCACTACTACCTTATTTGCAAGTCCACAATGTGCAAGTATTGTTGTTTTCACACTTGATGGGTGGCCCAACAGTGCAAACTGGACCATGCCATGTTTAAATTGTTGTTGTAGAATAGAGAAAAAGTGCCTATCCAAACAGCTTAAGCTTGGCAAATGAGTAGCTAGGCAGAGAAATGAAGGAGCCCAACTGCTTAATCTGGGCCCTTGGAAGAGATAAGGGTACATTTAGATAGGAGGGCAGTCAAAAGAAAAGAAGATAATCAGGTTCTGCAAGTCTAAGTGCACCCATTCAAAAGGATGAAAAAAATGTTACGTGTATTAGGCAGGGTAGGTAGTTAAGGTTGCAGAAGCAAGGTTTTGATCACCTCATGTATTGTCAATCAGAGCTCCTCTCATCAATGACAGAAGTGGCAAAGCAGTTGTTTGAATGGCAGAACTTTGGGTTAATGTCTAATTCCCCTTCTATTCCCCCATAAATCACTCATTAACATCCCCTTGAGGACCTTGGCATCTGCCCAACCAGTCCTGTTATCACTTCATTTTTGTAAAATACTAAGTCAAGCTTTGACTTTCTTCAATGAAACGAAGCCACATTCCTGGTGTAAAAATCCTTTCTCCACATTCCATTCACTTCTTATGTCTAAGTTTCAGTCCATAAACTTAACCTCTGCCCTACTCTTTCACCTCGCAAACTCATATTAACTTCTAATTCTATTTATATAGCTCCCTAACCTATGTTCCTATCCCTATTGCTACAAAAAGCTATATAAAATTCCAAAAAAATATAATAAATATTCCCACCCCATGGCACTATAGCCTTATAATGCAGTCTTGGGAAATAGTAGTCCATCTGGGACTATTATGAACCCTTCCGCGTCTTAACCTAGAGTTAGTTTAACCTCTGGTTGAATTAATAACCGCTGCCCACCTCTCCGCTCATTAAAATGTGTTACTACACCCTTCACGTTCATATTTAAAGTTTGGTGTTTAAATGTTTATTAAACATTAAACTCCTCTCCAGCGCATATAACACTTATAACCCGCTTTCCAAAGGTTTGAACCCCTCGCCACATAAATAAATCAATATAATATATAGTGGGCCCCTGTACATTAACCTGCCGCCAGCTCTGTCGGCCCTCCGATCTGCCCTCCCAGATCCAACAGCCCAGGTGGATTTCGGGGCGCCCCCGATGCACAAGAGTTAGCGTCCGATAACACGGCGGTTTTGCCGTCATACAAAGGATGCGTGTCCGCCTTTTATTGCATCAGGAGGGCTCTGACACATACCGCCCCCGTACAGGAGGCAGTCCGATAAAACTGCAAACCGCCTTCTATCCTGTGCCACGTCGTCTCACTGGCATCACTGCCACATCACCCTGCCGTACTGCCATGTCATCCGCCACCTATCCTCCGCTGACGTCACTGCCACGTCACCCTATCGTACCCGGGACTCATCGATGACATCATGCTGACGTCATCACAGAAAAGGCGCAAAGGGCGAGAATTGCGTCAAAAAATGCCTGAATCGAGAAACAGAGGCAGTTTTCGATGCGCGATTAGCACCTAGCGCTAATCGCGCATCACTAAGAAAAATTACTCAAGAAGGAGAGCTTCCTATTGCTCGGCTACCTGCAAAACCCAAAAATTTGCAAGAGGTAACGCTGGAAATAGAGAACCATAAAAAGGGCAGCAGGCAGAGGGAGTCAAGATATGACTACGGAAATTTTATAAAAAGGCCAAGTATGCATACCGAAAGCAGGATAACAAAGCCGTGACTCAGCAAAGCACCAGGGCAGCAGGCCCAAAAAATGCAAATTAAAAGCACAGCCTCAGCCAACTCAATTGATCCCAAAAGTCTAAATTCTCTTACTGAATGGATAGCTAATACCCTAAATATCTACTGCATCATTTACTCTTTCATCTACTATTCCTCAAGAGTTGGTAAAAAAGTTATGAGTTATTAACTCATCAACTAGATATTTTGTAACTCATTTTTTGTATATATACCGCCCCACAGAACATATTTGGGGTTGGTCGTTGGTGATTTTCTCTATAAGACACTGCACTGTAAATTCTCAGACTTTATAATAAAATGGCCGGTGAAGTTCATGGTCTCTGCACTGTCTGGATGTGAAAGTAATCAACTGTGTTATGCTACAGAATTCCTGTGTCGTTTAAGGGAACAATAAGTTTTCCTAAACCATGTATTGTCTTTTCTTTGTTTACAAAATTCACATATATGTTTCATAATCTTAGAAACAGAGAAGAAGAATAGCTCAGGACTTGTTTAAATACACCCTCTGCTCAATCCCTGTTTCTAATTATGTTTTCTTTGGAATTGGTCATAAATATGAATTCTTAATTACTCATGTTTGCACTAATTCTCTCATTATGAATGTTGTTTAGGAATTCTTAATTACTCCTAGATAATATTCTTACACTTTCCCTCTATCAGCATAGTGAAAGATCCTTGACTGCCTTTCATTCCCTGATTTCATGTCATCATATCTCAGATTTCAAGGATTGTTCCACAGATGCCTGTCTGGCTCTGTAGCATTACACTTTTCCATGAAACACTTTCAACAGTACACCACCATTGACTCCATTGCCCAATAGTTTAGACTGTTCTGAGACTGCATCCCAGATCTGCCTGAAATCATCATCCAACCAAATTTAGAACAAAACCCTGCACTTCATATCTAGCCTAACATAACAAAAACAAAGTTAAATCATAAAGAGAGAGCCCTCTCTAGTTGCAGGTAGGCTAGGACCTGCAGCTAAAATATTGGTTAGTGGTTACCTCGGTCGTATTCCCTTTGAGGAGCTTAGGGAACAACCTGAGTGATAACATCATTGGCGACTCCACTGGGGACTTTGAATAAATGTTTGTTACTACTGTCTATTTTCTAAAACTACAGATGGAGCCTGAAGTTAGCCAGATAGCCTTTGAAACTGTTTTTGCTTTGCATTTACAAGAGTAAATAAAAGTTGCTTCAGTCAATCTCCAGCCTAGTTTTAGTCTTTAAACAGCTGTCCCAAAGGCTTAATCAGTTTCCCCGTTTCAAACTCATCTGAAGGAAATTCAAGCTCCTATTTTTTATTAACTTCCTCTTTCTTCAAATTGTTCTACAAGTTTAGATCTGATCTCTGATGGTGGCCAGGGATCAGACATACCAAGGTTAAAATCATCCACCTGGCGACTCCACATCATTTTCACAATCAAGACTCCACTGGAGAAATGGACCTGAAAGAACTCTATAGAAAGATCAGTCTTTTGGTTTGGATTGTTATCCAAGACATTGTGTTCTTTCTCATTGACAAAATTTTTCAATGTATATTGTATTATAAAAATGATTTTAGATTAAATTTTTATTATCTTCTTTCCAAAAATGTAGACAAAAACTCTCCTTATACATTCGAACAACAGTCTTCTAATCCTGAAGATCATTTTTCAATTAAGGAGAACCCAAAAATTTAGATAAATCATCCAATCCCTGAACATATTCCACTGCCTCATAAAGTTCCTGATAGATACAAACCCCTCATTTTGCCTCCTGCACTCAATAATCTACCTAGCAATCATCCCAAGTATCTCCCTAGATTTGATGGAGAGAATGGTGTCACTGCCCAAAAGCACGTCCAAGTTTTTGAAGATTATCTTAACTTATTTGAAGTGGATGTTGAGGATGTTAGTATTAGGCTTTTCGCTCTTTCTTTGCAAGGCAAAGTCAGGAGTTGGTTCAAAACTCTGCCTCACACAAGCATCTCAAATCTTGAGCAATTTCTCAAACTCTTCCTTGATAGATGGATAATCAAAGTCAATCTCCTCATGATCATAGAAGAATATAATCAGTTAAAAATACATCCAGATGAGACAGTACAACAATTTTCAAACAGATTCAATCAAATCTATCATTCAATACCATTGAATATAAAACTCCCTCTGATTTGGCCCTACTGCATTATCCAAGAGCATTTGATTCAGAGATAGAATCATTTGAGAGAGAGAAACCCCTCCACTATGCAACAGATGCAGAACATGGCAGTAGATGTAGAGGTTAATCTGAAAGTTAGGGAGAGGAAGCTGAAAGCAGAAAAAGAGGAAGAACTCGATTTCTTGATAAAGAAAGTAGAGGATTTAAAGCAGAAAGTCACAATGAAAGTTGAATGTTTGGATCACCATGACACTCTTGCTCCACAAGAAGAAAGGGTTGAAATTTCTGAACAGATTTTTACCAATTCAACTAACCATAGATCAGAAAACAGATTCACAGAACAATCTGTGGAGGAGCAATCCCCTAGTTTACTATGTGCATTCGATAATATGGCTTCTTTTAATAATGTGCCCAAATATGATCAATATGATGATGATTATGTTTTTCAGATCCAAATTAACCTCGCAGACGAATCAGAAGATAATTTGGGCAAAAACAAAGAGATTCAGGTTCAACAGCTTCAAAGTACTAATCAGCTTGTTCACTTCAGCAATAAGAATGAGGAGGAAAGTGCAGAAAATTTTGAAATAAGTGAAGGAACTTTGCCATTTTGTTTTGAGTCTTTTCAGTTTATCAGAGATAACTATCATGCTACTAAAAATCAAATATCAACAAGCCTTGGTATTGACCATCTGGAAAGCAATCAAATCTTTGTTCAAAATTTGTCATATCTAAATTTGCAGTCCCAGAATCCCATTGAACATCAGATTGCAGAAAAAGGCTTGGAAGCAGCAACATATGATCAAAAAATCCAAGTTGGTTCCTTGCCCTTTTGTTTTGAATCATCTGAATTATTCAAAGAAAAAGAAGAACAGCTGGTAGGAATCTGTCAAGTTCCATTTGAACCTGTATGTAATAAATTACAGCAGTCCCTCCAAACTCTCTATGATCCAACAGCTGACAGGTTGAATGAGGAAAGAAATCAGAATTCTTCTCCATTAATAGACCATGAAGGTCCAAATCAAGATGATAATGGTTGCAGTAGACAGGCCCTACAGTCAGTTAAAATATCATCGCAAACAGCAGTTGAAAGCATGAAGGGTGGTGAAGACAAGGATGATATTTCAGTTTCATGGCATGAAAGCTATCCAGAACATTTGCACAGTTGTTTAATTCAGCTCAGGAGTAGTGTATATATTTTGCAAGATCCTTTTGTACAGTTTCTAGATTCAGCAAAGGAGATCAGGAGTTTCCTTATCTTCTCAAAGTTTAACAAAGCCAGATTTGATTGTAAGATCTCAGTTTTAAACACCATCAAATACAGGCAGCAAAGGTCACTGATGTATATAATGCTTAAGTGGTTGCATTGGCTATTTCATTTTACCTAACCAGCAGTCAGAAAGCTGATTAGGATAAGTAGGTAGGATTTCAGTTTAGTTTGGATAGTAACTTGCTGCAATTGAAGCCCGAAGAGAAGGTCCTAAGCTCCACAAGTGTGTTGTCATATATGCAAATAAAGCAACCCACAACAGGAAAGCTTTAGAGAAGAGCGAAAGTTATGCAGAAGGCCATCTAACCTGTTGTTCTTGACTTTCCACAAGGGAAAGCCATCCCCAAGTGGAGCCACTGTTAGGTTCCTATACCAATAGGTGTCATTTTTCATGATTGACTGGGAAGTGCCAAATATGTTCATCCTTTCCATGCTGCAAAGGTTCCATATTTCAAAAGAGACAGAGAAAATTAAAAAATTTAAAGAGGGTATGCCTTAAAAGAATGATCAAAAGGCAAGAAAATGAATTGGTCAGAAAAAATAATAGAAATGAACCCCAAAGAAAGACCAGGAAAGTGGCCAGTCAAAATGCCACTACTACCTTATTTGCAAGTCCACAATGTGCAAGTATTGTTGTTTTCACACTTGATGGGTGGCCCAACAGTGCAAACTGGACCATGACATGTTTAAATTGTTGTTGTAGAATAGATAAAAAGTGCCTATCCAAACAGCTTAAGCTTGGCAGATGAGTAGCTAGGTAGAGAAATGAAGGAGCCCAACTGCTTAATCTGGGCCCTTGGAAGAGATAAGGGTACATTTAGATAGGAGGGCAGTCAAAAGAAAAGAAGATAATCAGGGTCTGCAAGTCTAAGTGCACCCATTCAAAAGGATGAAAAAAATGTTACGTGTATTAGGCAGGGTAGGTAGTTAAGGTTGCAGAAGCAAGGTTTTGATCACCTCATGTATTGTCAATCAGAGCTCCTCTCATCAATGACAGAAGTGGCAAAGCAGTTGTTTTGATGGCAGAACTTTGGGTTAATGTCTAATTCCCCTTCTATTCCTCCATAAATCACTCACTAACATCCCCTTGAGGACCTTGGCATCTGCCCAACCAGTCCTGTTATCACTTCATTTTTGTAAAATACTAAGTCAAGCTTTGACTTTCTTCAATGAAACGAAGCCACATTCCTGGTGTAAAAATCCTTTCTCCACATTCCATTCACTTCTTATGTCTAAGTTTCAGTCCATAAACTTAACCTCTGCCCTACTCTTTCACCTCGCAAACTCATATTAACTTCTAATTCTATTTATATAGCTCCCTAACCTATTTTCCTATCCCTATTGCTACAAAAATCTATATAAAATTCCAAAAAAATATAATAAATATTCCCACCCCATGGCACTATAGCCTTATAATGCAGTCTTGGGAAATAGTAGTCCATCTGGGACTATTATGAACCCTTCCGCGTCTTAACCTGGAGTTAGTTTAACCTCTGGTTGAATTAACAACCGCTGCCCACCTCTCCGCTCATTAAAATGTGTTACTACACCCTTCACGTTCATATTTAAAGTTTGGTGTTTAAATGTTTATTAAACATTAAACTCCTCTCCAGCGCATATAACACTTATAACCTGCTTTCCAAAGGTTTGAACCCCCCGCCACATAAATAAATCAATATAATATATAGTGGGCCCCTATACATTAACCTACCGCCAGCTTCGCGCTCCGTCGGCCCTCCGATCCGCCCTCCCAGATCCAACGGCCCAGGTGGATTTCGGGGTGCCCCCGACGCACGGGAGTTAGCGTCCGATAACACGGCGGTTTTGATGTCATACAAAGGACGCGTGTCCGCCTTTTATTGCATCTAGAGGGCTCTAACACATACCGCCCCCGTACAGAAGGCGGTCTGATAAAACTGCAAACCGCCTTCTATCCTGTGCCACGTCGTCTCACTGGCATCACTGCCACGTCACCCTGCCGTACTGCCACGTCATCTGCCACCTGTCCTCTGCTGACGTCACTGCCACATCACCCTGTCGTACCCGAGACCCGTCGATGACATCATGTTGACATCATCACAGAAAAGGCGCAAAGGGCGAGAATTGCATCAAAAAATGCCTGAATCGAGAAACAGAGGCATTTCTCGATGCGCCTAGCACTAATCGCGCATCGCTAAGAAAAATTACTCAAGAAGGAGAGCTTCCTATTGCTCGGCTACCTGCAAAACCCAAAAATTTGCAAGAGGCAACGCTGGAAACAGAGAACCAAAAAAAGGGCAGCAGGCAGAGGGAGTCAAGATATGACTACGGCAATTTCATAAAAAGGCCAAGTATGCATACCGAAAGCAGGATAACAAAGCCGTGACTCAGCAAAGCACTAGGGCAGCAGGCCCAAAAAACACAAATTAAAATCACAGCCTCAGTCGACTCAGTTGATCCCAAAAGTCTAAAGAAGTTATGAGTTATTAACTCATCAACTAGATATTTTGTAACTCATTTTTTGTATATATACCGCCCCACAGAACATATTTGGGGTTGGTCGTTGGTGATTTTCTCTATAAGACACTGCACTGTAAATTCTCAGACTTTATAATAAAATGGTCGGTGAAGTTCATGGTCTCTGCACTGTCTGGATGTGAAAGTAATCAACTGTGTTATGCTACAGAATTCCTGTGTCGTTTAACGGAACAATAAGTTTTCCTAAACCATGTTTTGTCTTTTCTTTGTTTACAAAATTCACATATATGTTTCATAATCTTAGAAACAGAGAAGAAGAATAGCTCAGGACTTGTTTAAATACACCCTCTGCTCAATCCCTGTTTCTAATTATGTTTTCTTCGGAATTGGTCATAAATATGAATTCTTAATTGCTCATGTTTGCACTAATTCTCTCATTATGAGTGCTGTTTAGGAATTCTTAATTGCTCCTAGATAATATTCTTACACTTTCCCTCTATCAGCATAGTGAAAGATCCTTGACTGCCTTTCATTCCCTGATTTCATGTCATCATATCTCAGATTTCAAGGATTGTTCCACAGATGCTTGTCTGGCTCTGTAGCATTACACTTTTCCATGAAACACTTTCACCAGTACACCACCATTGACTCCATTGCCCAATAGTTTAGACTGTTCTGATACTGCATCCCAGATCTGCCTGAAATCATCATCCAACCAAATTTAGAACAAAACCCTGCACTTCATATCTAGCCTAACATAACAAAAACAAATTTAAATCATAAAGAGAGAGCCCTCTCTGGTTGCAGGTAGGCTAGGACCTGCAGCTAAAAGATTGGTTAGTGGTTACCTTGGCCGTATTCCCTTTGAGGAGCTTAGGGAACAACCTTAGTGATAACACCCAGAAGAAGGAGAGCCACAAGGCCACAATCTCCACCACCCAAAGTTCCAATTCTAGTTTCACTTGAAACTCCTCAAGTTTTTCCTTCAACTGAGATTGAAGAGGTACAAGCAGTACCAGTTTCTAAGCCTGAATCCATAGAGATTATGTCTGGAGAAAGAGAGCCTAAAGGTCCTTCTTCAGAAGAGGAAGAATTCAAGAAAGATTTCTACACTTTAATTAAGATGGTTAAAGTCCTCTATGAAGAGAGGAACACTTGAATGGTTGGAGAGGGTTCTAAACCTCCTCATGGAGAAGGAAGCTCAAGAGACAAAAAATATGATAAGAAGGATTCCAAGGGTAATGGAGGGCAGCCACATCCATCTCCACCATATTCATCATCTTCCTCATCATATTCATCATCCTCAACATCTCAAACATCTTCCACTTCCACCACCAAAACTATCCATACTCATTCCCAAACCCCAAAAGGAAAAACTCCCTTACTCAAATTGGACATTAAGTTTTAACTTCCCATGTACAATGGTGAAGTGAATGCAGAAAAGTTAGAAAATCAAATTCGACAATTGGAGGTATACTGCAAAATTCAGAACCTTCAAGAAGATGACATAAAGATCCAGTTGGCTTCATTGAGGCTAGAAGGAGCAGCATTAGTCTGGTGGGAAGCAAAGACTCAAGAGGAAATGTGAATTCATGGTAAGATATCCATTTCTTGGGTTGAATTTGTTTATGCAATTAAAAGACAGTTTTACCCTTTAGCCTATATGCAAAAATCCATTATGAGTTGGTAGAATTTTAGGGATCTTAAAGGCCAAACAATCCAAGACTATACCAGGAGTTTAGAAAGAGGGCTTTGTTGTTAGGAGTAAATTTGAATTCCCAAGATACACTGTTGAAATATATTGGGCGTTCACATTCGTATTTGAAACATACTATCCTTATGTCCAATCCAAGCAATTTGGATGAGGTTTGTGTGCAAGCCACGCACCTTGAAGTAAGGGGAAAGAACATTCAGGAAGAGGGTAATAAGTAGAAGCCTTTCAAGGGTAAGGAGAAAGAGAAGGTGGGGAAATGGAAGGCAAAGATGAATGCAAGTGTGAATAAAGAAGAGGAAAAAACCATATGCCAACATTGTTCCAACGATGGGCATGATGAAGGCCATTGTTGGAAATTACATCCCGAACTAAGGCCCAAGAAAAAAAAAAATAAGGGAAAACAAAATACAACCACTACCACACAACATGACCTTGGTTCATATTCTGGTTATGAGACCAAGATTTCAGCCATGGTCACAAAAGGTAAAGAAGTCATTGCAAGCACCAGTTCCTCACACATTCAAAACAACACTCCAAATGAAGAATCAATAATAGAGTTGTTTCATGTAAGGGTAATTTCAAATCACACAAGGATTTATGAATTATTTGATAGTGGGTCACAATCAAACTTAATTTCAAAAGACTTGGTCAAAAAGCTCAACCTTGAAACTGTACCTCATCATAAGCCATATCCATCGGGCTGGATAGTTAACAATGCAAACTTACAGGTTACAAGGAAGTGTTTGTTCAAGTTCACCATTACTGAAAAGTTCATTGATGAAGTTGAGTTAGATGTAGTTCCACTTGACATCTCAGGAATCATTTTGGGTAGTCCTTATTTGTATGATAGGAAAGCAGTGTTTTATCGCCATGAAAACAAATAATTATTGCTCAAGAATGGGGTGGAGTACATTGTGAGAGATCATCGCAAAAAGCTGAACATTTCTTTGGTTAATGCAGGGCAGATGAAGAGACTAGTAAATGCAAGTAAAAATTTTGTGCTTCTCATGATCAAGAAAAAGAATGATATTGATTATGAATCTTTTGAAGGTTGTGATGAAAAATTGAAATCTGATTTGTTTGATGTGGTAAGAAAGCATGGCGAGATGTTTCAGGAACCAAAGGGGTTACCTCCCAAGAGGGGAATTCAGCATGAGATACAGTTGCAATAGGATGTTCCACTTCAAAATATTGGCATGTATAGCATGTTGATTATGGAGAGCATGGGAATCAAGAATCAAATTCAAGAATTATTGAACAAAGGTATCATACGCCCATATACTTCGCCATGTGGTTCGCCCATTGTCTTGGTTCCAAAGAAGGATGGAACTTGGCACATGTGTGTGGATTTCCATGCACTGAAAAAAAATCACGGTAAAGAGTCATTATCCACTCCCAAGAATTGATTATTTGCTTGATCAGTTGAGGTATGCAAAGTATTTCACTAAGTTAAATTTACGAAGTGGTTATCATCAAGTTAGAATAGCTGAAGAGGACATTTGGAAAACTGCATTTAAAACTAAACAAGGATTGTTTGAGTGGCTTGTTATGTGTTTCGGTCTTACAAATTCTCCATATAATTCCATGAGAGTAATGAATGACATTTGAGACCATTTCTAGATGAATTTTTCATTGTGTACTTAGATGATATACTTGTATTCAGCAAATCCATAGATGAACATGTCATGCATGTAAACAAAGTACTTGATGTCTTGAGAAAAGAACAGTGGTTTTTAAATATGTCGAAAATGTGAATTTGGCAAGACTTCTTTAGTATATTTGGGACACATTGTTGGAGGAGGTGAGCTAAAGATGGACCCCTCTAAGTTTGAGGTCATTCTAAATTGGCCCAAGCCCAATACAATTACAGAGGTAAGAAGCTTTTTAGGAGCAACACAATATTGGAGGAAATTTATTGCTAATTTTTCTTCCATTGCAACTCCATTACATGAAATGACAAGTGTCAAGAAAGTTTTCCATTGGGGAGATGTACTGTATAAATCATTTCATGCTTTGAAGCAAAAGATCATTTCAGCACCGGTATTATTTCTTCCAGATCTTAGACAACCATTTGAGATTCAAACAAATGCTAGTGATTATTCCATGGGAGTAGTTCTTATGCAGCAGGGTAAGCTCATTTCATTTCATTGTGAAATTTTTAATGGAGTTGTAACTAACTATCCAACTTATGACAAAGAACTTTAAGCATTGGTACAAAGTGTCAAAAAATGGAAACACTACTTGATGGGAAAGGAGACTATTATCCATACCGACCATCAACCATTGCAGTACTTATAGTCACAGTCAAAGTTGCAGCAATCATGACACTTCAGATGGATGGGTTTTCTACAACAGTTTCATTTGGTTATCAGGTCAAAAAGGGAATCTACAATAAGGTAGTTGATATGCTTTCAAGGCCTATTGTAAATTCATCTGTTATACTAAAGCATAATTATGTTTTGCATGAAATTTACATTGAACAATATGCATATGATAGTGACTTTCAAGATGTGTATGCAAGATTGAGTCAAGGAAATCAAATTGATGATTTGGATTATCATGTACATAAAAATTTGTTGTATCATTTGGGTAAGTTGTGTATTCCACAGGGAGAAAGAAACAGTATCGTAAGGGAGGCACACACTTCATTTATTGATGGACACTTTGGTGTAGGCAAGACAATAGCGAATATCCAAAGGTATTGTTATTGGCCACGCATGTTTGATAATGTTTATCTTTTCATAAGAGGATGTTCTTTGTGTGCAACAAGTAAGCCTAGCAATAGGAAACTTGGTTTATACACTCCACTTTCGGTACCTTCACGTACATGGGAGAGTATCTCAATGGATTTTGTAGGAGGGCTTCCATTGTCAAGGAAAGGTCATGATTACCTGTATGTAGTTGTAGACAGGTTCAGCAAAATGTGCATAGTAACACCATGTAAAAAGAAAATTACAGTTGAACAAATAGCTCATCTTTTTTTCCAAAACATTTGGGTTCATTTTGGTCTTCCTACTTCTATTTTCACTGATCGAGATTCTCGATTTGTTGGGATTTTTTGGTCAAATTTGTGGGACATGATGGACACAAAGTTGAAGAAGAGAGCAGCCTTTCATCCACAAAAAGATGGACAAACCGAGGTGGTAAATAGAACAGTCATTCATCTTCTTAGAGGATATTGTAGCAAACATCCCAAGTTGTGGGATGAACAGTTGCATTACATACAGCATGCATACAACAGGGCAAAGCATTCTTCCACAAACACATTGCCATTTGAGGCATCTTATGGGTACTTGCCAAGATCGCCATTGGACTTTATCTTTGAGAAAGATGTCGCCATCGATGGTCACAGTAACATCAATAAGGCAAGGAAGTTCATAGAGAAAATTCAGTTGATACATCATACAGTGCAGGAACAGTTGGAAAAGAGTCAAAGCAACTACAAGGCAAGGCATGACAAACACTAGGTTGATCACAAATTTCAAGTTGGCGATGAAGTTTGGTTATATATTAGCAAAGAGAGACTTCAAGTGGAAGTTAAAAAGCTTAAACCAAACTGTTATGGTCCTTTTAAAATTCTGGAAAAGATTGGTAACAATGCATTTAAGCTTGATTTTCCTCCTTATATGCAAATATACTCTGTTGTTAATGTTGAGAATTTGAGATTGTTTGAGCCTCCTTTGATTGATGATCAAGGAGAGCATGTTCAGCTGTCATCAATAGATGATTTCTCGCCAGAATATCTAGATGAGATTTAGCAAGATCTCATACTTGACAGAAGAATCAGAACTTCGAAGAGAGGGAATGTCGAATACCTTAGAGTGGGACTCAAGGGAAAAAATCCTTCTAAAGCCAAATGGTTGTAGATCGAGAAGGTGAGGGAGTTGTACCCTCACCTGCTGAAAAATTGATAATATCTTTTGGGGTCCAAAAGGCTTCTAGTGGGGAGGAATGATCAGGCGCTCAATATTTAGCTCAAAAATCAAAGTTCTCATAATGGCTCAAAACCTGAACGACCGCATCCATCTCGAAAAATTGATCCTAATGCAACTCGTTTCACTGAAAACAAGTTCGTATGAGGAGGTTATTGAGTTTTGTTTGCTTTGCTAAACAGGTGAAATTTGCAAAAAAAATGCCCAGTCACTACACAGTCATCAGTTCGTACTACTAACGTGACCAGTGACTAGCCAAGGTCAACGGACAGTCAATATCAAATCACAGTGCGACAAGTGTCGTGTTCTTATTGGTTGTTAAGAGGTGGTGATGTGGCGTATTTATATTGGATAATTTTGGACCAATGAGAGAATGCCACGTGGAAAGCCCGGAGGCCACCACGTGGCACCTCCCAACAGCCTAGGAAGAGGGCAGGTCAAAAAAAAAATTATGGAGGCATCGGGGTTCGACCCCACAATCTCCCCCCCACAATCCAAATCCTTCTACCATCTCCGCTATCATTGGTTCTTAACCTATATAGCGCAATGTTTATATTAAAACTTTACAATGTTGAAGGTTGGCGGTTAAGGGGAGGTCCAGCATGTAGGACAGCCTTCCCCATGTGAACGCAACTACGGTAACACCAAACAGTTATGAAAATGACTCCACAAACTACACCGCGACGGTTAAGTGAAATCCCATGTGAACACACGCAACGATTACCACAAACAGTTTAAACGGACGTCTCCATAAACCTTAACTCCAATGGTTTTCACACCATGTGAACACATACCCAATAGTTATGTGGAGGTCAGTTGCCCTGGCAGCTAGTTCTACGAAACCGCAACGGTTTACACCACATGTGACCCCGCATAAACCGCTGACGGTTACGTTAGCCTAATTACGCAGCTACCGTGCTAATCTTGAATTAGTGGGTAATTAAACCCATTTAACACATAATTAAACTCAAGTTTAAAATAGTGGCATTTTGGCAGATTCCGCTATTTTCGGGCCTTCCCCCAAATTTAGCGGCCCTAACTAGAGGTCTTCCAGATTTGGAGGAGAAATTGTAAGGAAAATTTGTTTGAGCCAAAACTGGAGCATTTTTCGACCAAGTTGAGCTCAAGAAAAGGTGTTCCTAGCTAATTTTGACATTATGAACACATTGGTGTAGGTATCAGGAGAAGTAGAGCTTTGTAAACAGAAATTTTTCCATATTGATCTAATATAGAGGCCCAAGCCATGGAAGCTGGACCAAGGAGATGTAGCCTAGGAGGGGTGAACTCCTTCATCAAAACACTGTGTTAAAGTGCTGAATTGTTGGTTTGTTGTACTTTTTATTGTTGTTGTTCAGTATTGTTCTTTTAAGCTATTTTTCTCATGAATGTCACATTAAACTTTATGTAATTTACTTGTTTCAATCACCAAACAACCTAAGGAAACCTATGCACAGGAAGCAATGAACAAGCATGTGTTTATAAATCTGTAACTGAAATTAGCATAGCAAAACTAACATTCAATAACAGATCAACAATGATCAAAAGACACATCCACAAATGAAAAATGGTGGACCCATGACTAGATGGTTTCCTATACAATCATAGTTATCATACATTGTAATCTTGTATTACTCCTAAAATAGCAGCCCAAATGGATGAAACTAGATCTGGTGTCTTCTATCTCATTCACACGAATAACCAACGTATGAGTCTAACCATGTGAATCAATGAGCTCAGGTCGAACATGGTAGACACCATCTGATTACCGACCAATGATGTAAGTCATTAACAAACACGATAGAAACCATTGATGATGTTAATGGCTCTCAAGGTACTCTAGTACAATCTGTATGGTGTGAATGAATGAGTTGATGTCGAACACCACACAAAATCTTTCAGTCAAAGGCCAATGATGAAAACCTTTCGCCGAGAGCGAGGAAACTTATCATTGATGTATGCAAGCACCAAGGTACCAAAGGGGTGTTTCTAATTCAACTTCTTGGATAACGAGTTGATGTCGATAGGAAGCGATATTTCGCAGGAGGGCCTGGATATATCCCCCATCAATGACATGAAACAGGTACCATGATTTGAGACAGAATGATTAGAATGATGTTGATACAGAAATCGATCAGGAAAGGCAGACGTGAAATGAAGACTTAAGAGTATTGTAGCATATATCAATTGAATGAATTCTCTTGAACACAGTGGTGAGACTGAAATGGAGTTGGCAGCATTAACCCAAAACCAAAATGGAGGCTTTGAAAAGGTATGATCAACCAAAAGACAAGAAGATTTCCCAACCCAACAACCACAGATATGAAGTGGAATAGTTTCATGTTCAAGAGCGAATCGTAACCATTTAAAAATGGAGTACCATGTTTTCCCCATTTCCCCAACCATACTAGTCAGTACCTCTTTATTTTTTAACAAGCTTGAGGAGGATAGCATATGCTTTATCTGTAATTTCATCCTTTGGATGAATCCCTCTGAGAATATTTAATGAACCCAAAGAAGGAGTGGTCCGTTCCTATCATGATCGACGAGTGCATTAGTGTTTGATGCTATAACGAGTCCAACGAAGGTATAACTCGACATATTTTTCATGTTTAGAGATTTTGAAAAATTGGTGAAATAGAAAACACCAAAGGTTCCTTTTCGTAGATAGTCGCTTGAGTCCCAAAAGGTAGAAAACAATACTCAGGAGAACCTCTTAGCCATGTTTAAATAAGTTATTCATTTTTCGTAGTTAGTCTATCTCGGTCCAGAAAAGGGTTAAACTTATACTGAGTAGATGTCTTTTCATTTAATTTAACGAGTTTGAAAAGACAAGTGCTAGGCGATCTTTTCAAATTTTGGGAGTATGAAAAGTGCTGAAAGAGAACTCCTGGAGGAACGATTGGTATAAAAAAATAACAATTGGTTTCGGTCATGATGGAACTTCTCAAAACATGTAGAGTCCAAGAGGCGGGCTAACAAGACCACTCATCATAGTTTTTCCTCAAGAAAGGGTAAAACAACCAAGTGAAAGTGTATGATCGGCCAAGCAGATGGTGCCGATGGAATGAGAAAATCAAGGTTCGTCTAGCAAAAATAGGCTGATAAAAAATGGTAATCATGAGATATAAGATGAGAATGGTTTCATTTTTACACAATCTGGAAAGATGGGAAACTATGCTTGAGAATACTTGAAGATGGTTTCATTTTTTTCACAACCGTGAAACTTGAGAAAAATTATGCTTGGGAGTGGTTTCATTTTTACACAGGCTTGAAACAGAGGGAAAATATTCTTGAAATAAGTTTGCATGCCCCCAACATAATGACTCAATTCGAGGTACATGAGCCCCAATCTTCATTTCATTCACCCAAATAGGTTATTGATTACTAATAGGTGGATGGAATGAAGGTTCATTTATGATATCAAGTGAAAGACTCGACTGGGAATTTACGAGATCTAATCAAAGACTTGAATCAGAAGGGGATTTGTTTCATTTTTTTAATGAGGTTGACACAGGAAAAGAACCACGCTCATGACACCTTGTTTCATTTTTTAATGAGCTTGACACAAGAAAAGGATCTATGCTCTGGGGACCTTGTTTCATTTTTTATGGAGCTTCACACAAGACAAGGAAATCTGCCCCAACACCTTATTTCATTTTTTAATGAGCTTGACACACTGAAAAGGAACTGTGCTATAGGAATCTTGATCACGACTTGTAGGAGGTCATGGCTTCCAAGAGGTTCTCATAAGATGGAAGAACAATGCTCTGGAAGGGATACATATCAAGAGATCCAATGGAAATATCGGGCTCCAATTCTCCAGTAAATTATTCACCATATCACCTATTGGATCTAGGTCATAAGAAGTTGAGAAAACAGTGAAAGGCTCATCTTCATCAGTAGGTACGTGAATGGGATAGGTTTCCACATAATTAATTTGTGGCAGGGAAGATACCACTTGCACATTTGGAACACTTAGGGAAGCAGTGTAATGGGAAGTCAAATTAGGACCAACAAATGAAATTTGATCAATAGCCACAATCTTTCCATCATGCGGGAAGCACATCACTCGAATATGGGCACAATAACATTCATAATATAAACATAGTCTCGCCCCAAGAGAAAATTGAAGTCCAAATGGAACATGATAACCATAACATCAATACAAATAGTTTTTCCTCCCAAGGTAACGGGAAACTGAGGAAGGATCCCTAAGGGTTAACTAGTTCTTCTATTAAAAGCTAACTAATTCAGAGCGGCGAACACAAGTTGTGGGAAACCCAAAGCTTGCTAAGCAGTGGAGGATAGAATACTAACACAAGCTTCCTCATCTATAACAATGTGATGGATATTCTTATCTTAATACTTTACCATGATCACAAAAGGCATGTAAGAAGGGAGAAAATGTTCTATCAATTGACTCCAATCAAAGGCAATGGCATGTTTTCTTGGAGGCAGTTCCGTGGGAATGGTTTAAATTCCCCCTTGTCTAGTAGAATTAGAAGAAACAAGAATAACATGAGCAGTATGATCCTCACTCTCTACGGGAAAAGTACGATTGACTGAAGGTGGAATTGGGTCAACCATTTTCTCAACCAATGGTTTGTCGAGAACAAGTTCATGGGATTCACATTCAAAGAGAGTGGGATTCATGGAAAATTTTAAGAACCACCCTAAATTTATATGTATGATAAATGGGTGAATCCCCATGATACATAGGAAAAATGGGAAGCGATTTTATCACTAATATAACATGTATATATTTTTTTTTGGTGAATATCTCACCAAATTATATTATCTTTTAAATTCATGGCGAATCTTTCGCTGAATTATAAAATCTTGTAAGATATTGGAAAATCTTTCACTGGATAATAAAACATTGTGAAGTCTTGGCAAATGTTTTGTTAAAGTATGAAACCAAAATATGATAATAATAAAACATATTCATTAAACTGTAATATACTAACATACATGTTTGGAAAAAAGAAACATAATTTGCACTTCCTACAAACAATGTTGCAAGTTTTAGTGGCCATGTCTGTCATGGTAGGAGAGACTAATGTTTTCTCTAGCACTTTTGTCAAGCTACCACTTTTGCCAAGCTATCAAATTTCTTTCTTATTCCATAGACTCCAACAACGAGATTAAAAAAAAAACACACACACACACACACATCAAGTTTGTTCACACCAACGAGTAGCAAGCCCCAACTATATAGTATAATGAAGTAGTAGGTATCCCAAAGGCCTGAAGGGGATCTAATGGAAAGAAGTGACCGTTGTCAGAAGCCTTCCAATCAATATATAAATATATAAATGTAGATTTATTATTATTTTAGTTAGAAATCTTCAATTAAATAATAAAATTTAATTACGTCTCTCCCAATCTAAATTTCTTATTAGCATAATTCACTACCTTCATACCATTTTTAACAGTGTTGTAACATGTGGATTAATTTCATTTTTGGTGCACAATCTTCGCCTTTTGGGACAATATGGTGCAGTGACCCAACCCCTACAGATCATTATGAAAAACTAAGAATAGCAGAGAAGATGAAAGGTTGTACAAACTAGCATATTTTTCAAACAACTAATCCAAGATCAATACCTTAACTTTTTCATGAAGATATCATATTGAGAATGTTTGAAAAATGGTGGGAAATCTAGGTAGTGACTATCTCTCTTCCGCGAGGATGATGCAGAAAGAGTTAAGATTTCATTCTTTTGAATTTTTTTTGTTAAATTAGAAAAACCAATATTAATGGAGATATCGGTATTTTTTACTAAATTTTGTGAAGTGACTAAATGTAGCTTTAACCATTTGTTGTGTGTGGAGCATGATTGTTCAGAGGTCTTTATCAGTCGGATGTATACCCCAGGAAGTTTGTACACCCCTCCACGCGGGGGGGTGCGGGGGGGGACTTGTCCCCCCCTCGCGGGGGTCCGAGGGCTAGCAGTCCCCTGATGGGGGTTCGAGGGCAGCGCCCCCGAAGCCAAAAATAGATGTAAAATTGCCTTGTAAAAGTATAGTAATTTCTAGTCAATCTGGGCCGTTCATTAGGCGGATGATCTAACAGTAGAACTTATGTTTAGTTTAGGGTTTTTTTCCCTAGAAGGCAACTCCTCTCTTTGTATGAGGGCATTGTATTTGAGGCTGTGATATAGATGTGTATTCTCTGAGAGAGAAACAGAGAGGTGAGACTGTGAGAGAAAACAGAGGATATTACAGCGGATTTGTTGTAGGTTGTGTCTCTTCATTTTGTTGGATAATAGAAAGGAAGGGCTGGCTGTTTTGGGTGGACGTAGCCCAAACTGGGTGAACCACATATATCTGTGTCTCTCTTGTTTTATGCGTTTTCTGTGTTTATATTTCTGCAATATTTTATGTGTTCCATTGCTCCATAATATATAATTTTCTAACACCATTCACCTTAAGATTTTTTTTACAATATAATTTCCTAAGTCTATTTAATATCTTCATTATCATAAAAACCAACCTATATCCATCTTAGCCCCAAATCTACCACTCTTAGCAGGGGATGGTAGACTCGGAATTAAGATGGATCTAAGCTGATAGAATTTCCCCTTTAAATAGTCTATGCTCACATGAATACCATGGTATTACCATGGGTCAATACCATGGGTTATCATAAACTTGGAGCTTAAAAACTACTATTAGTAATTTATAAAAATTAATAAAGTTAATAATTGATTTTTTTTTTTTTTTTTTATTTTAACCAAGTTAAAATGTTTAAGTGACATTAAATTACAATATCCATTTTTACTCTTGATCTACCAAGCCGAGGGATCAAATATTTTTTCACTCTATGTTAGTTTGCATATCACGATATTTGATCCATAGTAAAGATGGATCTATGCTAGTTTAATTCCCCCTTTAAATAGGTTGCATTCCATGTGAATACCATGGGTCAATACCATGTGCCATCTTTATTTTTATTAATACTAATATTAGGGTTAATAATGTTTTTTTGCATGGTATTAATAATAATTTGGCCCATGGTATTTGGCCCATAGGCTTCACCTAAATATAACACATTTTTTTAGTGTCCTTAAATATAAGGTGGCTTATGGAGTAAATATAAAAAAATGTTTTATTTATTTACCATACCTCTTGTTTATTTATATTTTTATTAAATTACCATACCTCTTTTATAAATATGGTATTTGGCCCATAGGATTCAATTAAATAAAACCTCTTTCTTGAGCCTTCTTAAATAGTAAGAGGGTTATGGACTAAATATAGAAAGAGGTTTTATTTATTTACCATACCTATAGTTTATTTATATTTTTATTTATTTACCATACCTTGGAAATAAAAAAAGGTTTTATTTATTTACCATACCTCCACTTTATTTATGTTTTTATTTATTTACACGCTATAATTATAAGGTGACATATGGAGTAAATATAAAAAAATGTTTTATTTATTTACCATACCTCTCGTTTATTTATATTTTTATTAATTTACCATACCTCTTTTATAAATATGGTATTTGGCCCATAGGATTCACTTAAATGAAACCTCGTTTTTTAGCCTTCTTAAATAGAAAGAGGGTTATGGGCTAAATATAAAAAGAGGTTTTGTTTATTTACCATACCTCTAGTTTATTTGTATTTTTATTTATTTACCATACCTTTGGAGTAAGTGTAAAAAGAGCTTTTATTTATTTACCATACCTCCACTGTATTTATATTTTTATTTATAACTATCATAAATACATTTTCAAGGGCCAAATTTACTTTTTTTACCCTCTCCCTTAAAATAAGGTGGGCTAACCTCCATACCTAATTTTTTTATAAAATAAATTTGAGGCGATTTGTAACAATGTACTATGATACAAAATATTCGCCCAATAAAAATATAAAACCCCTTAATTTAGCCCAAGGGCGAAAATTCGCCCCTAAAATTTTCCAAGGTGGGATTGATTGGATTCAAATTCTGATCAATCACTTCATAAACTAGTGGACGATTGGGAGAAAGCTTTCAATAACCAGCTAGAAGACAAGGTTGAGAAGTTGTAAGGTTTTCCAACACTTTTGAGGCTTCATCCATATAGGGACAAAGGTGAATAGGAGGATTCCCTTCACATAAATTACAGGGAAATTTGTTTTTACCCTTTTTCACATGAACCTTATGATCACTAGGTGATCGTTTATCACCTACATGATCTCCAGAGGTTGCAAAGAAAGGTTGATGTAAGCTTGTAGGCCACACTTCTAATATATTAGGAATACCGGGACAATCTCTAAGAAGGTGATCACCCTTACAAAGAATGCAAGGTAATTTAATTTTGTGGGGTTGATTGGAACGTTTCTCCATACTAGTTTCATGGGTAGCAATGGCTTCTTCATTGCCCCCCTACTTATTTTTCTTCATCTTCTTCTTCTTAGCTTCATGGTTACTAGAATCAAGACTTTCACCAAGCAAGGAGGAAGAAAGGGATGAAGAAACAATAGGTGAAGAAGGAAAAGGGTCAACTTCAAGACCAACTTGAGGTTGATATTGTTCAGGTGGAGAAGAAATTGGTTAAGAAGCCATTTGGACATTCGAAACCATAGTGGTTGAAAACAACCAAACTAGAAAACCAATAGTAAATCCAGGAAGGGACAACGTTTCCATATAAGGAGCACCAATATTTCCAAAAGAAGGAAAAGGACCAAGGTTCCCATTAGAGGGGTCTCCTTGATTGGTAGACTCGAGAATTGTTCTCATTAGTTTCAACCTGAGATCTACTAAGGAGTTGTTCCAAGGGGAGGATGTCATTCCACAATCAATTAATTGATTTTAGAAATTAAAAACACAAAATAAAACAAAGGGGTAACTAGGAAAAAGAGTTTACCAAGCAACCTTGAACTGCAATATACACCTTGGTGAACCAAGGACTTAACATACATGCAGGAAGTCTCCCCGAATGTTATGTTTGGTGTATCATAGTATACAAGATAGATGACTCAGTCACCTATGACAAGGATAGCAACCTATGGGAGAATTCCAAAATATACTCAATGGAACGTGGAAGTGTAGTCCATAGTAGTGTTGTCTAATGTGTAACTGTTCGATGAGAGCATTCCCATATACTTTACATGCGTGGAGTGTCATCCAATATACCCGAAGGTACGTGGAGAATGATCCTATACACTCACGTACATGGAACAGGATTTCACCCTTGGGATACAACACTAGTAAATAATGACATCACATACATTTAATGATGTCGGAACATGTCTCTAGCCTAGGCCTCTAAGTGTTTGCGTTAATGTTACAAATACTCCTTAGGTTGATTCAATAAATTTTAATTTTTATCTTCAATTAAGTTTCAGTTTTGGGACTCACCATGAATTTCACCTAAATATCCTAAAATGAAAAATAGCATGAGAAAATGAAATCTTTCTCATTCAATGAAAATCTGTCTAAGGAAGGGAAGGGACAAAGAGTATGTAACAAACAATATGCAGAAAACAATGTGCAAAGTACAATTCCCTTTTAATGAAATTATTCCAATGTTGATGCACACACAAAACCCTAAATGTCAATGCAAATATTTTTCTTTTCAAACCACTTAATTTTTAAAAATGAAGAAAACTAAGATGCAAAGTTTAATCACTGATTCAAACAAGCTTTTCAGAATGATGACTAAAACACCAATTCATCTAAGCACTCAATGATAAAACAAAATCAGTTTGCAAACGACCTAATGATAAGAACAAAGGAAAATCTAAACAAATCCTTACCAAAGGCACTAAAAAATGAAAGCAAACCAAATGGAGGCTTCAAAAATACCACACAACACTCAAAGACTCAAGGAAGAATAGTTGGAAAAAGGTTGATAATAAAGAAAATCAAGATAAAATCAAATGTGTGCATGAACAGGGGCCAATGCAAGTGCAAAGGAGGTAATAGTGATATACAACGTAGGCTCAAAGAAGGCTCAGCTGGGGTGCAACACTTTGTCTCAAGACCAGAGGGTGTATTGGTCAAGGGATGCAAAGTTCTAACACAAGTATTGCAATTGGAACTCAATGAAGGGTCTTCTTAGGTCTTCTCTTAACTGAATAAGATAGTAAAGGTCTGAAGAAGAGGTAATACAAGCATAATGGACAAATAACCCACCAATGGAATACGCCATTCCCTAGTATGGTTGCCAATTTTTGATAAGGAATCTACGGTTGCGGAAAGGAGTATCTTTCCTAGGCCTGGCGGACTGGCCTAGAACAATAGAAAGACAAAGAGAATTATTTTTCCTTAAAGTAAATAGATAAAAGGATGAAGCCTACCTGGAATCTGTTGTATTATTCACTCCTTCCTTGACTTGTATGCTCCAATCCTAGCTATGATTGCTATAATTAGAACCTTCACAATCAGATAACATAATCCTACGATCTATAGGATCTTATGTAACATCATCTAATCACTTTATTCAATAGATCAAAAATGGTATTGCAATACATGAAATCATAACATCATATATAGGAAAACAAATAACTCTTTGCATTAATAGAAATCGAGTGAGTTACAACCAAAAATAGGTGTTGATCTTGTAGAAGAGCTCCTCC
Organism: Pinus tabuliformis; assembly: GCA_031772625.1. Classification (NCBI taxonomy): domain Eukaryota; kingdom Viridiplantae; phylum Streptophyta; class Pinopsida; order Pinales; family Pinaceae; genus Pinus; species Pinus tabuliformis. The sequence continues at coordinate 772,370,052 of CM062817.1, read as the reverse complement.
AAGTTGACATGTCCTTTCCTTGCTACAAAGTGCACCTCTAATCATCATAATGCATGGAATTATATCTCTTGTATCAGCAACGTAAGGGTAGAATCACTCTCCAAAATACAAAAACCACCAATTAAGTGCTTGTGGAATGAGGTAAATATATAGGAAGGAGAGGTAGTTCATGAATTCTTATCCATTTACCAATCTACGCTTGAGATCCAAAAGTTATGAGAGGATGAGCTCAAGGGATAATATGGTGATTTCTCCAAGGTGGAATCAAATAGGATTTGAATTTTTATCCAAGGTAAATGGGTCAAACAACCTCTAGAAGCTTCTAAAAGAGGAAGATTCAGAAATATTTTTATTTTTCCCAAATTTCTAGAATCAGTGCGCCCCCATAGTTATGCAGGGTGCACTGCATAACACCCTAAGAGAAGGAGAGATTGCATTGCAACGCAGTTTCTCAGTTATGCAGGGTGCATTGGTCCTTAAAAGCTTTGGAATTCATCAGTTAAGAGCATAAATTCATGGATTCAGCAGAGTCATGCTTAGGGATTTGTGTAGGGATGATGACAATATGTTGAAGGATGTGAATTTATCCCATTTGAAGGCCTATTGACCAGATGTGACAAATGGCTTATAACAAAGAGTGAGTTAAATTTCAATTAAATCTGTTCTCGGTCACAAAGTATACATGTTAAAAATTGCAATAAGAGCATAATCCCGTAATTCCATACAGCCAAATAGTGTTAGTGTCATGCTTACAAAGTTACACATTGTGTCAAATTTCAAATTGTTCCCGAAACTATATATACGACAACAGTTTCCTAGAAAAAAAAAAGAACTACGTGGGAGAATAATTCAATGGAATTTGTTCTCCTCCCCATTGGATGGCTTATTAAGGTCCATGCTTTGTTAGTTTTTAGTCCAGTTTGCATTGTCTCTATCTCTAAGCGTGGCCTTTAGTAGGTTAAATTGGTCATGTTGCTCCACAAGATGACTACATAGGGCCTCCAGTTCATCATCCTGAGGGTGTTTGAATGTGCAATCAATGTATACTTAGTGTTTTGACATCGTGTAAATTTTAGTTGTATAATGTTTGATATAGTCTTTATGTTGGTGTTGACTATATATCCTTTCTGCAAAGGAGTGCACTAGAGGTCCAAGCGATTATTCTGTCAAGTAGGAAAATTGATTATGAGTCAATGAATCTCAGGGCTTATTTGTGATTCCCATGCTTAGGAAGCATGTATTGACCTGATCAGATCTTTGACTCTGAAGTTGGAGGTTGTACTTGGTTCTACCAAGTTGTGGTGTACGCTTTATGTTCTCGGTGGATGTCTCCCGAAAATATTTAGCAACTTGAAAGCACATGGAGAGCATAAGATACATAATGCTAAAATGTCGATAGGGTTGGACACCAAAATTTGCCTTGTTGTTATCCTTCTAGAGTACTACTTTTACCTTTTACAATTGAGTGTAGATGTGATAGTGATGGACACCAAATAGTGCTACTTTTATTCTTCTAGAGCACTACTTTTACTTTTTGTACAATTGAGTGTAGATGCTACATTTTTACACTTGAGCATATAGATGTAAAATAACTCAAAATAAAGCAAAGATATATTGATATCTATGGTTCACATTTTTATAGATGTAAATGTCATTATTTCCTAGGATATCATCCTCAAATCACCTAATTTTTTCCCTGAGGGAAGTACTGAAAATAAGAAGTTTTTACCCAGTTATTTACATGGAAATTTTCAAACTATGTTGGTGAGTATTAAATATTCACTATTAAAAGGGTTTATTTTATGTGTTGAAAATTTTAGAGATAGAAATGTGATTTGGTGATCAATTTTTTCCTTGATTGGATCTGAATGGCTACATATTCATCTAGCAAATGGTGGAAATAATAAAATTGTGAAAGTTGGAGGTATATTAGAATCTATCTAATTAAGCTCTAAAAATATTAAACATGAATAGATATTATCACTTCGTGTTTAAATACTTTGTGTAAACTACATAAATAAAGGAAGGACAAATTAGAAAATTTAGAAAGAAAAAAAATGAGACTAAGATGATTTTCCAATCCAGATATGATAAATTTACAAACTTTAAATTTATATATATATATATAGAGAGAGAGAGAGATATATATATATATATATACAAAAAAAAACTTAACTTTAATGTATCAATTATCATTCGATTGATTATGGAAACAAAAGTACAACTCAAATTATATATATATATATATATATATATATATAGATAGATAAGCTCTAAAAATATTAAACATGAATAGATATTATCACTTTGTGTTTAATACTTTGTGTAAACTACATAAATAAAGGAAGGACAAATTAGAAAAATTAGAAAGAAAAAAAATGAGACTAAGATGATTTTCCAATCCTGTTATGATAAATTTACAAATTTTTAATTTTAAAAAAATTGAAAAATATATATATAAAAAAAAAAAAAAAAAAAACAACTTAACTTTAATGTATCAATTATGATTCGATTGATTATG